>CM037853.1:154183468-154284413 GCA_021234595.1 Delia radicum | reverse complement strand
TTTTTTTTTGATACCAAATTCATTTTCAATTAAACAGTTAATTGAAAGTAAAGTTTGAAATCGAACAAAAGTTTAATTGAAATTTTTTGACAATAATTTTTTCTGTGTATTTTGACATAATGTTTTAAAATGGAGATACCATTAAGACTCAAAATTAATTTTACTTGTGCCGTAAAGTCGTTACTTTACGTACAGTGCAATCTTTTTATTTAAATTTGGTTTGCTACGCACACATCCGGTAACATAGTTTTTCAGTATTTTTTTTTACGATATATATTACGATATCTCATATATTTTTTAATTTTTCGAAACAAATTTAAGCCTTAAACTTTGATCGATATGCATATGTGTTAACGTGGTCCAATGTGACTCAATTTTTCTCAATTTTTTTTGTAAATTAAATGTAAACAAATTTCTATCGGCGCTCCTTGAAATGCGACATTTTTAAAATCAAGCAGCTAAACCAGTCTTTGTGTTATAACGATGTAGTTTTTTTTAGACATTTTAAAGGGTTTTTATTTAAAAAATTGATTAAAGACAATTGAAAAGCGTCTGAAATTGTCCAGAATATAAATCAAAGTGAATTGGAAATACATAATTTAGTTTAAATAAGACCTAGGCGATGTCAGGTATATTTTTAAATTTTTAAATTTTCCAATTTTATATTTTTCTTTATTATTATTTCTTTCAGACTACAATCACGCTTGCTTGTAAAATTTGCGATTTTTTTTAATACAAGAGTCGGATATATGAAAAAGGGGAAAATAATAATTTGTTAAAATAATTCAAATAAGTGGCAGCCGGGGTCCACGACATAGTGTCAAAATGGTTTTCAAAATGTGGTGTTTTCTCGAGCATTTTAACGCTGTTTTTAAATAAGTCTAAATTTCCTAAACTTTAAACATATTTTCATACAAAGATGTGTTAAATTTCACCACCAATTTTAAAAATAGATACGTTTTTCATATATTTTTGCTGCTGTATCACCTATCCGAATTTCATTAATTTCAAAGGGAACCCATCGGAAAAGCTTCCTTATGAGTGTCAGGCAAATTATATAGGATATTTGCTTTTAATTTGTTTTTTTGGACGGTTATAAATCTTTAATTTCCCGAGTTAAAACGTTTGCATAAAATAATACATTATTTTATATGCACTTATAAGGTTTTGTCTGCCAGTGCACTTAACCGGACATAATTATATAAATTCATATATAAAATTAATTTCGTAGAAAAAAATTAATATGATGTCATATATAGTTGCGTATAATTGTATATTGCATTTAGAATACGCTAAAACTAATCCAATTAATAATTACGTTATATTTATATATCTAGACATTGCAAAATAATGTATATTTTGATATTATATCATATTTTAAAAAACACAATATTATTATAAATAAAATTTCCAAATGCTATAGAATTTGTTACAAATTATAAAGTTGTAAACCTTTTGCAAGCGGCTAAAGTCTAAAAAAGATTAATAGATATTTTGAATTTTCATGACGTTTTAAAATCAAAAACTGGATATATATAAATTTATACCGCTTTATAAAATCGTATTAAATTGTATCGCGTCATTATTCGGATGATATTTAATTATTATGCCCATTTCTCGGATAAAACTATATTACGACTCATATTAAATTTCGTATGATTATATAAAGCATCATATTAATTTTAATCGGGTTATTAGAAGTTGAAACTTTTTTACTTTTTTTACATTTATCAAGTTTTAGCTACCCTAGAGGTATACTAGCACATAAAAATACCAAGTAATTTTATTTTTCGCGGTTTTCAAAAAGTGTTCCGCATAATCCTCTTTTTTATTTAATTAAACTAAAAATTAATATTTAGCTAAAAATTTAACGTAATTAGACACTAACGATGCATATCCAACTTAAAGTACACAAACGTTTTCAAATTTGACGTGTTTCGCGGACTGTGATCAAACAGATTAAAGCGTTGTTTCGCGATATAGACATCAAAATTCTCAAATAATGAACACAATAAGTAAAAAAATGAAAAAATGCATTTTAAGGATATGCACTTTATGCGGGAGGTTTTTGTTTCAAAATGACCTGAGAAAGCGATTTCTATTATTAATACATGATTGCTCATTACGGTAAAAATTTAGCAAAACTTTAGCAAAAATTTAACAAAAATTTAGCAAACAAAAAAAAAAAAAAAAAAAAAAAAAAAAAAAGCTGTTACGCTAGTGTGCAATAAAAAAAAATATATATAATCAAAATAAAAATCGAAAAGCCCCCCCCGAAACGAATTCCTAGCTACGTGCCTGCATGTAAGCATGTTTATTGTTAGTCTCTACCAGCAGATTCTTAATATGTTAATGATAGCCGGATAAGAAAAGTGCTCTATTTTGGAGGGGCAAAAAGTGCCCTATTTTGGAGGGTCACATGGTAGGCCACGAGGGGTCTTTGTAACCCCTCCAAACTTAAGCTTAATATTATGTCACTTATGGCTGTTAAATATTTCTTTGCAATCGGATCACTAAGAGAGAAAGAAATGGCCGAGCTATTTCCCAAAATTTTTAGAAATATCACATTATGTACTGTCTTGTAAAAAGGCAATTCTTATGATTTCAAAAGCTTCGACTTGATTTAAACTTTAAAGGTTCCTTTTATATAGTTATGCGCGCAATTAATGCCCAGTCATAATATTAATTACTCTCATATAATTTAAGCGGAAGTGTTTTGTTAAATATAATGAATGAATCAAATCTTATTTAACTTGATTTATTTTACTTTTTGTGATCTCTACTGAAAATTTTCCTTGCCCTTTCATTCATAAACTTTAGTATTTTGTTAACAAAAGTTATTAAAAACAAAATATTATGTCAACATTTTTGGCAATTAAATTATACATGTGTTCATTTGTTTAACTCGTACGAATAAATATGAGTATGTACGAACAACAACAGCAACAACAACAACAACAACAACAACAGCAACTGAAGCAGCAACAATATTCAGAGACTTGACAACCATTCATTTAATTTTGTTTCATTCATTCATATATCTTCAAAACTATCTCGGTTGTTACAACACGTACATACACTATGTCCCAATTGTATGTAAAGATACATTTCCGATTTTAAGAAATTCTAAATTGTATCACCAATTGATGGAAATTTGTTTTTATTATCGAATTTTCGAAAACTGTATTATATATGTTAGGTTAGGTTGAAAAGAGGAATCGGATGTGAAGATTCCCTTCACAACCTACCGATGTCCAATAAAAAAGAATATACATTTAAGCCATAAAGTCAGCTTGTTATGCACTCTCATGTCCCGTTGATGAAGTTCATTAGTCTTCTCCAGCATATTCAACTAAGGTCAACTAAAGTCGAAATGTTATCAGCCGACCGGTGTTTAACCCTAATTCTTGCGAAAGCCGGGTTCCCACAAATATGGTATTCTATGGACTCGACATTCTCCACACAGTCCCTACAAGTTACTGACATACTCGATATAGGTATGTTACAAAGTTCCCTTTTAATTACAATTACAGCTACCAAATGGATTCTCTCCGATCTTTATGAAATTGGGACATGTCATAAAATAATAAAGTAAGAGATATGTATTTATTTAGCGGCCCAATCTCACATTTAATGGTTATGAGGTGGGGCCAAAACTAGTACATTTTTGAGCGTCAACATGTCTGAAATTAATTAAATTCAAATTTTTTTGTAAGCATCGTTGAAGTACTAGATTAAACAAACATTTTTATATTATTATTGCCTATATAGTACCCAGAAAGATATTGATTATGTCATATCATTACTGTTATCATTACTAATAATGATATATCATTACCTTCTGCACTATTTTACAATACAAAGTAAAAACTTCTTAATAACGACCTATTACATTGATTATATTTCAATCAAAAATATTGACTTACTAAATTAAATTTTTTATATGAGCTGCTTAAGAAGTTGTCGACAAGGTTTTACGACTTAAGAGGATTAGATTGACTTATAAATTACACATGATATACTTATAAATTACACATATTCATTTAAAATTATTCAAATTATATCTAAAATATATAAACCCAAGTAGAAACGGTTACAAATAGAGCAATTCCATATGAAAGCGATCACCTTTTGGACGACCCCTCTCCGATTTTAAAATAAATAGTCTCAATCGATTGCCCAGCAAAAAATAATGTACCTACATATTTTTTTTTTTTATAGTGACTGGTTTAGTGGTGGTGTGCACCACTGTCATGTGACAAAATTGAAGAATTCTTCATAAGGGACCTCATTGAAAGTTGTTTTAAAAAATTAGGCTTTAATTGAAAAATAAAATTTTCCTAATTTTTCTCAGAAATTTACCTTTTTCCCATGAAAATTAAATATTCCCATGAAATTAAATTTTCCGATTTTCCACAGAAGCTCCTAAATTTTCCGGCTAATTTTATTTTTTTTGGATTCCTCATAATTTTTGCTTTAAGAATCAGCAATAAAAAATGGGCCCCGACTCCTTGTTTGGACAGGAGAAGAGCATTTAAGAGACCACCTTGTTCTCATTGTTTTTATATTTTTTATAATTGAATTATTTTTAATTATTTAACAGGAAAAATTAGGAAAATTTTATTTTTCAATTAAAGCCTGATTCAATACCTTTCCAACGAGCTATCACTCGTTGCGATCGCTTTAGTAGTTTTTTTTTAAAACAACTTTCAATGAGGTCCCTTATGAAGAATTCTTCAATTTTGTCACATGTCATATGGAATTGCTCTATAGTGACTGGTTTAGTGGTGGTGTGCACCACTGTCATATATATACAAATATATATATCTTACTACGTGTTATTATATGTAAATGCATGTGTTTATGTAAAATTTATATATAAAATTTGTTACCTCAATTTTTTTTAATACGGCGCCACATATAATTACATCTTATTATAATATAATATATAATTATATATCGACCAATATATAATCGTATATAACATATTCAATTATTTATGGATAATCCAATTATGAACAAGTATAATTATATATAACAAAAATCAAAATTATATATAATAATATATAGTATAATATCCAAAAATATGTATTTTATTTTGGAAAAAAGATATCATGACCTATTCATAGTTATATGTAAAGATATATCGTTCCATACCAAAAAAAGGGAAATTATTTCAAATGCAAAACTATACATTGTAGCATTTAAAGTCTGTCCCGAATTAATAAACATTTGTTAATTTCGTTGCGTACTAACACGATATGAATTATTGAGCTGTTTATGGATAAAAAAACAAAAATTTTTTAGGGTACTTATAGTTGCTGCCCTTGGCCTTCGTAGTGCATTTTATAATTTTTGTACAAAAACACATTTATAAAATTTCCATAGATTAATTCTGGTCAACAGCAGCATCATTTAGTTTGAAATATGTAATTTTTTTTTTTTTACTTGTTTTAAATTAAAATATGTAGTACTCTATGGGCATTGTATAAAGATACCCAGGTGGAAATTGCCAACCGTGCCAAACAAATAGTGCTGGCAAAACACTGCTATTTCTGTAAAACCCAACGTGTTAAAAATTACTAAAAGTACAACTAATATTGTACTAAGAAAACACTATTTTGTTTGCAAAGCATGTGTTTTGTCAATATCACCCGCAAAATTATTTTCCAATATTGTTTTTAAAAATAGTACAACCAATTAGAAGCATTTTTATTTTATTATATTTCACACATTTAAATATGATGTCTAAGACTAAGTATTAAATGTGTTTTTTTAGACATATTTCTCAAAATTAATTTAATTATAGCTATTTTAAAACACAAATTTTTTTTGAATTCCAACGGTGGCAATTTCGTTTAAGCTAATGGTTGGCCACTGTTATCTATCGGGCAACAGGACAATGCTGTGAAGATGGTTAATCACACCTTCTGCCAACCCATAACCGAACGTAGTCTACGCTTTTCCAACACTCTGCCGATTGTATTTTTCTGCCTGGGTATTTCCAAAAATATGCTCAACATTATCACAATTTTGCGCACAATTGTGAGCAAAACTTCAAAAAACATGGATAGCGAACTATAATATAAGTATTCACGAATTTTAATTTTTTTACGGGAATTTTTTAAAAACCACTAAAATGTTTTACGTTTCACAATATTTTTATGGACTTAACGCATATGCGTTTGTATGAAATATTTTCATACAATCATATACAAAAATATAATTTATTTAGCTGTATCAGTTGTATGTATGTAACATACTGTTAGGGTGTGTACCTGCAGGTGCTCCAGTGGATGGTACGTTGGTGTGACGGGGGAGTCTCACTTTCCGAGGGTCCGTTAAGAAAATCCGATTTGTTGTAGTTTTTAAGTTTATTTTGCAAAAATTGTATTTTTTTAGTTTTTAATTTACTAATTATGTTTTTTAGTTTTAATTTACAAAAATAAATTTATTAAAGTTAACTTTCAAAAATATTTAATGCTTGAGGGTTGCTGCTGCTGCGGTCGACACGACCAGAAAGAAAAAAAGTTGTAAAAAAAGAAAAAACCCAACCAAACTAATGCTACAAGGATGGAGAGTACATCAAGTACATGGGTACTCGTGATCATTGCAGCACCAGTACTGGTGTGGGTTAACACAAGAAATGTGTAGTACGCGGTCTACACGAGCATGCCAGTGCCTAATGTAATGGCAAACTTGCATAAACACATACAATCAGTTTACATACATACAATCATATACAATTATATCAAGTAATAATCCAAACATATCTGGTTTTCATATCTGGTTTTCATATTAATTTATTTATTAGTATCAGTTTAGATGACTGATAGAATTATATACAAAACTGATACAAAGAAATACAATTTTATCAGGCAATAATTCGGATCAAATTATACTGGACATTTATCTAATTGCATCAGATTAGATATAAACCCATAAAAAAGATCTAAACCCAATATTTCGGATGAAATTTAATAAGATCACATATAGCGTCACATAGGAATTGATGTGACTCTATATAAATTATTTTTTTGGGAATATATCTTTCTTTACATTTCACTTCATATAGTGCAACATGTAAAAATATATAATTACATTATCGATCTATGTATGATTACATATGCCACATGCAATTGTTTTTATTTGTATACAATTGGATATAAATGTATCACATTATATATAATTTAATACATTTGGATGAGGACAAGTGTATCAAACTATATCTAATTTCATCAAATTAGATCGTGTTGTATAAAATAATGTATAATTGTATCAGAGTAGATCTAATATAATACAATAATATGTTCTCATTTTTTGGATATATAATATTTTTTTAGCATGGGTACTCAAAAGCTATGATATTCAAAGTTTCCCATTGAAACGTCTTCACCAAGAGAATTGATGGCCATTTAAAAGTCGAAGCAAATATTTTGCTGAATTTAGCAACTTTTTTGCTATTATTAGCAATTTTTCTGCAAACATCCTCCCAGCTAAAATGTTGTGATTTTACTGGCTTTTTTTGAGTGTAGAAGACTTACAGATTTGTTCAACAGTAGAAATATACAGCAAACTTTACACGTCCTTGTTATACAAATTAATTATTAATAATAACTATACGTTCGGTTATATGAATCAATACGTTATTTTGTTTATGAAGGATAAATTTATATATTTTGTACTTCAGCAATTTCAGATTGTTCATAATAATTATTTTGTTATCCACAAACCAGGATCAGTGTTAGAAAGTATATTGGTTAAATAATTACAAATAAACTGAATACAACGAATTTTTGAGTAAACTTACCCTTTTTTTATTGAAATATACACAGAAGAAATGAAATTTGCAAATTCAAACACATAATAATATTGTAATATTGGCAAAAACAATATTGATAAAAAATTTTGCTGGTGGTACTCTCAAACATATGCTTTGCAAACAAAATTTTTAGTTCGTTGGGTTTTACACACAGAAAAAAAGTTAGCTATTTGCCAACTGAAATTCGGTTAGTACGACTCAAATTTGGTTTTTACGAATTCCAGACAGTTGCAACAACTTTATAGTTATTAGTTTTCACAACAAAGTTCGGTTAATTCAACAGAATTTTAGTTGCAACACACAAAAATTTCAGAAATCGAATATAAATAACCCTGTACTAACTGAATTTATAAGTTATTACCATTCATATACACTTTTCAATTCGGTTGGCATTTCATTTCTCTGTGTGTACAAAAATAGCAGTGCCAGTACAATAATTTTTGTACGGGTGGCAATTTCTACCTGAGTACCCTATGTGTTTAATATTACAAACAAAATTTTGTAATTTTTTTCTGTGTAAGGTGTTTTGGGAAAGGTTATTTCTTTTGGCGATTTTTTATTATCAAAGTGATGATTCTGACGATTTTTTCCACTAAAATTTACGATTTTTTAACAAATTGGGTTGGCAGAACTAATATATGAGCACCGTTGATCAAAAATATGTGAAATATGTATTGTATATCTACCAAAAGTAGCTATACAATTTATTTTTGATTAATGGTGATATCCTTAACTTCGAACTCATATATTAGTTCTCATTTAGTGGGATAACTAGGTTATATGAATGTTTGATGTTTTGCATGGGATTGTCACTTCTTTCAAAACGTGTTCTGATGATGAAAATCTAGAAAATTCCCAAAATAGATCTATCAACACATTCCTGAAAGTGATCAATTAATAAATTTGAAAACAAAAACTCTATAGATTATTTGTTAGGACAATATCATAATAAAGAAATATAGAGTATGGCCTGGAACTTGAATAATTTTCATTTTCATTGCACACTTAAAGGTCGAAAAGACATAATTTTTATTTTTAATAAAAATTATATCAACCTTGTTAACATATTTATTTTTGCTTTTCTTATTTTATTAATATTTAGCAAAAAAATCTGCTAAATTGATCAGTTTTTTCTGCAAGGTAATTTTTAACAAATTTTAAGTAGGTTTTTCTGCTTTTATTACAGGTTTATTTCTATGAGTGCATTTCAAAAATTTAAAATAATAATAATAATTTAAAAATAAAATTTTAACTTTAGATGTCCTTTGTAAGGGTGTGATACCGAAAATCTGAGTAATCAGTTTAACTTTATGTGGTCTTCTGTTTAATATGCATATCAGTTTTGCCACGAGTGGCAATAAATATTGAAATTTGTAGTAGGGCACTATGTAAATATACAAAACATTTTATTAAATTTCTAAGATACTTTCAGAAAAATTTCGTTTATTTCTGAACTCATCTGATTTCCAACTTGAAATTTGTATATGTTGTAAGTGATACTTTGAATTAATTTGCAAAATAAATTTCATACAAATTTATTACGGGCTTTTTAAGATATTCGCGAGTTAGACATTTTTTTAATTTCGTTATCTTTCTCGCGAAAATATTTATTTTGGGCAACACTGTTTAAATAAAAGAATTTAGTCTTTAAAATGGCACAACATTTTTTTTCTGCTCTTGTTAAAAAGCCACAAATTGGATCAGCGACTAAACGCGAACTATAATGAATTTTGAAGAAAGAAAAAAAATGTAAACTCCATATTTATTAGGAGCATATAAATACCAGTTTTAATGAAATCTGAAAGACCATCATCTGAAAGGTGTGTCGAAAGTTTTTAAAAGCTCCCAACTTCATTCAATTTATGAAACAATTTGTTTGAACAAAAATCTATGAAGAATAGCCATACTTATGAAGTTTTTATATGTAAAGGGTGTTTTTTTTATAGAGGTATGAAACTTTGAAATGGAATACAACAAAGATGATTTTTTTAAATTGACATGAAATTTACTTAATTCGAAAGATAATCTTCTGGCATTATAATTTAAATATGACTTCTGGCATATGACCCGCTGGCTCGGACGTAGTCTAATCTGGAGGACGTAGTCTAATCTGGAGGTCCAATTTTTGACTTTTCCAACATTTGTTGCCGTATATTGGCAATAACTCGGCGAATGTTGTCCTCCAAGTGGTTAATCGTTTAGGGCTTATAGGCGTAGACTAGCATCTTTACATATACAAACAGAAAATAGTCCAGCGGCGTTAAATCGCACGAACGTGGAGACCAATTCACTGGACCGAAACGTGAAACTATACTGTCACCAAACGTTTCCTTCAATAAATCAATTGTGGCACGAGCTGTGTGACATGTTGCGAAGTCTTGTTGAAACCACAGCTTCTGCACATCATGGTTGTTCAATTGTTCGTGCGTGATACGTATTTCGAAAAGAACCATGATTTTCAAAATAAATTTGTACAATTTGGAAGCGTTGGTCAGGCATCAGTTCGTTGTTCAGGCGTCAGTCCATAAATCACTTGACAGCTGACAAAATGGCCTCCAGTTAAAAAAGTGTTGCCAACTTAAAGTTATATACCTGTATAAAAAACACCCTTTATATGAAATTAAACGTAACATATTTTTAAAAACTAACAGAGACGAACAAAATTTTGCATTACGAAGTGATGCGTAATTGGACTTAAAAATAGGAAGTTCTTATCATATTTCTAAAGGATTTTATAAAATTGTTTAAACTTTTCCATTAACTGCAGTTTGAATATTTTTGTTAAACTTTTTGCGTATAGAGTACCTGCATGTGGTGACTATTTGCTGTGTCTCTGTGTTTTTTTTTTTTTTTTGGCCCAATGTTAATGTTATTAGTTTGATGTTACTCTGTTTAAGTTCCATAAACTGGTGTATGTATATATGAATATTTTCTTGTTTGTTTATGACTTATTTGTATGAATTGCAATCCGAATATGTATGAATGAATCCAAGCATGCATGTTACACTATGGCTGTGATGTGACTCTGACACTTGAAAAAAAAAAAAAATTGAAAACTACAAGGAATTATTATGTTGTTCCATGTTTTGCTGAATTTACGAACATTTATGAATGGTTGTCATAATTACAATGGAATGATAAATATAAGAACTACCACATGCGACATTTTTTTAGTAACACACAAAAAAAAACCCATTTCAATTACGAGAACCACCGATTCTATAACTTTAATTGCTGAAATTCCGCCAATAACGGAAATTGATAGCTCTTTAATTGAATTATTTTTCAACTAAACATGTAGTGCTAGTGCATGTGGCATTAGAAATCAGTTTATCTATACCACGGTCAGTGATTGCACAGAAAATTTCATATAGACGCAATCGAACAAATAAAAAAACATAACAAATATTACATTATTCAAAAAAAAAAAAAAAACAGGGTCACTGACGAAGGTTCAATACCAGAAACTGCGCAGTCTGATTCAGAAAATTTAATTTACAATGTAGTTCTGATTTTTAGGAAATACACTCATTCTTCTCTACCACGCCTCTCACAATAACTCATTTGATTAAAAAGTGATCAAAATCACAAAAACCAAAAAAAAAAAAAATATATAATTAAATTGTTGTTCACATACCACATATAATTTATAGAAGTGTTGTTGCCATACCAAATGTTTTTTAACAGCTTGCATTTTATAACATTGAATTCAAACCGGCATGAAATTCTCATTTAGTTAGCGGATTTATTCATATGTGAATTTTATTTATTTATTATTATTTTTTTTATTTATTATGTGAACAAATGCACACAAAAATTCGTTTTTTCTATCTATTAAAGCGTCGGGTTATGGCAAAATTTCGATTTTTTTCTTTGTATAAATTAGCCCTTTTTTGAAATAAGAATATTTTTTTTGTTTAGAATAATTTTTAATTTATTTTTTGCATTTTCTTTCTGTTCAAAAAAAATTAATTTTAATTAAACAAAATTAAACTTTAAAAATTATTTTATCAATTTTATGATAATATTTTATAATAAATAAATATTCAGATTTACACAACTGAAACTAAATTACTGAAATTAATAAAGTAATAAACCTAATAAGAATTAATATCTAATCTAATTGAAATAAATTTAAAATATTTACTACTAACACCACTAAACATAAACATTTATAAACAACAGCTACATAAATATTACAAAAAACAACAACAACAAACAAGTTCCGAATTTGAGCAAATATATAATTGACTCAATTAATTTTTAATTGACAGCTTTTTAAATTTTCAATAAACCGATTTAATTTAAAAATGTGGGGACAAATTTTTTTCTGCGTACTTATCAAGCTGAGAAGAGAAACCGAAAGAGGTTTCAGAAAAAACCTAAAGTAATTTTTTGGGGAACTAAGGGATATTTTTTCTTGCAGATGAACAGTGAAGTTATGTAATAACAATGATGATTTCACCGAGATTTCATCAGAAACTTTGGGATCGTGCTATCAACACAGCATATTTTTTTAATCCATATTGGTTATTATTTTTGTAAGAAAAATTGACTGGTACATTAAAATCGATACTGGCTATTATTAAAGCGGTACGATATACATATAAAAAAAAAACTGACTTCAGAGTATAACGCTCCCTTCGTAAAGCTGACTCAACTACCGCTAGCGGAAGCCTAAAAATGTGTCAAAGAATATACAGTGGTGTTCAAAACATTTGCAAATGAAATCATGGTTTAGGTAATTATAATTTTTTTGATCAAAAAGATTTGTGGTATAAGTTTTGGGTTTTTTTTTATTAAGTTCAGTTATAGCATATTATTTTACAAATCCAAAAAAAATTATTCATAACTTCTCAAAAATAAAAAAAAAGTAATTTTAACAAAATAAGTCGATAGTGCAGTGTTCAAAACATTTGCAACTCTTAAAGTTATTAACAGGAAATACAAACAATGGTTTTAACGCTCAGTATTTTGTAGCGTAGCCATTATTTTTTATAACTTCTGAACACCTCTTAGGCATTGAGGCAACGAGCTTTTTAATATAATCGTCAGAAATTTCATTCCACTTCTTCTCCAACTCGACGAAAAGTTCATCACCATTTCGGAATAGTTTATTGCCTATATTCCGTTTTACAATCATCCACATGTTCTCAATCGGGTTGACATCGGGAGATTGAGCCGGCCACGACATGATATTATATTCATTTTCCTGCAGCCAAACTTTTACAACACCGCCGTACGTCTTGCGTCGTTGTTGTGTTGGAAGGTTCATGAGAGTGGCATTTCCCATTCAGCATACGGAAGCATAACTGAACTCAAAAGATCTCCATAGATTGTGGCCGTCATTTTGCTAGTAATGCGGTGAATTGGGCCAATCCCATTTCCTGAAAAACACCCTCACACCATAATGTTTCAACTTCCGTGCTTCACTGTGGCGGTTGTGTATCTGGAATTAAAATTTTCGCTTCGTGTTCTTCGAACATTGGCTCTTCCATCTGATACCCGGAGGTTGAATTTAGACTCATCTGACCACAATACATTTCTCCATTGCTGTTGAGTCCAGTTCAAATGGGTGAGTGCAAAGTCAAGCCGAGCTTTTCGGTTTTTTTTCCGACACAAACGGTTTTTTTGTACATCTATAACTTCTAAGACCATATTCTCGGACTCTTCTTTTAACGGTTGGAAGACTTACATCTAGTAAAAGTTCAGTTTTAGCTTCTCTGGGAACTGCTTTGGGATATTTCTTAAAAAAATTCTTGATTTTCCGATCTTCTCTTACAGTTGTAATACGGGGTTTCCACCTTTATGAGTTGTGTGGATGTTACCACTATTAACAATGCGGCAAATCGATGATTTTGGAACGGTTTACTTTAAAGAAATTTCTTTTTGGGAAAGTCCATTTTGAAAATCATTTAAAACTTCTAATTTAAAATCAGAATTGTATTTATTTCCTGCCATTTTTTACAAAAATTATTCTTACGATGTTTATTCTTCCAACATCTTATTACAACTATTAAAGACCAATAAATATAATAAATTTGTTTAAAAAAAGTAACTGCCGGAATCTCATATTAAAAAGGAATGCTATAACCGTTATATCCTAGCATTTGTTAGTATAAATTGTTTCGTTAAGAGTAAGAATAATGAGAGTTGAAAATGTTTGGAACACCTGCATTTTTGAATACATCTATTATTATTAATTTTTTTGTTGTTCTAATTTAACGGAATTATTTTTTTTATTTGTTTAACATAAAACAATGTATGAAGAATATGTAAAAAATTAATTTTAGTAACTAAGTGTGATTTGAAGAAAATGAATCAATGAAAACAACAAATGCGATCTCAGTTCAAAATGTTTTGACCACTACTGTATACAAAAATTTGTCAATTTTACGAAAGTTTTCGTTGTTTTTACAATAATTTCATATTTGTATGCATGTATTATTATAAGTGTTTATACGCTGGGGATTTCAGTAGCCAAGGAAGGCATCTGACGGTATCAATCATATGGCAACAGCGGATTATGGTCAGTAGACTGGAGTGAGGCATATAATCTTTATCTAATATACGATGCGAAGAAGAGAGGCATTTCCCACTAGGTAATATAAATGCACTAATAATCCATACATAAAATACACGAAAGCTGTTGTTCATTTTACAAAAGTGTTGGTTAATTTGACATTGCGAACAGTACAATACTGTTCGCATATATACATATGATATTTCGTTCATATACCAAAATTTTATATGTGAGCAATATTTAATAATAATGATTATATTAGCATTGGACAGTTGTTCGGCTTTGGCTTCGGTAACATTAAATTATTTAAAAATTGTATTACAGCTGTACTTTCCAATACACTGAGAGAATTAGCTGCATTATATCTATAAATTGTTACTGGAACTCGTCATTTGAACTTTTCATAAAATTTAATGAAAAATTTCGTATTATTTATTAAAAGTTTAATACGACTAATAAAAAAAATTTCATTAAAAATAGTTTCATTAAAACTATTAAGCATTTTCATGAAGTTTGAGAAATTTTTTGTTCACATTTGGGAAGAAAACTTCATTCTTTTAGTAGAAAAATTTCATTAAAACTCGTCCAAGGAATTCTCTCTGTGTAGTTTCACTTAAAAATAAACTTCAGTATTACCACCAACTAAACCCCAAAATCTTTTCCCTTGTATGATTTCAATCAACTGATATATTTTGGCGCCATTTGCATAAATCTCTAAAAAGAATAACATGATTAACATTCATAAATCTAATTCAATCAGATTTAAGCATAATTCATAAGGTTGAGAAAACAAAGAACTATAAAAAAAATATGACAAAATAATGTGTTAAGCAGACGTCAACACCTTATACACAGTCCAGCAACATGCAGTAACCAACATTCAAAAATTCCAAAACAACACATCAACAATGAAATATTTATGCAACTGTTTAGAAAGATTCTCCCCAGTTTCTGCAGCACCAGCAATAACCAAACATACCCACTACCTAGAGTTATCCTGATTATTATGGACTGTAGTAAGTATAAAACTAACTAATGCCCCATACTATGATAAGGGTTTTTAAGCAACAGCAACAACCTTTGGCTTAACTTTTTTTTTTCAATATTTCTGATCATAAGGTTGATTTTGTTTTTGATCTCGATCGAACATCAAAATAAATCAACTTAAAATTAACCTGACTTATGCTCAGTCATATTCTTAGCGGGATATTGAATCTGAAACTGAAGATGCTCATGAAGATGCGTGGTAGTGATGGAGGTAGTGGTGAAAATGCGACCTAAGATCACGAGGAGGTAAAGTTAAACAAGGTCTACTCAACATGATTTTAAAAGACTTACTTGTTTGTGTCTAAACAAACCTATAATACGAGATGATCTCTTTGAGTATATATATCAGAGTTAAAGAGGTATTCATTCTTAAATTACAAAGTTAATGATTTGGATTTTAGCAAAGATTCCGATTATTGGTTCTATTCGCAGTATTAAAGTGATATTTAAGCTTAGGTCAACTACAGCCCGTCAAACTGCCAGTTCACTTGGAAGCCATTATCCCATTGAAAATTCTGCAGTCTTGCCCACAAACACATAAAAAATATTCCACGTGAACCTCCAAATATCATCCAGATTCCCTCCAAAAGTACGCGAGGCCAACCAAAAATAAAAAACGAAGAATATTCAGGTCCTAAAAAATCCTCCTTCCCAAACATCTGAGTCGCCACTCCCTCAGTCTTTGACACTTGGAAGACATATGCCACACTGGTTTCTCTTTCTCCTCCTTGTCCATACAGTGACCACATTGCACGTCCATTCAACCTACCGCTCAGTGTGTTGTTATAATTGCTACAGTACTTTTCGCTTTTAGTCACATCTGCTGGTTGCACACAAATTGTGGACTATATCGCTAATGTGACTATACACAGAGATATATAGTGCCAGCGGAATTGAAAAGTGCATATTATTGTTAAATTCAGTTAGTAGTAACCGAAGTAGTAACTGAATTACAGTTGGCAAATATCTAAATTTTTCTCTGTCTAATTTTTATATATGCCATTTCGTTGCATATACAATTTTATTAGAGACTAAAATTTTGAATATAGAATCGATATTTGAAAAGCTTCAGCTCAATCCTCTGATTCGGATTTTCGTTTAAGCATCTGAAATTTTTAAATAATTTAGAACTGAGTAATTTTAAGATGTCACACTTATGTTGGTCTTTTGTTATTGTATTGTGACTATATCTTGAATTATTTGCATATAATTTTACTTTTAGTAACCAAAGTTATATGTGATAATATTGTTAATGGACTATATCGCACTCATTTTGTATGAAATTTGATATTAGATGACAGTCAAAGTGTAAAATGTGAACTATATCGCCAAATGGACTTTAGGCGCTTACGCAGAGTTTTCGGCGCGAACATACACCTGGCGCAACTATTGAATGAGCCAACACAAAGGACAGTTCCACAACACTCTCGACCTTATCCTCACTTCGGACCCTGAAAAGTAAGAAATGAGATCGTTCGCACCTCTCGGTAACACGGAACACTTTACCATTTCTGCATCATTTTCATAGTCAATATTTCGTAGAGATTCATATTGTATATGAAAAGGCTCGTTGGGTCGAACTCAACGGTTTTTGTTTTTCCTTGGACGCCCATATTGATGCTGCGAAAATCGTAAAATGTGTGGTTTAACTTGGAATGCAATTTTTCGAGTAAGCCTAAACATAAGTGTAGGTTTGTTAATAGAACAAGGGAAAAAGCCAGTTCCTTTATCACAACTCTTGTAAAAGATTATCAAATATTCACTGACTCGGTTGATAAAGTCTACCTTTTGGATAAATTATTTGCGTTAAGTTAATTTTTGACGCAAAGCAAGAAACTACTGCCAAACTCGAAAGAGTGTCACATAGTATGCCTTAGATATTCTTAAGAGCTACTGCCGCCAAAAGGGTTCTGACGTGAATAAGTCAACAGGCACAGATGGCATGCCAAACATGGTACTGAAACAGCGATCTTCGACGTTATCGCGTTCATTGGTAACCATCTTTATCACGTCATAACGCACTGGTATTTTGCCATCGTGTTGAAAGGTTTCGGATGTCCATCCAAGCCCTGAAAAGGGTGCTAATTACCCTAATAATTACAGCTCAATTGTTATATACGTTGCGCTCTCGAAGGTTGTGGAGAGCATGGTTAATAAACCTCTGGTTAATTATCTACAATATAACCAACATCTTAATGATAGACAGTACATGGGTATCAATATTCTGTTCTGGATATGAGAATCAAATATGATGTCCACTTTAAAAATCGCTTTATTAAACTGTCGAAAGAAGCATTCAAGTGTCTTAGCTTTCTTAGCTTTCTTAGCCGGTGAAATAATTCCTTTATTCATTTGGAGTTCTTTTTCTATTTATACCACCTATGAATACAACTCCCATATATGGGCAGGGGAGTCGTTAGTGCATTGTCGGAATGTGGGTTGCGTGTAATTTTTCTATCGATACTACCATGGGAAGTGTTCTGCAGAGAACCTGAGGCCCAAATTTTTGTTCTGCTTGTCCAGCAGATCTCATCAGTTTGTGGTCTGTAATTCACAACGCATTATAGGGAGAATTCGTTTATTAGTTGAATTTGACATTAGTCTTAGTCTTTGCTGACACTTACAATTCAGATAAATCCAAGTGAAATATTCATAGACACTATTCTGTATATCCTACTTTTTTTGATATCAACACAATACACTGCATTAGAAGATGCGTCCTCTGAGTGTTGGCCTGTAGTAAAGAAAAAAGATAACACTATACGGCCCGAGACAACCTACAATCGGTCAAGTCCGTTCACCTCGCCCAATTCTGCCTTATTATCAGGATATTCGCCAAACTTACAGCGATTCGTCTCACGCTTTTCGGCCCTCTCATTTCTAATGATAATAACTGAAGGATTTTATTCCATTACAATTTTATATACGCGGCCTTATAAATTCCATGATTTTGTGAATGAAAAATTCTGCAATCGTCTGTCGAATTCAGATCGGAATGTGTAGTTAACCAGAGAACATTTTTGAATGTGTCTCCGCATTGGCCGTAAAGACCGAAATTTAAGCATAAGGAATAGCAGAGTCTGCGTCCAAGACATCTTTGATCAGGTAAAAGTAAAATGTAGTTCACATATTGATCCAGTCGTGCACCACCCCACAAAGTTCATTGACTCAGCCCCTGCGTCTAATGACTGCCCGGACACCCTTTCCCTTATATTTATGTAAATTGTCACGACCACACTTCATCCCAGAAGACCCCCTGAAAGTATAAAACGCCCATAAGACATTTTTCATCCTCTCATCAATATTTTTCTTTTAGGAAAGTTTGGAGTCTAGTGTCTCTATCAAGTCTAGTGATATCAAACCCTTTCATAGTTTATTTCAGCGATAACAAAACAAGTTCGGTTTTTATGTCACTCATGCTATTCAAAAAGAGTCACAGTGACAACGTTTTAAAATTGACCAAATCACGTTTTAAAATATAACGAAGCCGATAGAATTAAAAGTAGATCCAGCCAGGCTGAACAATTTTGATAGTATATAATATCACCTAATTCCAAATATATGGTTACCTAATGAATTACAAATGGCAGGTGTTATATAGGTTTGGACAAGACAAAAGAAATAACTTACTGTCTCCTCAAGCACGTTATAGTGTGTTATAGTGTTATCTAACAGTGATAAATATTAATGTGATCAAATAGAGTAAACCCAGTAAGGCGAAAATTGCTTATGACTTCAATAATAAATATTCAGATTTAAAAATTCTTACATATGTTGTTAAACCCATACAATCAAACTTATTTTAAAAGAAATCAATTTTGTACAACAATTCCTTATCCTAAATTTTTACTCTTTCTCGAAAAAGCAGCTTTGTTCATTACAAAACGCAACTTCACGAAGCTTTCTTAATTAATAAAAAAAAACTACTGATGGAATTAATTATTTGAATTGTTTCTTTGTGTTATTCATGTTACCTAAAGTTTGACTTTTGATATTTGTCCAAATTAAAAATAGTTAAACGGCATACTCGATTTTTACTCGATTAATCACCCTAATGAATATTCAGACGTCCCATTAGCTTCTACAAATACGAAATTTAAAGCTAATTGCAAAGGTTAACCATTGACTTCCTTATACTGTGATCGGTGTTAGATTTCCATGACAGTTTAGATGGTGTCACGTTATTTACAGCCCTTATATTGTAGTTTTTGGCACTTGTGGTGAAAAGATCCAACGCTGAGAGATTTACTGTTACTTTCTTTTTAATACCTAACTTTAAATTTAATCTTTCAAAGCTCTGTAAAGTTTGAGTGTATACGAAAAGGAGCTATCTGTTAGAAAGTTGTCTGTATGTATATAGAATAAATTTTAGCATTCAGTGGTTATACTCGTATTTACTTGTCTCATCAAGTGCATGCAAATCACAAGCTGCGATCGCGATTAAAACATAGACCAGTATGTTCTACTATGTTGGTTATTGGTTGTTTAGTTAAATACAAAAAAAAAAAAAAAAAACACTGGCCATGTTAAAATAAATAAATGGATTTATTTCAGTTGCTTAACAAAAACAGAAGGGGGCCTTAACTGCTGATGTTGTTCTTTTTTCGTTGTTGTTTGTTTTGCTGATGCTGTAAATGCTGCTGTTGCTGCTGCCACAGACGACAACTTCAATTGATTAAAAATTTTAATTATGGCTTATAAGCCATACTCTTCGACAGTCCAAGGAACAAAGGAGTAACAAAAATGTTCATTTGTTTAGATGTGGAGAGTGAGTTTCATTTGTGGCCTTTGGTTTCTGTTTGTTTTTCTTTATTGTTGGTGTACTTACGCCCACCTGAGGTATTGTTTTTTGAAAATTAAGACAGCTAACATGATTTATGATTTTTAATATTAAACGCAACATACTTTACAAAAACTCTAGATACAATAAAAAAATTTTCAAAACACAAAACTCTAAGTAATAGTCAATGTTTAGTTTTTAAAACTTTCTAATCTTAACAAATTTGTCTAGCCATAAATCTTTCAAAGCATATGAAACACTCAAACGTCAATCAAATTTACTCAAATGTATCATACATTTTTAAATCCTATAAAACTAAAATTTATTTCCGAAAAATCTCACGCTTTTAGTTAAATTTGAAGTGAGAAACTCTTCATTTTAAGAGTCTAAACACAAAATCTCCTTTTTCTGATACTATTAACACATGCATAAAGTTTGTAAGTACTTACCTATCAATGCATAAACATTTTTACATTGTTGATCTCTGATGACAACTGTTCGAAAGTCATTGAAAAATCGATCAGAAATTGACAGTAATATGTCAAACAATTTACATGTTACTTCAAGTGTTCCTTCTGGTAATTGCCTCATAAAAAATAACATGTTGTTGCATGTTCTTCACAAGAAAAAGGGGGAAAACATTCTAAATTTAGTTCGCACATTATGAGTGCTCTTTGTTATTCACATCATTTTTATTACCAGATGTCTAGAGATATTTGTGGCATGATCTTCGACAGTCAAAGTGACAAGAAGATGAAGAAGAGGAATAAGTTGTGATAAATGTGTGTTCATTAGACTATCATTTTTGTAGGGAATGCGTGAAAAGATTTATTTTTTTGAGAATATTTTTTGTTTAGGGTTACACTGTGTTTTAAAGATGAAAGGTAAATTTAAATAGAGATCAATATTTTAAGAATGGATGATACAAAAGCATTCATTCTTTGAAAGAACATTTAAAAATTTACATTTTTGACCTAATGTCTTCCGTTTTTCATTATACAATACAATACATACATATTCTCTATGGAGCTTACAATAGATCTCCACATTTAGTTTTTCCAAAAATCAAAATTTTATCACGGTGTAAATTTCTAAGAAAATTCCAAAAAATATCAAAAGTGCACTTAGATTATTATGTAGGTAAAGACCACTGCAAATGTAGTTAAAAGCAAATGAAATTTCACTTACAGAATGGATGACTTACATTTCAGTAAATTTAACTAAAATTGCCATTTGTTTTTTAATGTTCAAAAAATTAACTACAATTGTAGTAAAACTAAACCATATATGCAGTAAAAAATAATCAAACATTTATTTGTTTTATTTTTTTTTTTTATAAAAAAAAAATACTGTGTAAAATAAATGTAATGTCATAATACAGTTATTTGATGTGGTTTGTTTTTTTAAATGAACTACAATTGTTATTCCATTTAAAAATAAAGACTCTGCAACTGCAACAACTCAAACAACTACAAATATTTTCAGCAGAAGTTCCCTGAGTGTAGGTAACTTTGAGGTGCCATATATTCGAAAGTTGTTATCGGATTTTTATAATTCACAATGCACTTGATTCCTACACTCAAAGAAAGAGCTTCATCATATTTATGAAAAACTTCATAAATATGTTGAAGCTGTTTCATAGAAGTTAAAATTAAAGACAAGCTTCTGCATGTTTATGAAATGTTTCATAAATATGAAGAAGTTTCATAGCTTTTTGTGAAATGTTTCATAAATATTTTATAACGCTTCATCAGTATGGAGATACAAGTTCATAAATTTTAATGAAATAAATTTTTATTTTTTTTTTTTTTTTTTTTTAAAGATAAGTGTCATTCAAGAGATTCGTCCTATTGACTAATGTGTTGCTTTCTCTGAAAGGGGGTTAGTGGACAGATGAAAGTGGGGAAAGATGAAGAGCTTGAAACATGTCAATACTGTAATTGCGCCAGATAATAAGTCATAAAACATTTTTTGCTCGCCACCTGATAGAGAGTTGGCGAATTTTCTGAGCCTTTTTGGTGCATAGCCCTGTATCATTATTTAAATTCGGTGTATTCAAGTGATATGGGAACACCGAAGGTGAGCGCTGAGATATATATGAGGGATAAAAAATTCATACATATAATTTTTTTAAATTGATGTGGTCGTTATCGGGATTCGAACCCGGGACCATCTGTGTAACAACCCAACGTTCCCTAAATGAAATTCATATTCAAAAACTGTAATCCAAAATTTAGAACACATTAACTGATTAGAATTTCTGAAATAGAATACCTAAATTAAAAATTAAATTTTTAACATCAAATGAAAAATTTAAATTTTTATTGATGACTTCTAAATTAATTATTGATGACTTCTAAATGGAAAATTTGCACTTTAATTGTTATGAAAACAAAACAAAAAAATATACACACTCTTTATTAAACTTTTTTACGAAATGATGAGGTTTTATGAAATATTGGTGATTTTTTTTTTATGACGCCTCTTCATCATATCTATGAAAACTTCATAAATATGATGAATAATTGGTGAAAACCGATTTAGGAAAAAGTTTCATCAATTATAGTGAAACATTTATGTAATAAAAATTGCTTATTTTAAAAATTGTATAACTTGCTTGCACAAAATATCATTACTTTGCTGCTTACAAACTATCAAAAATATGTAGTTATATGTCCTAACTGGAGTTGAAAAAACAATTAGACTAAAAATAGATTTTCAAAATATGTTCAGATCATTAGCATTTATTTATAATGATAAAAATGAGTATTTATGGGTAACTCATTCATTTTTGTATTGAAATAATGCGAAATTTAACAAATGTAATTTTAAAATTCCATTTGATTTAAAGTACTCGACTCGACCCATTATAGCACTCTTTTTTGCTTATTACTGATATTCTGTCTATTTATTCGCAACTTTGTATAGTTAAATTGAAAAAAAAAAAACTGATATGCGTGGTTTAAAAACAACATATTTTCACTATAAAACCTAACGTTTCAATGTACCTGTTTCAAGTGTACCTAAAAACGAAATTTCAAAAATGTGAATATTAGCGATTATTTTGCAATTTTTAAATTCGGAAAAAACTGTGTTCAAATTTGCTCAAAATAGTCTAAAATATGCAAATACCGAGGTAGAAATTTCTAACCGGAAAAAAAAAAAATAATACTGGCAAACCACTGCCATTTTTGTAAAACCCACCGTGTTAAAAACTACCAAAAGTACTACTACGAAAACATCATTTTGTTTGAAAAACATGTTTTTTGCCAGCACTCCCCGGAAAATTGTTTGCCAATATTGTTTTTAAAAATATTACAACCAATCGGAATCATTTTTATTTTTTTATATTTCACACATTTAAATATGATGTATAAGACCGAACTTTATTGCGGCTTTTTAGATGTGTTTTTAGACATATTTCTTAAAATTAATTTAATTTAATATATTTTAGAGCTGATGAGCTTGCAAGGCTAGAAACCACCCCGCAAGTTATTGCGGAATTTGCAGGAGTTGGTGTTCCCCTAGCAACCTGTAAGCTGAACAATCGGCTCTACTCCGAGAGGGCGTCTGACCTTAGGTGGGCTAATGGCGCGACTTGTGTGGTGACAAGGCACATCTGGCCGGCTCTGTATCTGGGGAGAACCAGGGTGCTCCTGTCGCTTTCTAGGGGGGAAATCTCTGACATGGTGGCGGTGATAACCGGCCACTGTCTTATTGGCAGACACGCTTGTAGGTTTTGGGTGTTATCGCCTGACTTCTGTAGGAGCTGCGGGGACGAGGAGGAGAGTATTGAGCACTTTCTCTGTTCATGTCCTGCGCTGACGCTACGTAGGAGGGCCTCACTTGGATCGGCGTTCTTTCACGATCTTGGGGATCTTTCAAGTGCTGGTATTCCGCACCTCCTTAGCTTCGTAAGGAGCTGAAACTGGTTCAACGGTGGAGTCTGATCGGTAATCCGTCAGTCTCGTGGCATCACAACGGACCTCAGAGTCTAAGTGTGCTGGTGCTCACGGAGCCGGCTACTACTCCGACCTAACCTAACCTAACCTATATTTTAAAAGCACCAAATTTTTTGATTTACCAACGTTATGCCAACGGTGGCAAGTTCAGTTAACCAACGGTTTACCACTGCTATCAATTGTTAATCCCACGTTCTGCCATCGCATCGTCGACGCTTTGTCAATATCGTGCCGATTTTTGCAGGACTTCCATAGCTTCTATATGTGGTGTAATCTTAACCTAATGGATTTAAATTTAAGAAAATGTAAACATATGCGCTTCACAAGAAAATGAAACTCGCTCTGCCTATATACTTTGGGGGCTATACTCTGGAAACCAGTTTACGAATCTTAGATGCTGGGTATTTTGTTGATTCTAAACTATACTCTATAAAACATATTACGATGATGACAAATAAAGCTCGTTATGGGACTAAAGAGTTTAGTCCATACCAAATACAACAAAGCAATTTATCTCCTGTTTACTAATTATGAAATAAGGATCAATGTCTGGGATCTTGATGCTGAAGTTCATAGCTACCTCATATAAATCGATGCAAAAACAATTTATTCTGTTTTGCCTTGAGGAGGTTCTTTCCTAAATACTCCATTAAAGTTATCAAGAATTAAACTTCCAAAACGAAAAAGCTTGTAAAATAATGCTTAATGAAGTATTCTTAGTCAAGACCAAAATACAAACTTCTGGTCGCGGGGCATAGTGCCAACTCTAGTCTAATCTAATCTTCTAGTCAACCTGCTAAACGGACATACAGTCTCTGACTTCCTGCTCAGCAACATAAGTTTAAAGTATGCCAACGATCAACTCGCAACCATATATCTCAAGCTGTGGCTGATTTCTCGAAGATTATGTCGGCAGTTTAATTTGAAATTAACGTTTTTTTTTTGCTCACTCTTGCAAATATCGGATTTATGAAGCGAAATATAATTTTGTTTTTAAATAATTTACATTAACATCATTATCAATTGTATTTTTATTATTATAATTCAAGATCTGTAAGGATGTAATTCCATAGACTTAAATAAATAAAAATTAACCCCTCACCGGTTCCCAGAATCGGTTGATCCACATGCTTGTTTTTATTAACTTGCAATTGAAGATTTTTTTTTTTTAACAAATCTAAAACTAACTATTTTAAGAGTATGCCAACATGAATTAGTTACATTTAACTAGTACTCAAATCAAAATGACAACATAGACAATTTGTACTTATGTTCGATAAGTCAACATCATCCATCTATGTAGAAATACATCCTTAAAAATACATCTAACATAATATATCTGACTGTCGTAATGCCTGTCTGACTGTCTGTCTGGCTGGCCGTTTATCATGGTTTTGTCTGCCACCTTCTTCCTACAAGCAATCATATATCAACATCTTAAAGGAGTTTTTAACAATAACAACATTAGCTCATACAATTATACTTACTACTACTTCCTTCAATACACATAAATATCTTACTAAATATATATCTCAGTGTTAGTAAGCATGATGAAGAAACCCAAAAATCGCAAGGATTGCAATAATACGTACTTACAGACTACAAATACTTAATAGTTGTACTATAAATTATATCAACTCAAGTGCAATTCCCTGATTTAGCTTGGTTGTGTTAAAGGAAATTTGTCACAAAGAGAGGAGGTGCAGCAGGAGAGCAATATGTTTTAATTTAGAAGTGGCAACATTTTCGGATATTGTATGGTGATTATGGTTTTGGTAACTTTGGAAAGAAACAATGTTTCTTTTGGAAAGCAATTAATTTAATGTTAAATACTATTTTTTGTTATGTAATGAGCGTACTTACAAGGAAACTACATAGTGGTGAATCTGCAGAATTTATTGAAATTTGGAATTCCCGGGAATTTTGCAGATTGTTCACATCGCGGTTTCCGGGCATTTTGGTCTAAATTCCCGGGGATTTTAAAAATACTAAAACAAACATATTTGCTAAACTAAAAATCTGTAAAAAAAAAAAAAAATATGTGCAAACAATTTTTTTGTGTGACATAAATAACCTCTTGTTTTTATGTTATCCGATGTTTCAGCGTGCTAAATCCATTCGCGTTAATCATTTATCTCCAACGTCGCAAAAATTATGGCAGTTTTAAATTTAAAGTAAATAAAAAATATTGAAACTACAATTTTTGCTTAGATTACAGCTACATCAATTTATAGATCTCATTGCATTTATCCAGGCGCGGTGCCAGCTTTCAATTTTAAAGTTTAACTTAACTTTAAACTTTTTTAACTCGCATATTATGTCCAGGGGAGCATTTTCATGCAAATATATGTTTGTAATCAGTAAAAAAAAATCGATTTGATGACAATCTTTTCGGATTTTATATGCATTTTTTGCATTCAACTATTTTGAGTTCAATTAAAATTAAGAATTTAAAAATCTTAACACAGCATTTAATTAAAATAAGAAACATCAAATTGCCATCAGACATTTTTATTGCATTTTATTTTAAACCATTGCTATCGAGTTATTAATTGAATTTTAAAAAATCGAAAAATTTTTAGCTTATATTTTCTATTTTTTGTGCATGAATGTCGTTACCCTAGTTATGTACATATAGAGCAATTCCATATGAAAACGATCAAAATTGGCAAATTTTTGGACGACCCCTCTCCGATTTTAAAATAAATAGTCTCAATCGATTGCCCAGCAAAAAATAATGTACCTACATATATTTTTTTTTATAGTGACTGGTTTAGTGGTGGTGTGCACCACTGTCATGTGACAAAATTGAAGAATTCTTCATAAGGGACCTCATTGAAAGTTGAAAAAAAAAACTACTAAAGTAGTTTTTTTTAAAACAACTACTAAAGTAGTTTTTTTTAAAACAACTTTCAATGAGGTCCCTTATGAAGAATTCTTCAATTTTGTCACATGACAGTGGTGCACACCACCACTAAACCAGTCACTATAGAGCAATTCCATATGACATGTGACAAAATTGAAGAATTCTTCATAAGGGACCTCATTGAAATGGAATTGCTCTATAGTGACTGGTTTAGTGGTGGTGTGCACCACTGTCATGTGACAAAATTGAAGAATTCTTCATAAGGGACCTCATTGAAAGTTGTTTTAAAAAAAACTACTAAAGCGATCGCAACGAGTGATAGCTCGTTGGAAAGGTATTGAATCAGGCTTTAACTGAATTTTTCTTGTTAAATAATTAAAAATAATTCAATTATAAAAAATATAAAAACAATGAGAACAAGGTGGTCTCTTAAATGCTCTTCTCCTGTCCAAACAAGGAGTCGGGGCCCATTTTTTTATTGCTGATTCTTAAAGCAAAAATTATGAGGAATTAAAAAAAAATAAAATTAGCCGGAAAATTTAGGAGCTTCTGTGGAAAATCGGAAAATTTAATTTTCATGGGAAAATTTAATTTTCATGGGAAAAAAGGTAAATTTCTGAAACAACTTTCAATGAGGTCCCTTATGAAGAATTCTTCAATTTTGTCACATGACAGTGGAGCACACCACCACTAAACCAGTCACTATAAAAAAAAAAAAATATGTAGGTACATTATTTTTTGCTGGGCAATCGATTGAGACTATTTATTTTAAAATCGGAGAGGGGTCGTCCAGAAGGTGATCGCTTTCATATGGAATTGCTCTATAACCAATGTGTTACTCAAATATAAGTCGAAAATTTTCGAACTAACATTCTGATATCCAATTTTGGCCCACTCATCGATACGCTGGGAATTTGTGAAAACTTTGTGGTAAATTGTTCCACTTTTTGAAGTCAAGCTTCATATAAAAATGTTGCTGGTACACTCAATGAACTTCTGCTGCAAATATTTGTAGTTGTTTGAGTTGTAATACAGTATCTTTATTTTTAAGTAAAAACCAGTCATTTATAGAATAAATTTAATTTTTGACTACACTTGCAGTTCATTAAAAAAACACACCACTGTTAATTATGATTTTACAGTCATTTCATGTAGTAGTTTTGACATTACCTGAATTTAATCTATTTGTTCCTAAAAGATTTCTGAATATAGAAAATGACCGCTCAACGTCGAAGTTTGCGATCGGTTTATTTTGATGTGAATTGAACTATTTAAACTAAATATAAGTTCTGATCATGAAATTATGAACATTTTAATCTTTATTTGTTGGCGCTTTTTAGCTAATTTTTTTATATTTTCTTATTTTGCCTTATTTTGTAAATATAAGCTACTTTTTGACTTTTTTCTGTAAAAAGTAGGAATATTTTACATTTTTTCTTTTAAAAAATATTTTTTTTTTCAATTTTGTAGCAATCGGTTATTTTAAGTATTTTGTTTTATTGCAAATTATCAAAATATATTTTAATAAATCAATTTAGAATCTAAAGAAAAGCAATTTTTCTATTACACATTTGTTGACGGACGTAGTTCCAAGGAACAAATTTTATTTGTTGTAACAATTTTAATAACAACTAATGAAATTAACGGTTTATATTTTAACTTAAGCGGCTTATTTTTGTGCGCCTTTTTAATAGCTTTTTTAAGAGAAATTTCCATGTACAAAATTTTAATACATTATTTAAAATTTTTATGTTGGTTTTTTGTTTTTTTATAGGGGCAATTCAAATGTTTGTCATTGCTAAACTAATATAGCTAGACGAATGAAATTTGAGTATATCTTACAGTGTAGTCAAACTTTTTACGTGCATTTTTTATTTTATGATATGATATTGATGGATCAAATTTTTAAAATTGTTGGTCCTGAAATATTAGGACTAATAGTTTTGTGGAATACCAAAGATTATGGTCCTGCATAAGATACCCATATTGGCATCATTTAATGACTACAAATATTTAAATTATTTATTTAAAAATTTAACTTTACATGTCATTTTGAAAGGACATAGGAGGTGATAACGAATATCTGAGTACGCAGTTTAACTTCGCGTAGTCTTCTGTTTAACATGCATATCAACTTTTCCATGTGAGACAAAAAATATTAAAATTTGTAGTAAGTTTATATTAAATATCATAGATACTTTCGGAACACTTCCGTTTATTTTTGAACACCTCTGATTCCCATCTTTAAATTTGTATATGTAGTAAGCGATGCTTTCAGTTAGTTACAAAATAAATTTCAGACAAATTACACAGGCCTACAAAAAAAAAAATTTTTGTTTGGTGCCGCTAATTCTATGTTATAATTTGGTTAATTAGTCCGCAAGACGTCATGGTTAGCTGTCAAAATCGCGAAGCTACGTTCAGGTTTGTATCGATCGGTCATAACCTAAAAAATGTATTTTATTATACTTAATGTCATTATAGTCAATTAATATTGTGTAAATAATCCAAATACATTTTGTTATATTTGTGGTGAATATGTAGTAAAAAAGTTTGTTTTTTTAATAAATTTATTAAATGTTATTTAATTTATTTATCCTTGCGAAATCTCGAAAACTACACGTAGCATTAAAAAAGTAAGTATCAATTTTTTATCAGGGTACCGAACGTACTTGAAATCTGTTTTATTTTTAGCGGCACCAAAATCATTGTAGTCCTGTGTTATTTATGGGTTTTTTAAACTATTCGCGAATTAAGGTCGTTTTTCAATTTCGTTATCCTTTTCGCATAAAAAATAATTTTTGTGCAACACTGTTTAAAGAAGAGGATTTGATCTTTAAACTGACGTTTTTAGTTTTCTGTTGACGCGTTCAAAAGTTTTGATAATTCAAACACTCTATATTTCTTACACATTTGTTAAAGACCAGCAACTTTTAGCAGTGACTAAACGTGAACTAACTATAACGAATTTTGAAGAAATAAAAACGCGTAAACTTCATATTAACAAGAAGAATATCAATACCAGGTTTAATGAAATTTGAAAGACCATTATCTGAAAGGTGTGTCGAAAGTTTTTAAAAACCTCCCTATAGTGAATACAATATTTTATATGCACGATCTACTTTAAAAATATTCGACAGCCTGTTGAAACTTACATTAGTTGTTTCTTATTTCTCAAGGTTTTGTGAATTGTGGAATGGTGGACAGGGTTAGGTTGACTATACTTAAATCAGATGAGGTTAAGTTGAAAATATCGTTTTTTGTCCCTCCTTATTTTTAAAATGTGCCTATACAAAAACGAATGTTTAAAAAAGTATTATTTGGAGTTATTTTTAATAAAAATAAATATATAAAAATAGTCCTAATTATGTTATGTTAAATTTGGACATACTTAAATTTCTCCTAAGAAATATTAGCATTGCAAAACTGCCAATGCATCCCGAAAAAGGCATCATTGGACCGTACTTTTTCAAAGACGACGAAGACAGGAAAGTTACTGTGAATGGTGAGCGCTATCGTGCAATGATTACAAATTTTCTTTTGCCCAAAATGGAAGAGCTGGACTTGTGTGACATGTGGTTTTAACAAAACTGTGCCACACAGCACGCGAAACAATGGCCCAATTGAGAGGCGAGTTCGGTGAACACTTTATTTCAAGTTTGGGGCTGGTCAATTGGCCACCTAGATCCCGCGATTTAACGCCTTTAGACTATTTTTTGTGGCGCTATGTTAAGGCTTATGTCTATAGGGACAAGCCTGCAATAGCTGACGCACTGGAAGACAATATTGAAGAATTTTTTCGTGAGGTACCGCCCGATATGTTGGAGAGAGTATACCAAAAGTAGTGCCTGCGTATGATCCATTTGAGGCGTAGCAGCGGTAAACATTTACATGAAATCATCTCTAAACATGGAATTATGTAGATCGTTCTATCGACTCAAATAAAGATTTCAGACATTTCTCTAAATTTAATGTGTTTTTTTAAGTCGAATCCGAAAGCTTTTAAGAAATCCCCTTTATATAACACCATACATAATTATATATTAGCAGATGTCCAAATTATTTATTTTTAAATTTGTTCTGTTGTTTTGTTAATCAAAAGTAAATCCAATTTAATTTCAAAATATTTCATTCTGTCCATCAAAAACTAGTTATCTTTTTGGATCTAATTAAATACAAGTATATCTAAACTAATCCCATGGAATATTTTATGATCCATCAGAATCTTAATTTAGATTCAATTTCATGGCCCAATTTTGAGGTCAATTTTGATCTAACTTAAACAATAATATATTTAAAGGATCTAATCGGATATTATTGGATACCCCAATTTTGAGATAAACTTGAATAAGAATAAATATCACTGTATATCAAATGAGACCTTCTTTTGTATTTGAGATATAATTTTTTTTTTTTTTTTTGATTGGGCAGATATTTTTGTTAGTTATTCAAAAATACAAAATTTCTTTACGTTTTTAAAATTCATATTTAGTTTGTATTTGTTATCGTCAGAGATTAAAAAAAAATATGGCAAATTCCGAAGTGTTTATGGCAAAACTACAATAAATACAAAAAAATTTGACTTTTTAACTTTTGACTAAAAATTTTGAGTCAAAAGGCATTTCAAACGATGAAAATTAAAAAAAAAAAACTTTTAAAGCCCAAAAATCTTAAAAAAGATCTGGGTTTAAGCTAAAAATCAAAAAAAAAGGGAAAAATATGCAAATATGAGGAAATATGACAAAAAAAGCTAGAAGTGCAAATTTGTCTTCTCTGGTTATTATTGATATATTCATAGTTTCCTAATAATAATTACAAAATTTCATTGCTTGTTTCTCCAATTCATAATAACTGGAGTACAGTTTTAAGTTTTAATTTTACATTTTAAGTACACAGAAAAATATATTTCCTTACTTTTTTCAATTAAATCGGTTTATTAAAAAATTGTAAAGCTGTAAATTAAACATTAATTGAATCAATTAAACATTTACTCAAATTCGGAACTTGCTTGATATTTTTTTTTGTTATCGCTCAAAAGCAAACATGAACACATTGTTGTTGGTTTAGTAACATTTATGTAGTTGTTTTTTATAAATGTTTATGTATTAGTAATAAATATTTTAAATTCATTTCATTTCAATTCGATTAGATATTAATTCTTATTAGGTTTATTACTTTATTTAGTTAAATAATTTAGTTTCAGTTGTTTAAATCTCAATATTTATTTATTCTAAAACATTATCACAAAATTGATAATGTAATTTTTAAAGTTTAATTTCGTTTAATAAAAATTTTAATTTTTTTTTTCACAGAAAGAAACTGCAAAAAATAAATTAAAAATTATTTTAAACAAAAAAAAAAAAAAAAATACTCTGATTTCAACACAAGCGCTAATTTCTGCAAAAATCAAAACAAAAAAAATTTTTCCCATAACCCCTACGCTTCAATAGAAAGAAAAAACTAGTTCCTAGAGATGTATCCTTCATGAACGAACTAGTTCAATTGAACGACTCACTCAATTGAACGATATGACTCGTTCACCAATATTCGATCTTGTTGTGCAATCGTTCATTTCGTTCTTTTTATTCACAGAACAATTGCATCTCTATTCAATTAAAACTGCTTGTAAGAGCAATTATTTTTTTTTATTAAATAGTAGTAATATTGTTTCAAATTAGGAAAAGCAATTATAGTCATACAAATAAAATATTTTTTACACAAAATAAATAAATTTTTGTTAGAAAAGTTGCAAATTTTATAACACGTTTTGTCTATGTACAGTAAAATTTGTAAAAAAAACTCGTAAAACATGAATAGTGCGTAATAATTGTCCAACGAACGACACAGTTCACAATACGCATATCAGTCACAAGTCAACGGAAAAAATAACGATTGAACGATTTGAACGAACTAGTTCACTAACTCGAATTGATCGATACTGACCGAGTCACCAAAATGAACGATTAATCCCAACTCTACTAGTTTCTATGTGAGTTTGTTCACACTAAGTATAAATAAACCTCCCTAACTAAATGTGAATTTAATGCCGTTTTAAATGCAATGTTATAAAATTTAAGCTGTTAAAAAACATTTGGTAAGCCAACATTTATTTTTTTTTTTTTTTTTGGGAAGGTATACGATTTTGATCACTTTTTAATCAAATGAGTTATTATTTAATTAAAAAAATATTCAATTTCTAATTGAATTAGCAATTTTCGCTGTTGGATGAATTTCAGCAATTAAAGTTATTGAATCGGTGGTTTTTGTAATTGACATGGGTTTTTATTTTTCTGTGTGTAGGATGTAGGAAATACAAATTTTGGTTTTATTCGGAAGAAAAACATTTTTTTTTTTAAATTATGTTTTCAAAATAACAAAAATATAATTGATAAAAACAGTAGTTTTTACCAATTTTTTTAGTTGTTTCAAAAATTGTGTAGTAAATGATTTTAGTTATTTAACGGTAATTAGCTATGTCGTCTTTTTAAAGACATTTACCTTTATTTTAACTGTCATTACTTGAAGATTCCACTGTAAAACATTTTTGAGATTAAAATAATAATCATTTGGTTATCTGGTTTTCAATTGCTAAAACGATAGCACATTTTCATGATGGATTTTTATGTACAATTTTTTAGAAATTAAGTTTTCTTCTAGTTGTTCAAACCCCTCTACTAAGAAATATATTGTTATCATTAAAGACATAAACATTTTCATTTAGTTTACCAAGCCTCATATATTACAAGATAAATGGCTAATTTAGAGGTGAACCAAAGGTAGCACTTAAACTAATTCCATAGAGACGAAAATAAATAATTATGTTATAAAAATGCTCTGAGTTTGAAAATTGGTCATAAATTTATTAAAATTATTATGTACTATTTGTTAAAAAAAAAAAAAACTAAAAAGGGATCCAAATAAAAAATGCTTCCACGAACTTGGCATATTTTTACCTACCCAAGATCAGATAAACATCTTTGTTTTTGAAAAATAATACTTGTGAATGCGTAAAAATTGCTTAAAAATATTTTAAATATGTTTATCATAGAAAAAAAAAAAACAGAAGCCACATAGTTTTTTTGAAACAACCAAAATTATGATCTAATTTCAGGAGAAACCACCCAAAATTGTAGTAAATATTTTGTATTTTTATAGAAAAACATATCACCACAGTCTGAATACACAAATAACAAAAATTTATTTATTTTTTGTTCATAAAGATTATTAATTAAGTTACACTTTATGTTTTATGAGTTTTATGATTTGACATTAATAACATAGTGTCTGTATCATACAAGGGACTAATGAATTAAGTGGACTAATGAAATGATGATTTCATTGGCATTACATTGATATCAATGGTAATGAAATTAATTTCATTACCATTTTTTTAATTAATGATAAAGATTTGAGGATTTAATTTCATTGATTAATGAAAATGGTAGAACGAAACACTAAACACAAAACGGACAAAACTTGTGATCCTCAGGAGTATTAATTAACTCTGATAATGCAAATAGGTCTGGGAAGGGGAAGGATCCCGAGGGATTAATTTTTTATGAAACAACCGCAGGGTATCTTAATATATGTACGTGAAATTTCAAATTTAAACACTCCTATAATAGAATAGAACACTTTGATAATAGAATGGAACATTAGTCCAAAATGAAACGATATGTAATGGACTGGGAACGAGGGGACTCGGAACACTTAACACATATGCATTATTGGTATGCGTTACATCCCAGCAGAAAATAGTGCTTAACCTGAAGCGCTTTCGGAAGGCATTAGTTAGTTAGTTAATTGTTCTTGATTTTCAATTCATTTCCTTTTTTCCGCAGTTTAAATGTTTATAATGTAAATAGAACATACGACTTTGACCAGTGTCGTCAGTCGGATAGAGATAATAATTTATATTAATTATACAATTATATGGATTATGTTTTATGTTTGATTCATATTAATAGTTAAATTCATCAATAAGCTGTTTCTTATAACCTAATGCATCTATAACAAAAATATATATATTTGTAAAGTTTTCATTTGCATTATTTAATATATTTACTAAATAATTTTCAGTTGTGGTGTTTCTTTTAAAATATTGGTAGCGAATTTCACATAGAATTGGACAGATGGCAAAAAAGTGCAAAATTTTTTCTGTTTCATTTCTATTACATAAAGAGCATAAGCGGGACCTTTGCGTCTGAAATCTAGTTCCATTTAGTTAAATGAGGTCACACCTGACTTTAAATATATAGCTTACTGCCGTCGTATTATTATTGATTTCGAAATATGTTTGTTGCTCCTTGAAAGTTGTAAGTTGTTTTCTCTTTCTTTTCTTTTTTGGCCAATTAATATATCATTTCTTAGGCGTTCCCAGTCACTAGCTATTTTTTCAATATGTTTGTACCAATGCGATTTTCTTTCTATAGTGAGTTTGGTTAGCTTACTTGGTAATCGATTTTCATTATAATCAAATAAGGTCTTGATAATGTATCTCAGGTGTAGATCTAGAGCAGTGTTTCTCAACCTTTTTTGGGCCGTGCCCCACTTTTGGGTTAACAAATTTTCCATGTCCCTCCTCATTTTTTTCGGTACTTTAAATAAAAAACACACCTAACAATTTGCTTAATTCAATGGATATATGTACATATATTTTTGTTATAAAGATAGAATTAATAATACATAAATACTCTAACAAATAATGAGATCCTTGAGCTTGGTGCAGGCTGCAAAGGGTTTTTATATCAGGTTCTAATTTTGTTAATTTTAATCGTAAGTCTCCGTGATTTGTGGTTTCCAGACGGTTTCTTTTTTTAATAACAAATCACTAATGACACTAAATCCGGTTTCTACTAAATATGACGATGGAAATGGTTTATAAGTAAGTATACAGATTTTTTTTATTCTACAGAATTTTATTTTTATATATTGAAAAAACATAAAAAGTTAAACAAATTACAAAAATTAGCCCATTGCCCCCCTAAAATGTTGAAATTGCCCCCCAGTGAGGCGAGCGCCCCACGTTGAGAAACACTGATCTAGAGTGTAAATATAATTATTTTCAAAACCAGTTTCAAACATCAGAGCGTATGTTGGGGTAAATGAGGGTAGTTTAAGTATCTTTTTTAAGAAAAAGCGTTGAAGTTTGTCTACTTCTTCAAATAACGAATAGCCCCATACTTGGGCACCATAAGACTGGATTGCTCGACACACTGATTGAAACAGATTCCATTTTGCCTTTAACCCGATTTCTTTTTTTGATAAAAATTCTTTCCAAGTGGCGTTTATATAGTTTTTTGCTCATTTATTTCTTATTTCTATATTTTTAGGTGATAATGTTACTCCAAGATAAGTATATTCATTTGTCACTCTAATAGCCTCCCCCTTAAATAACCATTGTTCACGAGCAGAAAGTCTGCCCCCATTTTTCAGTACCATAATTTCAGATTTATTTAAATTCAGTTCCAGATTCCAAATTTCGCAATACGTCTCTAGCTTATTAATCTAACTTATTAATCATAGATTGCATTGTGTCTATATTATCTGCCAAAATCACTATATCATCAGCATATATTAAAAGTCTGATATTTTCTGTGCCTACAGCAACACGACCTTCAATAAAATAGTGCAAATAATTTAGATACACCTAGAAAAGCGTTGGAGATAACACATATCCTTGTTTCACGCCAGATCCAGCTTCAAACTCCTCAGACAGTTCTTTTCCGTTCCAAACTGTAAACTTTGTATGACTGTATATACTTTCTATCATTTTAGACATTTTTGTCGATACGCCAATGCATTGCAATTTATATAAAAGCGACTTTGAGACTTTGTCAAAGGCTGCTCGAAAGTGCACAAAAAAAGCATATAATTTATTTTGTTCACTATATTTAAGATGAGCAATTGTTGCTAAATTGTATATATTATCAGCAGTTGAGTACCCTTCCCGGAAACCGGCTTGGCATTATTTAATTACGAAGCGCTTCCAAAGCATATCCAGAAGGTATGATTTTTGTTAGCGATGTCCCACTTGGTATGTCTCTTTTAAGCAGGTGAAAAAAGATTAATTCATGTGCTCTTAGAAGCAATAAATTCATGCCTTTTTAGGCAAAAAGAAGCGCTTTTTTTATATGTTAACAACATTAATGCTTAATGGTATGCATTCTTTATTGCTTTATTGTAAGCATTATTCACTGCTTCAAAGTAGGCAGTTTAAAAAGCACTACAGAGTTCTTTCCGTAATTGCTAAATAGTATGCAAGGCGGTGAAGTGCTATTTTGGAAGCATAGTTACTGCTTACAAAATCTAGGTTATTTTTTGCATGGATGAAATCAAGTTTAGCAATTATTTTGTCCGCTTTTTGATATCTCGCTTAGTTATTGAGATAAACGATATAGGTCAAAACTGATAAAATTTTTACTCCACAGGAGTATTAAAACACACTTCTAATACAAATAAGCTCGGTCCGGAAAAATGCCCGAGTAGTCCATTTTTTACAAAGCGGCCAGAGTGTGATTTATTTTTTTTTGCTATTTTTAATATAAATTTAGATACTCCGGTAAAAGAAAGTTCGTTCCCAGTACAATACAATTTCGTTACCCGTAATTAATGTTCCAATTCCACTCGTTCCTCATTCCATATCGTTCTTAGTTTTTAAATTCTACTTAGTCTCCGTTCCATTCAATTTCGTTTCCAATATGACTCACACCAATTCCACTCATAGCTTGTTTTATTTCTATTTCATATCGCTTCGAATTAAAAAAAATTGTATTTTTACTTTTCAATCCTGTTGCCAATGCAGGATTTTTTGTAAACAAATGGTTATTTAACAATTGTAATTCGTTTTTTTATGCATTAGCGTGATTTCGTTATCATTAATAATGATTTTTCTACTGTAAAATATTTCATTATCATTAAATGGAAAGATTTTTTTAATTTTTTTTTCATTTAATTTTCATTAGTATCAACTAATGGTAATGAAATTTCAATGGTAATAAAAAATTCCCATGTATGGTGTGTATGTATGAGTGAGTTTTTAAAATTAAAGATTTCTTAAATATGATTTTATAAAGAAAAAAAAAATATTTCCATTTTTTGTTTTTGGTTCTTCTACCCTAGTGTCTGTTTAAATTAGTTTAGGTGCCACCTTTTGTTTTAAGGCGTTCAATCAATCTTCAAACAAGACAACAACAACAACAGCAACAATAACAAAAACAAAATAGGGAACACAAACGGAATGAAGAATAAAAAACAACAAAAATAATACAAAGCCCATGTCACATTTTTAAAATTTCACATAAATCTTCACACTAACATACACTACACTGACATGTCAGCGTGATTTAAATGTGTGTTATTTGAAAATAATTTGAACATATCAGAGCTGTAAGTTAAGCGTGCGTCTTAAGTCACGATTTCAAATTTTTGAAGCGTTTGTTGGCATTTAACGCGAGAAGGAATCATGCGCGCACACACTCTTACACGCAACAATTATAGAAAACGTCATTTGAAATTAGCTATGCCACGTTTAGATGATAAAAAGCTACAAACAAACAAAAAAAAAAAAACAGTTAACGATTTTAATGAATACAAACAGTGGGTTTCCATAATACTCAGTGTCGCTCAATATGCTCTCTTTTTATTTGTTCGTAAACGCGCAACGATTAAATGAAAACATGTTGCAGAAATTTAAAAGTTTAAATTAACTTTTATCATGTTTTTAAATAAATATTTAATAAAACTTTTAATTATTTGAAATATGAATGATAAAGTCAGCAAGATAAAATTAAAATAAATAAATTTTTAATAGAAAATAACAAAATACAAGCAAAATAGAAGCAACATTTTTTCATCAACATGTTGCAATCATATTTTAGTGTAAAACAAATGTTTTCATTTGCTTGCCCAAAATCGTTATTTTGTTGCTGAGAGGCCTGGGAAGTGTAGTCTCTCTATTTGTATATACTCTTTGACACAAACCTATCAAAAAAAATGGACATCTTGATAGATTTCAATAGAAATAAAATATCTAATTAAAGATTAACACAACATATCATAAGGTATTTCATTGATTTGAAATCACACACCATATAATTTTTTAAACATCTCAATGAATTTTTACAAAATCTAATAGGTTATCCTGCCGCTAAAATATAAGTACATTTTTTACAGATGTCTTTGCTTTTTGTTTTTATATAAAACGAGATTATGTTTTTGTTATTTTTACTTATTTATAACGGTTACCCAATTTTTGGCGCCCTACAATGGGCATAAGCCAGCGTAAAGTCAGAAATTTTAGTAGTTTAACATCCATGCAGTGTCTGATGCAACAACAAAAAACTTTTATTTGTATACGTTCACCACGTATACAAATAAAAGTTTTATTATGATTACTATTTTTTATACCCGATCAAGAAAAACTTTCATCTTAAATAAAAAATAGGATCTCATTTGATATTGATCGATAATTCATTATTTTCCAACTTTAGCACAAAATTAGGGTATCCAGTAATATTCGATTAGATCCCCCTAAATATATTACTGGATTAAATTAGACCAAAATGATCTCAAAATTAAGGATCCTGATAGAAACCTAAATATTCCATGGAATTAATTAAGATCTAATTGGGTCTAATTAAATCTAATTAAAGAATAATCAATTTTTGGTGGATCGAATATTGGATTTGCTTATTCCAATGACATTTATTATTTTTTGTAAAATTTAAAAAAATAATGTAACAAAAATAAATTTTGTCATCTTACGCATATATAATTATGCATAGGGATATATATAACAATGTATATATATATCAAATACCAGGGGCGGCAAGACTGTTTTTGTTTTTTGTTGTAAAAAATTGTTAAGTGCCACAGAATATGTATTTTTTTCAAAGCCATTTTCTAGCGCAATTTTTAAAAATTCGTAAAAATTTTGTATATTTAAAATGTCATCAGCATCTTGGGTGTGATCACTAAACGGTCATGCCTTGGTATTGTTACGTTTGTAATGTAAGAAGAGCGAAGGTATGATTCTTACAGCCGCAGGTTGTTGGAAAAATTATCATATAGAGATAATCTGACAACTATAAGTCACAAATAATAATACAATTTAAATGGAAAAATATTAATGACGCCTGTCTATAAAAAGGCAGAAACTAGTCTAGTTTGATTTAAAAGTTAATAGTGTTTATATTTTTTAGAGAAAAATGTTTATTCTTCAGCTAAAAAAAAATCGAAAAGTATTCGAAAATGCCGAATTATTCGAGACAAAAAATTTGGTTTCTCAAATAACTCGAAACCCAAAATTTTTCGAAAATTGATCTAAAAAAAAAAACGAATGAAAAAACGGTTTATCAAATAGTTCGGAAACAGTTTTTAACAACTCTAAGGTTAGGCCAGAGCTTTGATGGCAATAGGTAGGACTTTCAGATGATTTAACAGATTTTGTTCATAATACACGATATTATATCGTAGGGAAATGTATAAATGATTTTATGTTTCGCATGCATCATGGTCAAAATCAAGTTTAAATAAGGTCTCAAAATCTAGTTCGTGTATAACAATAGTCCTGTGATCTTTCAAAAAATACGACAAATCTGAAACGGTCTACCCTGGCACTAATAAAAACAGAACTTTTCTGAAAGTACCTACCCGGTGTTATTAAATTTTGACGTCCAATAAGTACTGTATCACGGCAAAATGGAACTGACCTTTATGAAACGTTTTACCAAAGCATAATTAAAGTACCTGACATAATGAATCTAGTTTGGAAATTTATATCGTAACATTTTGTCCACGAACTAAAGTGTATGGTAAAAATAAGTGTTGATAAAATAAGATACATTACGAAATTACTTTGAATACTTAAATTACAAATTTTGACTCCATTGATGAATTTATGTCACATGAATACTTTACATTTGACAAGTCAACATTGTACTTTGACACTTAAGAAAACAATTAAAATTATGTTCCAACGACATTTTAGTGTTTGTTAAAATGAAACAAATTACATGTGGTATTAATTGTGAAAACGTGAGTAGCTATTTCTATTCAAACGAGTATATATGACCCGTTCATTTTAAAAGTGGCGTAAGTCAATATCATTCAAAGTGTACTTACATATTTACGTGTAACTTTTAACATTATCATTTAAATCCATAAATCGATAGTTACTAGAGATGTCACGAATGGAGTATTCTCCAATTTACCGAATATGCAAATCGAATAATGATTATTTGGCGCGAATAGTGAAATATTCCAAACACCGAGAAAAAAAACTAATTTTTATGATAATGTTAATATAGAATTCGTCTAAATTCAACATTGTCTACAAAATATACTCCAAAATTTTTAAAAATTGCCAAAACCGAATAACTCGGACGCATTGCTAAAACATACCAAATATAAGGAATAGTGACCCAATATTCGTGACCTTTCTAATAATTAGCAAAACTACTTTTGAGAAAACTGGTTTTATTTTACTAAATTTTTACTTTTGAATTATACTAGAAAAAAACTAAATTATAAACAAAAACCAAAATTTTTCAAAAACTACTAGTTTTTGGTTGTAGTATTGGTATTCATGGTATCCTGGTGAATCGCGTAGTTTTGCCACAATAGCCAATTTAAATACATTTTTATTATCTGGGTTTCTGTATAACTCAAACAATTCCGAATTGTAAATTGACATTATCGCACTTTAAAAAAAATTGTATAAGTTTTAGTACTGATCCCTAATTTTACAAACTAAAAACTTAACTGGCTGCATTAGACAATTTATATACCATTATACAATTTATACCCAGAAATAAAAAAGGTTCAAAATACCTGATGTATGCAAATGAAATCCAGGCCTCAATTAACTGGATTATACAACTGCAGATTATTTCTTACTCAGTATAAAGAAAAGTTTTAAAACTACCTGCCGTTTTCTGTAATTGGTGTTTTTAAATTAAAATAAATAAAAAAATTAAATTTGTTTCTAAACAAATACTTAATTGAATCAATGAATATTTTAATTGACTTTTGAATAAATAAATACATTGTTTATTTTAGACATAAAATATCTAAATGTCTAAATTTTGGTACATCCAATAGAACTTCACAGAATAAAAATTAAGAAAAGTTATATAAAAATACATTAAGGGCATTCATGTCAGAAATTTTGGTCTTGGAAAAATGCAAAAAGTATAAGTATTTTTTCAAAAACACAACAACAAACATAAAGAAAATAATTTTCCAACAAATGTTGTAAAATTGTCTGGGTCAAAGCGATTGCAAAATTGTCAGGATAAAAATGAATCAAAACATACATATGTCTTGCCTAGAGAGCATTGCCAATATTAACAAATTTTACAAATATGTAGTACTAAAAAATACAACTCTAAATAAGAAAAATACATAAAATTATTCTAAAACTAATAATATTAAAAAAGAAGTAACAAATGTACACAAACGGAAAAAACACATCCAAAAAGTGTATCAATGCTAAAGTACTCTAATAATTCTTAATTTTTGTATGATAATTGAGATTTTGAGATATGACAACATAGCTATGGCCTTTCTTGGAAAACTAATAATGAATTGTGTGTTTTTCTAATTAAGATTCAGTTGAAACATTTTTTGAAGAAACCAAGGCAGATCCAATCTGGGTTATTGTGAAATGGATGTGTTGTAAAGTGATTTGGAAATGTAGAAATATTAAGATTTAACACAGCTGCTTGCATTTTCGCAATCATAAATGATAAAAAGAGGCGAGCAAGTCAGCAATAGTGTAATTTAGCAATTTTCCCCTTTTGCAAGAGGAAAATTTCTGACATGAATACCCTTAGTGTTTTTTTGTTCAATGCTTTACACTTTTTCCTAATATATGAACATTATTTTAACTCTGTAATTAAAAACCGAATTAATTTAAAAAAAATTTTATTTATTTTTGTAAATAGCTACATTTTTGCTAAATTTAGCAATTGGTTTTCAAAAATTAGTAAAATATTTTGCTAAAATCATCAACAAAAATTAGTACAAAATTCAATAATTTGTAAAATGAGAATAGCAAAAATTTTTACTAAATTAAAAAAATTTACTAAAAATTAGTACAAAAATAGTAAAGATTTTTTCTTATAATTTTTTTTTCTGAGTGTAAAATGGTATAATGGTTAGCGAGTTACACATACTGTTACACAGATAGTTCCAGGTTCAATACCCGGCGATGACAACATCAATTAAAAAAATATAACATGTATGAGTTTTCCATCTCTTATACATATGTATCGCAGCGCCCAATTTCGGTGTTCTCCACCGAAGTAAAATAACGAATCAGCTTTAATAAGTTCGCCAACTCTCCATCTGGTGACAAGCTACAACTGTTCTAAGACTTATCATCTGGTGCAATTACAGTGTTGCCATGTCTGAAGCCAGGCACGTAGCTAGGGGGGGGGGGGCAAGGGGGCTAGAGTCCCCCGAAATGATTTGACAAATTTAAAATCTTAATACAATTCGTTAGGAAGTAACAATTTTATTGATAAATTTAATATAAAAGTATTTGTTTTTGACTTGGATCAAATAGGAAATGTATGTTAGTTCAGTATTATATGGTTCGAATCTTCAAATTTCATTGTTAGAGTTGATTTTCGACAAAAAAGCAATAAATAATGTTATTTCATAAGAGATTTCGATGTCTTTGCCTTAATATATATTCAAGAAATTGCAAACTAAAAATTAAATATAAACACAGAAAAAACTAAATCTGAGTTTCAATTAAAATATTTGTTGAAAGTTTGTTAAAGTTTTATTCATATCTATTACAAATTTAATTGAATATTTTTTTTTTATTTCAAGCTTTTAAAAAAAAATCACCAAAATAGTGAAAAAAATCGTGAAAATTAAAAAAAAAAACGAAAAAAATTTAAAAAACGCTAAATTTGAAAAAAGCTGCCAAAATTAAAAAAAAAGAATATTCAAAATTGCAGAAATTTAACAAAATTTCCAAAATACAAAAAAAACGCCAACATTTGAAAAAATCTCAACAAGTAGAACAAAATTGCTAAAATTTAAAAAAAATCGCTGACAATTAACAAAACGTTAATTTTCTTAGTCCAATCGAGATTTTAAATTTTTTTTTCATGTTGTTATAATACGTTATAAAAACTGGAAATTTTGTTTATACCAAATTTATTTTCAATTAAACATTTAATATATATTATTAAACATTTAATTGAGAGTGAGTTTGAAATCGAATAAAAGTTTAATTGCAATTTTTTCTGTGTATTTTGACATAATCTTTTAAAACCGAGATACCACTAGTTTACGTGTGCCGTAGTGTCTAATTTCAAAAGTTGACACTTTTATTACAGTGAAATCTTTTTATTTTAATTTGGTTTGCTACGCACTCATCTGGTGACAAAGTTTTCAGAATTTTTTAAGATATTTATTACGATATCTCACAATCCATTAAAGCGAATCGAGTTCAGCACACAGTTTTTCACAATTTTTTTTTTAGAATAAATGTAAACAAATTTCTGTCGTCGCTCATTGAAATGTGACATTTTAAAATGAAGCAGCTTTGTATTATAATAATGTTGTTCTTTTTTAGAAATTTTTAAGGGTTTTTATTTAAAAAATCGATTAAAGAAAATTGTAATTATTGACGAAAAATAAAAAAAACGAAGGGTAAAAACACAAGAACGCTTGAAAAGCATCTGAAATCGTCCGAAATATAAATCAAAGTGAATTGGAAATACATAATTTAGTTTAAATAAGACCTGGGAGATGTCAGATATATTTTAAAAATTTCCAATTGTATATTTTTTCTTTATCATCATTTCTTTCACTGGTGATTGCAGGGCTATAGATTATAGCCCCGATGGGCTCCCTCCGATCTTAAAAAAAGTCGGATATATGAAAAAGGAGAAAAAATAAAAATAATTTCTTCAGCAATATTTAAAATAATTCAAATAAGTTACAGCCTGGGTCCACGACATAGTGTCAAATGGCTTTCAAAATGTGTGTTTTCTCGAGTATTTTAACGCTGTTTTTGAATAAGTCTAAATTTCCATATTTTCATACAAATATGTCTTAAATTTCAACCACTTTAAACCCCAAAACATGGTATTAGGCCGCTGAAAAATGCGTTTATCATATGTTTTTGCTCCTTTATCCCCTATCCGAATTTTATAAAGTTGAAAGAGAACCCATTGGAAAAGCTTCATAGGATATATGCCTTTTGATTTGTCTGCAAAATCTGAAACTTTTGAATTCACGAATAAAAAATACTTAGTTTTGTGGACGGTTATAAATCCTTTATTTCCCGAGATAAAACGTTAGCCTAAAATAATACATTTCATTTTTGCCTGCCAGTGTATTTAACAGGCCATAATTATATAAACTCATATATAAAATTAGTTTCGTCGAAAACTTTTAATATGATGTTATATATAGTTGCGTCTTATCGCATCTCGCTCAACATATAATTGTATATTGCATTTAGAATACGCTAAAACTAATCCAGTTAATATATATTATATATACCTGAACATTGCAAAATACAAAATAATATATATTTAGATATTACATCATATTTAAAAAAACACAATTTAATTTGGATAAAATTGTATATTACCCCATGCAGAGTCACACTAGAAAATTTGTCAATCATATTTTGTATATAAATAAGTATAAGTATACATAAGTATATATAAGTATACATTAATACAATCGTTCAATTAATTGCCTATATCACATTTTGTATAATTTGGTACACAAAATTTACCACAATATTTGTCTTTTGAATTGATTTCTTAACCTTATAGTTCATTAAAAAAAAAAATAAACCACATCAACTGACTGTTTTATGATTTTAAATCACAGTTTTTTGTTATTAAAAAAAAATAAAAAGAAATAAATATTTGTTTATTTTTAACTAATATATGTGGTTTATATTTACAAGAATTGTAAGTAATTTTTTGAATAGTAAAAACAAATTACAAGTGTTAGTTGAAATTAATGAAATGTTAGTCGTTCTTTCTTCAAGTGAAATTCCAATTGACTACAATTGCTGTCGTCTTTACCTACACAATATTGTGTGTGGATTACATTCGACTTCTAATAACCCAATTAAAAAAAAAAATAATATGATGCTTTATAAAATTATAATCATACGAACTTTAATATGAGTCTTAATACAGTTTTATCCGGGAAATGGGCCTGGCCTATATAATTATATAAGTTTGCATTAGTTTAGTTTAAATTTGATAATATCCGATTAAATTACATCTGAATAATGGCGCGATGCAATTTAATAAGATTTTGTATAGCTGTACAAATTTATATCTGAACTGATATTAATATATACAAAATAAGCTATATATAGTTGTATACGGTGTTTGATTTTAAAACATCATTAAAATCTGAAATATTTGCAGAAATAATTACCGCCAAATACGTGTATTGCCTCAACGCTATTAATCCGATTTGACTTCAGCCACTTGCAAAAAGTTTATAACTTAATAATTTGTGGCAAATTTCTTTCCATTTCTACAATTTATTTTATTCAAAAAATTCTCTAAAAATTACCTAAAAAAAATAAGTTGTTTGATAAGATATAATGATAGGCACGTTAAAACCCTAGTGTGCACATATTTTTGTAAGTTTTCCTGGGTAACAAAAAAAAAAACAAATTCAAAATAAAAAATCGAAAAATCGAGGGATAGGTGTGCTAACTTATGAGTGCTTTTAATTGTCAAGATTTTTTTTCAAAATCAAGACTTTTTGAATCTGGCAACGCTAATTGAAAATCACAATAATTGAAAAACATTAAAGAACAATTAACATGGATTAAGCGATTGAAGGCTATAAATGCGATATTTACAACTTCAATAAAATTTGCTGTACAGTACATGATTGTAATAGGGTTATAACTTTTTGCATTTTTTGCAAATATTAAAAATTACATGGCATAACCGTGTAGACATTGAAAAATATTAGGAACCATTAGTCTTACTTTTTCGCGGTCGTTAAAAAAGTTCCTGCACCAAACGCAGTAAAATAATAACTACAATTTTTTTAATTTTTAAAAAAATTAATAAAAACATATGTCCCGAAATTCCTACACTCAAAAAAATAAGTTAGTACAAAAGTTAGTAAAACGTCTTGTAAATCAGGTATTCTATTTTTTTAGCAAATTTTTTTGCTAAAATCGTGTTTTCAGCTAAAATTTTTGTTATACTTATTCAGCACTTAACTGTTTTATACTAATGCTTTACTAATATACTAATGTTTTACTAATTAATTTTGCTAAAAAAAATTGTGCTGATAAGCACATTAATAGAATGGACGAAAACCAGATTGAAAGATATACGCAGAATGAAGCAGAATGAAGCAGATGTCGCGGCGTGTCAAGATGTAGTAGAGAAGAGGAAAATGATACTAAAAAGTACAACTCTAGTAAGACATATAAAAAAATCAACCATGGAAGACTTTTGTATCTGTTTTTCATACATAAAACAAAATTCAGGATTAAAACAACTTAAATTTTGCGTTGTCACCGGCTTGTGAAAATAATTGTCTATTAATAAAATAAAAGACAAAAGAAAATATTTAAATTTAATATGTATTTCTATAATAAATGTTAATAGATTATTAATCTAGTGTGGTCAAATTGAAAACAAACATATACAGACATGTAGACAGAGTAAAGCGAAAGACAAAGACACACATCTTAGTATGGTTAATTTTTCTTATTGCAAAAAAAAGGGTTGTTTTTTTCGTTTCGTTTGTTTTTGTTTATTTTTTCGTTTCGTTTCTATAATTACCTTCGGCAGTTGCGTCGTTTAAAAGAAAGCATCATTTAGACTACCATTGATGTAAGTAGTTGAAAGAAAATTTTTGTTATGTTATATATATTTATTTCTTTATATTTTCAGATATTAAATTAATTCATGACATAAATGTGGGAAAATGAAAATTTTTATATTTCGTAATTATTGTAAATTATTTTTAAAAGAATCACAAAAATATGTTTTTATGATTTTCAGCAAATATATTAACTAAATTACAATTTTTTTACAATTTTTTTGCGTTTTTTTTTCAGTCTACTAAAATTCAGCAAAAAATTTATTAATTTTTACCAACGTTTTTTTATTTCTAATCTACTAAGTGTTAGCAAAACTTTTGCTGAATCTACTAATTTTGTTGCTAAAAATCAGCTCGCTGATTTTCAGCAAAAGATTTTGCTGACATTAGCAATTTTTTGCTAGCACCCTCCTGACTAAAATTTTGCTGACTCAGCAAAATTTTTTGCTGTATTTACAAACTTTTTTTTTTGAGTGTACACACATACAGATCATATTAAACAAATTAAAACGAATATTTAAATAATAAAGGCTTTTAAAAATTTGTTTCGGCGCGGAAGGTATTGTTCCGAATTGATTTAAAAAAGCGATATTTATTATCAGTACAATATTGTCCATAAGGAAGTGCTCTTAATTTTTTTATTCGCAACAAAAAAGTTATAACCCTAGTGTGTATTTTCTTGAACTTTAAACACATGTGGAAGCATGTTTCATTGCAAATATTTAAACTTTTTAATATTTTGGTATTTTTTTCTATTAAACACCAACTTACTTTTATAAAAATATCCTACTCGTTTGAGCAGAAAGAAAAAAAGAAAAACTACTTGTAACTTTAATGGCATAGACGAGTTTCCGCTGTTTTGCCGTATTTTTCTCTTTTTCTTGACCATGTTTGTATAAATGTTGAAAGCATGTAAGAACATGCATTTTTTAATGCATGTTGTTTTCCCCGTTTGTGTTAAATGATGATTTAACACATGTTTTGCAACGCGATCCTTTCTGCAAAACAGGCCACTGTCCACTATTTCTCCCAGGAGCATATTTAAAAAGCAGTTTAGGGCAGTGCTGTATTTCAATACTGGGTTTATCAGAATAACTTAACAACCCAGCAAAAACATGGTAATGACTACTTATAATTTTATGCGCTACCTTGTAGTGAGTACATATTACATTCGGCATTACTTTACATAATAAAATAATGGGTTACCGATAATAAATTTATAATACATTACTTTAATAATTGGTGAACAATAATATGTTATTCATCTTATTACTTCCAGGCAAAATATAATGCTACAACATTTTTCTGGAAATATAGTTTAAGACTCATTATGAGTCGTATTTTTGTAAGCTATAGGATAAGGTGACAGTTTTGGCATATCTTGAACAAATATACATAGGAGAACAACTCATTTGTGTCTATTAAACTATCAAAAATGATATGCCTCAGTGGGTTAGGGTATTTAGCGGTCGCCTGTTAATCTGACGATCCGGGATCGTTTCCCAGCTCGACCATTGAAAAAAAAAATTAATAAAATATTTTTTTAAGTTCGTAATTTTTTTCAAAATCTATTTTTAGATACATTATTTTTTTCCTTCTGGTAATTGCTTATTATTCATAACCTTGTATGCATATAGGTAACCCATTATAATTCATATTTACGCAAGGCTGCCAGTAATGCATAACTCATTACTTTTTGGACATTTCATATTAAAAAAGTTAGAATTATAATACAAAAAGTAGTACGTCCAAGCCATCGAGTTTAGATTACTACACTCATTATTTAGTACAATCCAAAAAAGTCAGCTAAATTTTTTGCTGGGAGGGTTCTCGCAGAAAAATTGTTAATATCAGCAGAAAATATGCTAAATTCAGGAGCATTTTTGCTGAATTTACAAGTTTTTTTTTTCCTAATATTACCAATTTTTCTGCACAGATCCTTCCAGAAAAAATAGTGCTGACTTTTCAGATTTTTTTTTTTTTTTTTTTTTGAGTGTAAGTTCTGTTTTTGCTGGGAACCAATTCTACAGAATAGATAATAACACAGGAGGACCAAATCATAACTTTAAAACATTAATTAGGTTATGACCACCAAGTCTATATATTTCAGGTACGCTGATTACAATGACGTACTTTATTTTTCGATCTATGGTACAGTTTTTTAACAAAATGAAATGAAAAAATACGGATTTTAACATACATCATTTTAAAATGCAACCAATCTGCCTTCTTTCTCATATGCAAAACACGCGATTTATCAAATTGGAAAATTATACTTTTATTGAGCAATTTTGCCTACAGCCCACAGTTTTAAAGAAATTTGAAAAAATAAAAATTTGGCAAATAATTGACTAAATTCCAGATCGAGGAAAAGATCTGGAATTTAGTCAGTCAGATTTTTAAAAGTCATTTATTTTTTATCCTTAACAAATCGTCAAAATCAGCGAAATTAACATTTTTTTTTTAATATCTGCTATAAAAAAATTTAAAATTTGTTTGATACAAACGAAATGTAGATCAATTTAAAGGTAATTATATTCACTTTTTGCATTCACTACAACATCTTTACTATTTAATCAAAATCATTGATCTTTTCTATAATTAAAAATAAATATTCTGCTCCACAAATGCCCATCATTAAAAATTTTTTAAGAAAATTCTAAAGTCTTGTATTTTTATAAGAACATGACATACTTATTTTTTTGTAAAATACCCTATGTTTGTTATAAATAGTATAATACTTTACTCATGGTTTTTTATTTAAAAAAATTAACAATTTTTTAAATAAAATTAAGTAATTTTATTTGCTCTTCAACACCTTTTTAATCGTATTTCTTAAAAATTGTAAAGATGCATGCCAGCGAAGCAGAATGTCCACATTATTCTCCATTAAAGACCAAGCGTTGGAAAATTTCTATAGATGTTGTATGAAAAATAGAAACGCTTTATTTCCAAATAAATTTGTTTATACAAACACCCAGAAAACAGGCTCGGTACTAGCAACCGTATTTGTTGCCAATCGAATGATTTGGTGGTAGTGACCGAACTTTTGGGTTGACATACATTTCGTGGGCAGTAGGAAAATTTGCTCCAATCCAATTTTCCCCACTGTGCCAAAGTCCAACTTTTAGTGTAATATGTAAATACCATGGACAAGTAAAGGGTTTTTATAGAGGTATTGAACTTTGAAATAGAATAAAACAAAGACGCATTTTTTAAATTGACATGAAATTTACTTTATTCGAAAGATAATCTTCTGGCATTCTAATTTAAATATGATTTCTGGCATATGACCGCCAATGCTGGCTCGGACGTAGTATAATCGATGACAATTTTAGATGACTTTTTCCAACATTTGTGGCCGTATATTGGCAAAAATGCGGCGAATGTAGTCCTCCAAGTGGTCAATCGTTTCGAGCTTATCGGCGTAGACTAGCGACTTCACATATCCCCATAGAAAACAGCCCAGCGGCTTTAAATCACACGATGTTGGAGGCCAATTCACAGATCAGAAACGTGAAACTATCAGGTTACCGAACGTTTCCTTCAATAAATCAATTGTGGCACGAGCTGTGTGACATGTTGCGCCGTCTTGTGGCTGTTTAACTGGCGAACGAAAAAGTCAGTAATCATGGCGGTCACGATTGACGGATAAACTGATTGGGGTTTTCCTCTACGCTACGCTCTACAGCAGCAATGACTTTTCTGTACGCACTGTACGACATCTCTGTGGATGCATATTATCACTTAGAGTAAACGTGGTGCGAAGACTTCCAAAGTTTATCGAATTAATTGCTCTGATAGACGATTATGTTGGCCGTAAAATGGACGTAGTGCGCGATACGTGTTTCGAACAGAACCATGATTTTTAAAATAAATTTGCACAATTTGGAAGCGTTGTTCAGGCGTCAGTCCATTTATGTTGAAATGCCAAACCAAACTAAACATAAATCACTTGACACAATGGCCGCCAGTTAAAACAGTGTTGCCAACTTAAAGTTATATACCTGTATAAAAAACACCCTTTACTTAAAACTCGTTATAACAGTTTCTAAACCGAAATTTACTAATAAAATACTATTTCTATTCTTCACAACGAGATGATAAAAACCATATAAATTTGTTATTTAGATTGCCAGAAATAAATATTGTTCAAAAAACATTGAAATTAATAATTTTTCTTGTTTATTTCCTCAAAGAATTTGTACTACCGTCGTGTGCGTGCATTATGATTTTTTGTTGAGTATCAGTGGGTTAAAAATATTAAGCCTAACAAGTTAACTAGCTCCATTGGTAGCTTAAAACTTTTTGGAATCTCTAGATAATCGATATGCTGGTCGCGGTGCGTATTTCTATTTTGATCAAATTGGAATTGTAACAAAACTGCATTAGAAAATTTTGTTGGGATGCTAGTATATTCATTTGAAACTACATGTTGTATTTTAGGCTCATCCGTTATATAGTAAAAGATGGGGGGCGCAAACCCAAAAAAAAAACGATAGAAACTAGTTTTGCATTTTAAAAATTGTTTGCCATTTTACCACGCCTTTACACACCGTATGCAGAGAGACAGAGTAAGTGTTTCAACTTACATGATGTTGTACAAAAAATAAAAACTTTGTCCATTTTCTTTTCGAAAAAGGACACTTTTCTTTAACAACAACCATTACAGTGTATGCTTGTATATTATACATGTTTGTTAACTACTACTAAAAATTATGTATTTTATGTCCACTAACTATTCTACACTTTGTAATATTCCATGTTAACAGGTCTCTAAAGGAATTCATTTATTTGAAACTCAAAACAAAATATCAATTTCACTATTACTACACTCAAAAAAATAAGTTAGTAGAAAAGTTAGTAAAACGTCTTGTAAATCAGGTATACTATTTTTTAGCTAATTTTTTGCTAAAATTTTTGTTATACTTATTCAGCACTTAACTGTTTTATACTAATACTTTACTAATATTATACTAATATTTTACTAATTAATTTTGCTAACAAAAATTGTGCTGATAAGCAACTTAATAGTGTGGACGACAACCAGATTGAAAGATATACGCAGAATGAAGCAGATGTCGCGGCATATCAAGATGTAGTAGAGAAGAGGAAAATGATACTAAAAAGTACAACTCTAATAAGACATATAAAAAATCAACCATGGAAGATTTTTGCATCTGTTTTTCATGCATAAAACAAAATTTTGCGTTGTCACCGGCTTGTGAATATAATTGTCTATTAATTAAATAAAAGACAAAATAAAATATTTAAATTTAATATGTATTTCTAAACTAAATGTCTATAGATTAATAATCTAGTATGGTCAAATTACAAACAAACATATACAGACATATAGACAGAGTAAAGCGAAAGACAAAGACACACATCTTAGGTAGCTTTTTATGGTTCCTTTTTCTTATTGCAAAAAAAGGGTTGTTTTTTTTCGTTTCGTTTGTTTTTGTTTATTTTTTCGTTTCGTTTCTATAATTATCTTCGGCAGTTGCGTTCTTTAAAAGAAAGCATCATTAAGACTACCATTGATGTAAGTAGTTGGAAGAAAATTTTTGTTATGTTATATATATTTATTTCTATATATTTTCAGATATTAAATTAATTCATGTCGTCAATGTAGGAAAATGAAAATTTTTATATTTCGTAATTATTGTAAATTATTTTTAAAAGAATCACAAAAATAGGTTTTATGATTTTCAGCAAATAAATTAACTAAATTACAATTTTTCTACAAATTTTTTTCGTTTTTTTTTTCAGTCTACTAAAATTCAGCAAAAAATTTATTAATTTTTAGCAAGGCTTTTTTATTGCCAATCCACTAAGTGTTAGCAAAACTTTTGCTGAATGAAAAGATTTTGCTGACATTAGCAATTTTTTTGCAAGCACTAAAATTTTGCTGACTCAGCAAAATTCTTTGCTAACTTTACAAACTTTTTTTTTGAGTGTAAAAAAAGTATTATTTTATGAAAGTGTATTTTTTGTTGCAATTCGTCGAAATTAACACACTTAGACTATTTATAATTATACACTGATAGAACAACAATAGTAAGTTTTTTGCTTAAACTACTGAAAATTAGTTAAAAATTAAGTAGGAGAAAACATGCAAAAATTTGCAGAATTTTTTTCTAAATATTAGTAAGATAAGAATGGCAAATATAAATGCATTGAATGTACACATATTTAGTTATATTTAATCGAGTCATCATTAGTTAACTCAAAGTAACAAATAAGTCTTCAAAAATCAGCAAAAAAGATTTGCTAAATATTAGTTAACAAGAAAAAATCAGAAAAAAATTGAAATGTCATTAAAAAATTTTTCTAAATATTGACAAAGCAAATTACAAAAAAAAGTTACAAAAAGTTTTTAAGGATTTTTTTACATTTTTGTTTTTAATGCAAATAAAAATCTGACCTGAAAGTTACCTGCTACAGGTTTTTAGCCAAATTTTTTATTGATTTAACTAAATTTAATCTCGAATATACATAACAAAATGTTTGTGTTTTTTATGATGTTCTTACTTACACACATAAAAATAAAGTGGCAACCGAATTAAAAATTGTAAAAATTCAGTTATTACAACCATATTCAAAAATGAATTATAAATATTTTTTGTGTTGCAACTAAAACTCTGTTGTGACAACCAAATATTATTGTGAAAATCAATATTCAGTCGCGCCAACGGATTTCCGTCTTAGTTACTGAATTTTAGTTGCAAATGGCTAAATTTTTTTCTGTATTTTATTAATATTTTGCAGAAAAAGTCTGCTAATTTTAGCCGTTTTACTGCAACGTCATTTTTTAAATAACTTTTAGTACCTTTCTCTGTTATTTTTATAGGTTTATTTCAATGAGTGTTGTCGTAAAAGCTTTCAGTACCCGACCAAAAGCGTTTACATACAATCATGCATTAGTTTATAATAGTTTATATGTTATAGCATGCTATTATATGTAAATATATAAGTTTATGTATGATTATAACGCCATATCTGGCGGGAATCCAGGGGGAGGGCAAATGGGACATTTTATCCCCCCATATTAAATTTTTCAATACAAAAGTGTAAAAGAAATTAGAAAATTTAATAAATAAAACTGCTCTAATTTCCGTCCCCAAAATATTTTCCTGCAACCGCGCCTGCGCCACATACAAACAAATTGTATATGACTTATACAAGTATAGAAATAAACATGAAAATAAGCAGAAAAGACTGCTAAAATTTAATTAAAAATTACCTTGTAGAAAAATCTACTAAATTTTGGAGATTGTTTGATAAATATTTATAAAATAAGAACTGCAAAAATAGTTAATTTAGTTAATGAAAACTGTAAAATTACCAAAAACTCTTACTAAATATTTGTAGACTCAAACTATCAAACAAAAACTAGTAACTTAGTAATAAGCAAATTATAATTTACTTAGCTAAAATCAACAGAATTTGCTAAAAACTTGTAGATTGCTGATTTCATAAGGGCAAACTTTTATTCGCATAAAAAAAAACTATCAAAAAAAACTTTAAACATTTCACATTTTTCCATATTTTTTTTGTCTACTAATATAAAGTAAATGCTTTAGTTGATTTTAGCAGATTATTTTGTTACTTTCAATTAACTTAAGCTTAGCTCAAATATAGCTAAGTATTTGAAAATTCAACAGATTTATTTTTGCTATTCTTATATAATATAAGAATAATATTTAGTAAAAAAAATTAACTAATTTTAGCAGTTTTTTTCTGCAAGCTCATTTTTAACTAATTTTTTTAGCCTTTTTTGTAATTTTTACATGGTTATTTTTATGAGTGTACAAGTATATTTGATTGATCGCGATATATGCGAAACCATTTGGTATTAGATATAACACAAATCAAAATTATATGTAATATCATAAAGTGTAATATTCAAAAAATATATTTCATTTTTGAAAAAAACGATATATTGACCTCTTCACAGTTATATGTTAACATATATCGTGTTAACATATATCGTGTAAAGATATATCGTGTAAAGATATATCGTGGATAAAGATATGTCACGTATTCAAACGGTATTATTGTGCTGTTTATATATAAAACCAAACATTTTTAAGAGGACTTATAGCTGCGGCCCGCGGCCTGCGTAGTGTAATTCAGGGACTTATAGTAAAACTTTTTGCGGAACATTTTAACCCCTTAAATCCCTGTTTTAATGGTGTTTTTTGCTCTTTTTTAAAACAAGGACAAAAACGACCCTTACCTTGAGGAGTTAGAGGGTTAACATATTCTACAAAAATTGTTCGCCCTTGTGCACCCCTAGTTGGTAGCGTGCTGGCTTATCAGTGCGGGGGTAGTGGGTTCGATTCCCACCAGAGTCACTGGTCAATTTTCCCTACAACCCGCCGAAGGCCATGTCAGCTAGTGCTCGGTTAGGGTTATAGTATATAATTTGTAATTATATGATTATTAATTAATAAAATAAATATTAAATCGTCCCTTCTGAAATCAGAAATTTACAACTGTTTAGCAGACTTTTTTTTATTGATTTTAGCAAAATGTACTGTAATTTGGACTCTACAAAATTTAAGATAAATACAGCATAAAATAAATTGCTTTTTCGATATTTTATTTTGACATGTATTTTGTTTTTATATTGCATGTATTTTGTTATTGTGTTTTCGTTCATGTGAAGAAAAACGTCATCTAAAAACAGGGTATTAATACAATTTTATCCGAGAAATGGGCCCATATATTTATATAAGTTTGCATTAGTTTAGTTTTAGTTTGATAAAATCATGCGAATAATGGCGGGATACAAGTTAATCCGATTTTATATCGCTGTATAAATTTATATCTGAACTGATACTAATATATACAAAATAAGCTATAGTTGTATCCGGTTTTTGATTTTAAAACTTCATTAAAATCCAAAATAATTGCAGAAATAATTACCATCAAATACGAGTTCGGCTTCAACTTTATTAATCCTTTCAGACATTAGCCACTGGCAATAATTAAACGACTTTATAATTTGCAGCAAATTCCTTTGCATTTGGACATTTTATTTTATTGAAAATGTGCTATTAATAAAAAAAATGAGTTGTTTGAGTTAAAAACTTTGAAAATGAAGATTTTATGGAATTTTGTAACTTACACCTTTGAATAACAGACAGGAGAAAAAACGTTGAAACATAATTTAGCTTTTTACATTGAAAAAAAATCGAAAACCAAATGTTAAAAAATGAAACAAATTCTTTTTTTTAGCGTTCGTACATCTTTTGTATAAAAGATGTAGAAATTTAAGAACCAGAAAGAAATCAATTCAAAAGACAAAAATCGGTGTAAATTTTGTGTCTAAAATTATACACAAAATGATGCAATTAATTGCACTATTGTATTGATCTAATACATAATTAAATCCAAAATATAATTGACAAATATTCTAGTGTGACTCTACATGGGGTAATATACAATTTTATCCAAAATTAAATTGTGTTTTTTAAATTTGACATAATATCTAAATATATATGATTTTGTATTTTGCAATGTCTAGGTATATATAACGTCATTATTAACTGGATTAGTTTTATCGTATTCTAAGTGCAATATGAAATTATATATTGAGCGAGATGTATAATAATATATATAATTATTTCCGGTTAAATACACTGGCAGACAAAAACTTATAAGTGTATATAAAATAATGTATTATTTCATCCAAACGTTTTAACTCGGGAAATTAATGATTTATAATCGCAAAAAAAACTACGTATTTTGAAATCATGACTTTAAAAGTTTCAGATTTTGCAGACAAATTAAAAGGCAAATATCCTATATAAATTGGAGAAAGCTTTTAGGATGGGTTCCCTTTGAACTTTATAAAATTCGAATAGTTGATAAAGGGCATAAAATTATGATAAACGTATTTTTCAGCGGACCAATCCTATGTATTGGGACTTAAAAGTGACGGTGAAATTTGCCACATCTTTGTATGAAAATATGTATAGAAATCAGGAAATGTAGACTTATTTAAAAAGAGCGTCAAAATACTCGAGAAATCACAAATTTTAATAGTATTTATGACAATATGTCGTGAACTCACTTGTTTTAAATTATTTTAAATATTGGTGAACAAATTATTCACAATTTTTGTTCATATATCCGGCTTTTTTTAAGATCGGTAGGAGCCTATTGGGGCTATACTCCATGTTTTGTATTAACAAAATTGTAAATTTTCCAGGGAAGCGTGATAGTGTGATTGCAGTCTGAAATAAATAATGATAAAGAAAAAATATGCAATTAGAAAATTTAAAATATACCTGACATCGCCCAGATCCTATTTAAACAAAATTATGTATTTCCATTTCCGTTTGATTTTTATTTTAGATACTTTTCAAGCGTTCTTGTGCGTTTGCAATGCAGTTTTAACTTTTTCGTTAGTAATTACAATTTTCTTTAATTAATTCTTTAAATAGAAACCCTTTAAAATTTAAAAAAAAACAACATCATTACCACACAAAGTCGCATTTCAAGGAGGGCCTATCGAAATTTGTTTACATTTAGTCTAAAAAAAATTGTGAAAATTTGAGTCAAATTGGACCACGTAAGACCATGATGCATATCGATCAAAGAGTTTTACAGCGAATCTCAAAAACTTATCCATAAATATCAATAATTTTAGACATAAATTATTCCTCTTAAAAATATTTAACTACAGTCTAAAAGTAACACTTTTATTGTTTTCACTTAAGAAAATATGACGATTTTCGCTTTTAGCAAAAAGCCAAATTCAGCGAAAACGCTCATTAAGTTTGATATGCATTGGTTCAACTTAAAAGCTTTGTTACCACTACAAAATTAAACCTTTGTGCCAAATTTCATAAAAATCCGAACATTGGTTTTCAAGTTAAGACGATGTCCTTTAGAGATATCCTATTAGAATCCTGTATGTGATTGGACCAAAATAAGAGTTTTTTTAAAAAGCTTAAGCTTCAATTTCACTTTGTGTCTTCTATCAGCGGTTTCTAGTCAAGATAAATATGTTTTTAAGATTTTGGAAAATTGAGTTCATTTTACAATATTTATTTTCTGAAATCTTTTCCGAATTTTAATTTTAACACTTTATAGCTTCCAAGCCGTCCACTGCACAGAAAACATTAGTTCAGAAAATATTTTGTAAATTTGGTTTGCTATCGAAATTGATTAATTTTTTATTACAAAACACTGATTTGGCGCATTTATGGCCAATTTAAAATACCCTGCCTGGAGGCGGGATTGCCATTTAGAGGGTTAATGGATTTTGAGATACTGTAATATATATCGTAAAAAAATACTGAAAACTATATTGCCAGATCCATGCGTATCAAACCAAATTAAAATATAAAGATTACACTGTAAGTAAAGTATCAACTTTTTTTGAAACGACACAATACGGCACACGTAAACTTAAGTTTGGGTCGTAGTATCCAGTGATATATCCGTTTTAAAAGATTATATCAAAATACACAGAAAATTTATTGTCAAAAAATTTCAATTAAAATTTTGTTCGATTTAAAACTCGCTTAAAATTAAATGTTTAATAATATGTATTAACTGTTTAATTGAAAATGAATTTAGTATAAACAAAACTTCCAGTTTTTATAACGTATAATTATATAGAAAAAATGTAAAAATTGTAAAAAATGTAAAAAATCGTCAAAATTAAAAACTTTGATGTTATTAAAAAAGTCGCGTTTTTATTTAAATTTTAGCAATTTTGTTTTAATTTTAGAATTTTTTTTCCAAATGTGGCGTTATATTTAAATTTTGGCAATTTCTTTAAATTTCTGCAGTTGTTTTTTAAATGTTGGCAATTTTTTTCCAAATTTTTTCGGTTTTTTTCATATGTTTTAAATTTTTTTAAATTTTGGTAATTTTTTACAATTTTGGTGATTGTTTTTTAAATTTTGTAATTTTGGCAACTTATATTTACTTTAAGCGATTTTTACTCAAATTTTTGGCAATTTTTTTTTTGATTATTATTAAAGTTGTAATAGTATTTACTGAAAAATAGTTGAAATAAAATACAATATACAATTAAATTTTTAATATATATGAATAAAATTATAATTGTGAATAATATCAATTAAATAGTTACAAATTATTTTAATGGATACTACGATTTTCCTAATGGGACAGATATTAATTAAACTTGAATATGATCTTTATCTATTGATGGATAATATAAAAACAAGTATGGAAAGTATTCCTTGTATATTCTGTTTACATATATAGTATATCTTTGTACTACATATATATTTTTCAATTACTAAAAGAATGACACAACTCAAAAAAGACGATTTAGCAGAAAACGTGTTCAAAATTTTCAATCAATATCGACCTTTTCTCTATTTATTTGGTTACATTTTTTATAAAAAGGTTTTTTAATGCATTTTCTCTTAGTTAGAGTTTTGTGCGAATTCGCTAATAATCAAGAGACCCTTGACTAGCACAGTTTCTCCATAAAGTATTAACTCTTTCTAGAAAAAATAAAATATATCCCTTTCTAACTCAAAAAGTATACATGATATTAATATGAAATTTTTACACAAAACGAAGCATGATGAATCTAATAAATCTAAATCATCAACTCAAAAACCGCGTTCTTTGACTTATGACAGTCTTTTAGTAAATGAGCGATATGTTTTTAAAGTTAAGGTGTTCAATGTATGAAGTACGTAAGTAACTTGAAAAACTTCTTAAAACATGATTTCTTTAACATACAAGTAAAATTTACTCTTGTGATAATAGTTTGTTTCTGGTTCTATTAGTTATTATTAGGGCAATTAATTTCATGCAACTCAAAAAGGCGCTTATAAAATGCAGGTAAAGAATACTTTTTGCACAAATCAAATCTTACAAATATTGTCTTTTTTAACATTCTCTTTTACACGAAAGATAAAATAGAAAAAATGTCTAAACAAGCCGCTTGTTACATCGCCTTGTTGATTTTTTATTTTTTTTATCTTTTGATACACACACACTTTGTCAAAAAGTCGAAACAACAACATAAAATAACTGCTACCAAAATGCGTTAATTTAAAAAATCAACCCTCAAAAACATTAAACATTATTTTTCTAAGTAGAAGAACTGCAATTGCAGTTAAAACAACTACAAACGCATCACTGCACTGTCATGTAGTAACTGTAGAACTTTTCTGAGTGTGAAGTCTCCCGATGGGTTCTCTTCAATCTCCGAGAAAAAAAATAAGTAACACGTTTTTTTTTAGCGGCCCAATCTTATGTTAAAGATAAAAAAGTGTTGTCAAAAATTTCGAATGGTTTCAGATAAATTTTAGACAAATGGGGGACCATATGAAAGAGCATTCTGAGACGCATTAACTGGTATACGAAACATGTCCGATAACTTTTAAGTGTTTTGTTTATAAAAAGAAATGGATATTAATGCCTATTAAATGTAATCCTGATCTGATCTTTTTTCTATAATTATTCGGCTTTTATGAGCCCTTTTCCGAAGAGCTTTTTAACCTAAATTTCAAATAAATACCAACCCTAACACACTACATAAGGAATATTGGTATACAAAGTTTTGTTTTCTCGAGTACATCAAAACTGCGTTCTGAAAAAATCGGAATTTTAATAGTTTTAGACATGTTTGCATACGAAAATTTAATAACTTTTGGACCTACCTATTAACCCTTGATTGCACCTATAAAAAAAATTAATTAAGATCGGAGAGAACCAATCGGGAGACTCCTCTTGTAAGTATATCAGTTTTAGATTATCGGGAGGAAAACATGAACTTGCATGAAATTCCTTGCCCTATTTATTATCTTTAGTTTTAAAATAACAAATTTGTGCTTGTTTATAACTTTTATAGTTTAATAAATTATAACAAATATTTTTAAAGATTTTATTATTAGCTTTTAATATTGTTTATGCACAATTGTTGATATAACAAAATACACAAGTAATTTTACACAAATTCACACTTATTTACAAGATTTTCAAGAATTTATTAATTTATATTTTGTATGTTGTTTGCACAAGTGTTGTTAACATACATTTAATAACTTTGTAATTATAAACAGATTTTGTGTTTTTTTTTTTTTTATAAAATAGATTATAACTAAGTTTTTATCTTAATAAACGTATTTAATGAAAACATTATCAGAAGTTTTACTAATTTTCAGATAATCAAAGAATCTAGTTAGTTTAATAAAAATTTAAATAAATGATGAATTTGTGTAACTAGTTGGGGTGTCCCAAAAACACTTTTTGTTGAGCTAAATGAAAACGTAACTCAATTTATGAAAGAGGGTGCCGATCATAATATATGTATTGGCAAAATTGCTACATCTTGCGACTACTGCAAGGCGGTGCACCGCGATCATTTGTGTTGGTGATTTCAGCATATATGGTGTAAGTTTCCTGATTTCTGATATTAAGGACCTTTTTATACGCACAGAGAATAATTTAGTTGGAAAGTAGTTGCCCAGCGGGAAATGAAGGGTCAATTGATCCAAAGTGACGATTTTGTGATATATGATTGGGTGGCACGTCACGAAACTGGTGAAACCGAAATTGTGGTGTACCAAAAAGTGTTAATTTGTGAGAAATGACCAATCACGTGACTATAGTATTGGTAGCAAAACATTAACAAGTTGGTATCACGTATATCATGTAACTGGAGAAAAAGTAACATAATATTATAGTGTACTGAAACAACTAGGGCCCATGCAGTAGAAGTTCTTACTGGTCATTGAACTGGTTCAATCACGTTAGCAGTTGATGAAAACATGGCAATTAGTGCCAATGGATTCAGTCCCTTGACTGCTACAAATCGGATATAACACTGAAATAAACTTATTTTAAAATTGATTTTTGTTGTGCCTTTTTGAAAGTTTTGTGAACACTGTTTTGGAAAAGTTTAGTGCCTGGTTTCGGACGGACAATTTAGCAACTCGTATATAATATGACACACTGTTAATAAAAAGTAAAAGGTTATTTGCTAATTACTTTTCGCATACCCGGCGACATGTACTCCCTAGACCAGTGCAGTGGTACTTCACTAATATAATCCATTCAAACTACCTCAGTAACAGCACACATTGCACTTAATATGTGACTGGTTTTCCATCAAAAGCTGTTCTCCAGTTCTACGATACGGAAACATACACCAGTCACGTGATAATTATTTTCAAACTGGTCCTGTTGCTTGTCACGTAAAGTTAAGTTATTCTCCACGTCACAAGGTGCTCCAAAGGTAGCAATTGCCACCTTCTATGACAAGCCCATATTAAAAGTACCGGCCACTTTCATATAACAGAACTGAAATTAGGACAGGTTCATACACACAAAGCTCTAGTCACGTGGCCATACCAGTGACTGGTTCATTTCCCGCAGAGTGTCATCACCATGATTTTTTTTTTTTAAAGATTATACATTTATTTACGATTATATAAAATTTACGATCTAAATATTTATATTGTTTTAGCAGCAACTATTTAATTACCAAAACTTCTTGAAATATTTTACAATAATAAAATAGGGCATCCCAACCAATTTTAAAAAATGAAACATATTTTCAACCAATTGGGTAGCGATACTGTTATTGAAAACCAGAAAACATAAATTGTACTCAATATTTGGTGTTCATATCCGAAATGAAAAACAAACCAAATGAAACTATAAAAAAAATTATTAAAAAGATAAAAATTTTAGTTTCAATAAAAAGTGTAATTTTTTTTGGCATAAAATTTGAAGGATTAGCATTCATGTTAAACATTAAAAATACATTGGTAAATATACTTAAATACCAACAAACTAAAGATTTTTATTAATTAAAATTTATGTGTCTAAGTTTTATTGGGAACCTAAAAGGAGCGGGCGGTAGTTATTTCAAAAAGGGAATTCAAAACTAATGAAATATTGAGCTCTGGTAATCTGAGAATTTTTTTTGTTGGAATACAGGTATTGACTTTACAATTAAAATAGATTTGAGATAGATAAGAGATCCTCAGAATCTGTAAGTTTTCCCATAAAAATTATCATCAAAATCCTTGGAGTTGGCTACATGAAAAGAATTTAGACTCTGAGCATTTTTCTTTAAAAATTGTTATCAGAATAAGTGGCCTTTTTATTATAATAAGCGGGAATCTATATATTTTCTACAGAAAAACCAATATAATGTAATGGTTTCTTTCAATCTGATGATATTTTTTCTATAGGAAAGCAATGCGCATCTAAGATATTTTTAATATAAAAGGTCCGCCAAATAACTTTTTTTTTTTTGAAAATGCTATAAAAAAAACTACTGAATATTTTCTCAAATTTCTTTTTTTATTTGAAAGTACAATCCTTCCGGTTAATAATGGAAAATAATTTCATTCAAATGGCTGCCTCGGCTGGCCATGCAGTAGCCTACACGATCGGTCCAATTTTTAAGCACATTATCGATTGTGTGCAGCTGTATTTCACCAATGGCTTCACGCCCACTTAGGCCCACTTAGCGAAGCGAAAACGCATTGGATGGTCAGTTGGCTTCAACTCCTGAACCAATTGGACTTTGTATGGCGTCATACCAAGGTCTTTATGCAAAATTCGTCTCAATGATGTCTCCGAAATGTCTCCGTACGCAATTTTCGCACACATTCTGGAACATTACCATGATTTTCAAAGTAATGTCGCAATATTTCCCAGCGTTGTTCAAGCGTATACACAACCATATCCGTTCAGCGGAAGGAAAAAACTAATTATCTGTCAAATCAGACATGAGCTAAGTGTTACCATTCACGAAATAAGCGCTAGTTGAAAAAAAACGTTAGATGGCGGACCGTTTATAAAAATTGTTGTATTCTGAGGACTTTCTTCTATTAAAAACTGTAAGGCTTTGAGAACTTTCTGAATATCAGGTCGTAGGAGATGTTATTTCCGTTCAGTTAAAGATCATGAAAATTGTTAAGTTTTCTTTGATCTGCTTTTAGTGAATGATTTTTCTTTAAACGACTTAAGATCTTTTATTTATAAATTATAATTATTTATTTCCAATATTTCGTCTCCACATTGGGTGACTTCTTCAGAGAACAATTATTGTAAGTATTGTGATTCACATTTTGGAAATACCAAAGTAATTTCTGACTATCACTAAAAATTAAAAAAAAAATTCAATTATGGGTAGTTTTTCCGTAGGCTTTTTGCCCATTTAATGATATTGAGTTTTTAAAGTAGTAGTTAAAAACAGGTATAATTTTATACAGTATGAGGTATACCATTGATGTCAGCGAACCAATTACGGGATACGAATAATTCAAACTTATAATTTATGTTTTTTTGCGTCTGACATTAACAATTGTATTTAAATTGGGTAGCGTATTAAGTGAATTGAGTTTTTTTTTTTAGAAAACAGCAATAGTCGAACAGGCATTTAAAAATTTTTAGTTGAAATGCAACTTCCATAGTATCTAGAGTAAATCTTCACAATGAACTAAATTGATAAAGTGAGAAAAAAAAATATTTTTTATTCCAGGAACAGCACCAAATTTGCAAACATATTTCAACAACTAAAGCGCTGTTTCCACTCCCGCAAAGCGCACAACATATAGAAGATTTTAATGTGCTTACTACTCAAATGGAAAAGGCATCAAAAAAGTTTAAGGACTTTAACCCTTAAATGCATGAGATCAGCATCTGGTATAGAGACCAAGCTACCCTTATGTAAAGTCGCTCGCTGAACTCCAATCGGGCATTAATTTTCCTGGGAAATGAGCAGTTTTCCCGGAAAAAAGGAAAAACAACGATTTTTGATGTGTACCATATATGGTACACTATGCTTTCTATACATATAACTAATACAATATATATCCCATTTCATTCAAATTCATTATAATTAGCAGAAATTAAATCCAAAATACTTGTTCCCACACGAATAATATATTTTATAACCTTTTTTTTTTCATTTTTGAAATTTTGTGCAAAAAGTGCATACTAGGCCGGGTCGATAAAAAAAGTTGTGCCGGTACCCCCCTAGAATTAAAGATAATTTGAAGAAGATTTGAAACAAAATTTTTTTTTTTTTTGCCACGCCCATTGACCCCGCGCATTTCGATTTTTATTTCCTGCGGCTCCATTTATAGTCCGATCGTAACGTGTGATATATCATTGTTTTTGGAATGACAACGGCTACATTTTCTACTTTGATCACTTTTGACTCCGACGTCAAATTCTAGAAGTGACTTCTGGAAACTCGATTTCTACCACCATTGAGTACCAAATGCGCGGGGTCAAGGGGCGTGGCAAAAAAAAAAATTTTTTTTTCAAATCTTCTTCAAATTATCTTTAATTCTAGGGGGTGACCGGCACAACTTTTTTTTGTATGGGGTGCGACCCACTCTAGTGCATACACCCACTTTCGCAGCTTACTGACAATTAAAACAAATTGTAAATGAGCTAAAGCGGTATTTTAATGAAGAGTAATATTGTTTTGAACAATTTAAAAGTAACGGTATCACTATTTAGTTTAATTAGAGGAATTGTCGTAAGATTAAATGCATGTACCATATATGCTACATTATGCATTTAAGGGTTAAAGGGTGCAAACAAATTTACATAACCTCAAAAAGCATCCTCAAATAAAATTTTTAATTTTGCAAAATTTAAAAGTATTTATTATGGTTTACTGCAAATCAGTTACCCTAAACATAATTAAATATCATAAAACTGGCAAAAAGTTCGTGTTTTCCAATATAATCGTGGATTTCTTTTTCAGTTGTAATATATTACCAACAAATTTTTGAGTGTGTTTTTATATTTTTTGGTGGTGTTACATATATTTTGAAATGGGTTAAATACAACGAGGTCTATAAATTGATGTCACTTTAATTAAATCCAAGTAAAGCCAGTAATTTCCATCTTTTTAATTTGATTTAAACTTACAATCGATACAATTTTTGCGCCAATAAAGATAAATGATTAACGCGGATGGATGTAGCATGCATGGACACCGCCGAAAACATACATGAAAGGTTATTCATGTTGTACAAAAAAATATTTCAAAATATTTTGATATGGCACCATGAAAGTTTAGACATAATTTGATCCGAAAAATAAGAACATCATTTTGTTTCAAATATAAATCAAATTCTATCGAATTATATTAAATTATATTATCTTAAAGAAGATATATCAAAATGTTGTCCTCGTCTAATTGTATTAACTGAGATCAAATTGTATATCATTAATTATAATTTTATTCCATTTTATGGAATTAAAAATAGCCACTTCGGGTTTGATATGGGACAGCATAAAACAACACTTTAATATTGCGTTAGATATAATGCAACACAACATATAATTGTACATCTGGTTTATATTGAGAGATACAAATTTATGCATGTAACGCAATTTTATACATATTTAAATATGCTTTCATATATAGTTTGTTACGGAAGCAGATTAACTATATATAATTATATTTTATGTCATAAGTGATAATACCGGTCAATAAACTGGTCAATATATAATCGTATACAGGTAATATGAATTTTTGCACCATATATTATACAATGTTGAGCCAAACTGATAAGATATAATTTGAAATTAAAACGTATAATTATAAAAGTCAATACATAAATTTATCAAAACTTTTTCACTCGGGTTGTTAATAAATTCTCCAAATCAAATAAACAAACTTGATTAAACGCAATAATCACATTTGTTATTTTAAGCTTTACCTCATTCTGTAGCGCTTCATGAAGAAAACAAATGGTGACAATGACACTTGTCAAATCTCATGCTGTGTTTTAAGCTATTTTACTAACATGCATATGTGGCTGCGAACATCAGGGATGGATAATTTCATTATTAACCCTCAAACCGGCTAGCCCGCCTCCAGGCGGGGTATTTTTTATAATAACAATTTAAGCTGTTACGATAGAAAACTAAATTTACAAAATGTTTTGTGTGCATGGCACGGTTTGCAAGCGAAAAGCGTTAAAGTTAGAATTTCTTAAAATTTAAAAAAAAAAAAAAAAAAGGACTATACAAGAATACCTGTAAAGTACATATCTTAACTTGAAAACGTATGGACGAATATTTATGAAATTTGGCAGAAAGAAGAGATTAAGTAGTAGTAGCAAAACCTTTAAGTTTAATCAATATACGTTGAAGTTGAATTAAGTTTTCGCTCAATTTCTCGTTTTTCGAAAAATGAAAATCGCCATATCTTCTTATGTAAAAGCACAAAAACATTAATTTTTGGACTGTAGTTATGTTCAAATAATAATATTTATAGCAATATTAAACTTAACATTTTTATTCTTCTATATGATATGAAGAAAAAATGCAACATCTTTCATTTCAGAGATTTTTTTAAACTCAGAACAAGTTCTAAGTTTTTAGTGAAACAAATTTTTTTTTTTTAAAATGGGGATTTGTAAATACAAAACCTCTTTTTTAATTTTTTTGGACTATAGAATTTTTGGTTTTAAGTAATTTTTATATGAAAAACTCCAATTTATAAACATTTAAAAAGAAATTGCTGGAAATATATTTTAATTTAAATAGGAGGGTGTTTGTATTTGCAAATTTAATTGTTGGTGCCTACTGTTTTTTTCTGTATATGGTCATTAGAGGTGTTCAACTTTGTATGGCCGTTTTTCAAAATGAGTTCTAAAGTCAAGTGATGGGCTAGTTGGGTTCCTTTGTATGTAAAAACATTTAATATGAAGTTTGGTGCCGATTGGATAAAGAAAACACGAGGCGGAAATCGATTGAAAATTGAAAGTGTGTTTTGTATGGGGGAAAAATGGCTTTTTTGGGATTTTTAAAAAAAATTGTTGATATTGAAGCAGTTTTTGTTCCATATTATAAATTAATCGAGATGAAGACAAAAAAGTGTTTTCGAAAAGATATCAAAATCCAAAGAAAGCAACACATTAATTAATAGGAAGAATTTCCTGAGTGTTGTTTCTTTATAAAAAAAAAAAAAAATTACCCGAGTAAAACAAAATACTCCAGACCACTAATGTGGCAAATATAGGGTGTCCAGACGTCACGCTTTTGGCGTGATTGTCACACTTTTGAAATCTTCCTGGCATGTCACGCTTTATTTTCAAAAATCACGCCAGATACAATGCTAGAGCTAGACGTGATGGATCAAAATTTTATAATTATATTTTTTAATCACCGTTCAAACAGAAACAATTTCTAAAATGTTGTTAGTTAATTTATATACAATGATTTAGCTGTCGCGTTGAATATGCTAGCGTTAAGTCGCGTTGCGTCGTTTCTGTCCAAGCGGTACCGTCCCTACAAGAACAGTGTCGGTTATTTGATAGGTAAAATGACTGTCACTGACGGCTAAATCAAAATAAAAAATGCTAAATTTAACTGCAAAAATGCTAAAATGGTCACACAGGTTCTCTCTCTGCTTTTTGCTCGGTTCATTGCTCAGTTGTCAGTTCCCCTCGCAATTTTTTCATTTGTTGTGAAATTAGAATGTAGGCAGTGCTGTGTTGATTGGTTTTAAGTTTTTTTATTAAGATCTTTAAATCTTGTACTTTTATTTATCGAAATGGACATCAAAAAGTGAGTTTTTAACTTATATTTAATTATTTAATTGGTAACAAAATGCAATTTTAAACTTTTTACTTAAAGGTATTTTAAAAATATAAATCCGAATTCGCAACCGCAAGCGCAACATGCACAAACAGAAAAAACTTTGCCAACTACCAGTACAGAAATCGAAATAATGCAAGATCTTCCTGAAGATTTAGAGAACCGTGAAATGGCTGTGGAAGTTAGTGATGAGGATGACGATCAGGTATTTTTTTTATCAATAATTTACTTAAATTTTTTTAAATGTAAATAAAATTTAGATTGAAATATCGTCTACTTCCAAAAAACAAAAAATGCAATCATCATCTGACAAAAATTTTGCAGAACGTTCAAATTTAAAACGTTTAGTTAAATACAATGTACAATGGGAGAAAAAGTTCCATTGGTTGAATAGTTGTCAAGAAGAAAATGCTGCAAAATGTAAAATTTGCAACACAACATTCAAAATTGGCCATAGTGGAGAATATGACGTTAAAAAACATTCTAAGACTCAGCAACATCTAAAAAATGTTAACGATTCCGCAGCTTCAATTTTATCATTTTTGCCTGTTGAAAAATCATCCGATGAACTGAAGGTGATCGCTGCCGAAACTGCTTTTATTTTCCATGTAGTTAAGCACTCGCAATCCTACAATTCAGCGGATTGTGCCGGAAATTTTTTTTCCACTCTATTTGGCGACTCGAACACCGCTAAAATGTATAGTTGTGGCAAAACAAAAGCAGCTAGAATAGTAAGGAAGGTACTAGCGCCTGAATCGCAGAGACTGATTTTAAGAGAAATTCAAGAGGCAAAGTACTTTTCCGTGAGCACCGACTCTTCCAATAAAGGATATATAAAAACGTTTCCTTTGATCGTGCGGTTCTTTGATAAGACTCTTGGTACAAAATCAGCTCTTCTGAGTTTGTACTCGCTGGAAGATGAGACATCTATAACAATAGCCAAATCACTCGTTTCCAAAATTGAATTCCATGGCTTGTCAACTGAATTCATTTCATCACATTGCGCTGATAACGCTAATGTTAATTTTGGCAAAAATCAGAGTGTTTATACAGAGTTAAAAAAACAAAATGTTAAGTTGAAGTGGAATGGTCGGAAACGCTACGCCATGTAACAACAAGATGGCTTAGCCCCTACCCTGCGATTGAAAGACTCATAAAAAATTTTGAGCCATTGAAAGCATATTTCCCTTCTAAAAGTAATGTGGCGCATTCCATTACACGTTTTTTCGAAGATGAACTTTCTATGGCTTATTTAGGATTTGTAATGAACATTTGTACAATATTTCAACCAGCCATAAAATTTCTGGAAAAAGATAGTGGAGTTATATTAGAAACTTTTGATATAATGGTAAATAATTTGTTGTTATTTAATAAAAGCAGTTATTGCTTTGCTTGTTTTTATTTTAGGAAAATGTTCGTCAAGCCCTCAACGAAAGAGTTCAAAATCCATTCGTCGGAGCAATTGCACGATCCACCTTGCTCAAATGTAGCAACGGAGATGCAGTTACACGATTTAAGATAGAAGCGTTGAATTGTTTGCGAACATGAATTTCTTATTTAGAAAAATGGTTTAATTTCGATGAAAACTGCTTCAAAGATTTTAGATCACTAAAATTTAATAGTACTGCGGCTCCCACACTGGAAAAATTTAATAATATTGTATCAAAATATAAAATGCCTGAAGTAGATATTGATGCGATGTTCGAAGAATGTATAAAATTAAAAAGATTTTGGGCAGTTTCAATTGACGCTTACCAAGAAAAAGATTGTAGCGAAGAAATATGGCTCAAATTCTTTCAACAATTTCCAGAGTCAAAAAATTTTTTAAGAGTATTAAGTTTTATCTATTCAATTCCACATGCCAATACTTCTTCCGAAAGAATTTTCAGTTTGATGGGGAATTCTTGGAGAAAAGAGGGAAACCGAATGCATTTAGAAACAGTGGAAGCAGAGCTCATAATAAAACAAAATTTCAGAATGAGCTGCACTGAATTCAAAAAATATTTAAACACCGAAGAAGGGATCTTACTTTTGAAAAAAGTGAAATTAAGTGATAAATATCTTTAGTTTAATTATAAATGTTCCTTTATTATTTTTAGTTATTTGTGATTCGAAAATCGTGATAAAAGTCAATGAATGACTTATTTTTTTATTTTTAATACGCTTTTTATATTTGTGTTTACATGATTAAAAAATCAAGAACTGAAAAGTCAATGAATGACTTTTTTTGTTATTTTTTATTTTAAAACGTTCTTTATGTTTATGTTTATTTAATTATTTAAAAATCGACACCTGAAAAGTCAATGAATGACTTATTTTTTGATTTAATAAAATTAATAACTTCAAAAATAATAAAAATGAAAAATTATTTTAGAAAGCTTGTCGGTGTCAAGCACTTACTATAATAAATAAACGACTAATAAACTTTAGGTTTGAATGTTTTTTTTTTTCAAACTTGTCACGCCGTCGAAAAAATTAGATCTGGACACCCTAGCCAAATACCACTGGCCCCAAGTGCACAAAAGGGTTAATTAAGCTTATTTTCTTTTTAAATAATAAATACCAACTATGGAAAATAATTTAGGCAACTTTCATTCAAATACGAAGATACCACATGACTTTTCGTTATAAATTTCATGAAATCTTCAAAATTTCGAAAAAATTGAACTTTGACCTCGAAATTTGACCTTTGCCGTAGTTGGATTTTAACCAAATTTTCAGAATATAGTGCTTGTAAGACTCTGAATAGCATTAATTGTTACTTGTTAAAAGTAGATAAATTTTACCCTATGATCGAATTTTGTGCAATAAAAGCGTTTTCCGAATTTAAATGGCTGCCCTTACTAAATGAAACAGGGGATATGTATAATTTTTGGTATTTTTATTTTAAATTTTATACTTAATGAGACCTTAGTGTGCGAAACTATTTTTTTTTTTTGTTGAACAAAATTTTTTAGAATTTGAAATTGGAGATTTGAAAAATACCCCAAAAATATTGTTGGTTTTCGACGTCACCTTAGGACAGGATACCGACATCCTAAAAATTAAATATTTCACATCTAACAGTTAATGGGTCCAGTAAGTAAAAAAAAAATATTTTGGTATTTAATTTCGAAAACGTTTAGGATGTGGGCTCGAAATGTTTGATTAAGTGGTATTTGGCACATTAGTGGTATGGGGTATTTTTTTTTACTCGGGTAACTCTCAACCGATTTTGGATTTTTATATCTTTTTGAAAACACTTTTTTGTCTTCATCTCGATTAATTTATAATATGGAATAAACAATGCTTCGATATTAACAATTTTTTGAAAAAACCCAAAATAAGCCATTTTGCCCCCATACAAAACACACTTTCAATTTTCAATCGATTTCCGCACCAAACTTCATATTAAATGTTTATACATACAAAGGAACTAAACTAGCCCATATCTTGACTTTAGAAATCACTTTAATTTTTTTGGACGCCTTTAATGGTCATACGAAAAAACAAGTATTTAAAAAATTAAGAAAAATATTTAAATTCTTTGCATTTTACATTTTTGATTTCTTATCGTCTATTTACACTTTGGTCATTTAAATTGAATTTCGAAAAATTTTTAAGGTTCTGCTGGCTTGGAAACATTTTTTTCCATTTTTTTTTTTTGCATATTTTTTATTCAAAAATATTATCCTAAAGAATTTTACGAAATTCTATATAGTTTGGAAAATACAGCCATTTTTGTGAAGCAATGTTATTGCATAAATGAGACATTCATTGTGTGCCAGAAAATTAAACTTAAAACATAATCGCTGTTTTCGAAGCCCCGTTTTTCAAACTGGCACACAGGATTTCTCAAGTTCTACTGAACGGATATTAACGATGTAGGGCTTAATCGACGCAGACTTAACGTTGTATATTATTTAGTTTTTATACAAAAAAAAAATGGTCATATATCGATTTTTCATATTTAAACGGCAGCCATTGTGATAAAGAAATTGATTGAAATATGATTTAGCACGATAAAGGCCTACTAACCAATTAGCAGTTTTCCGTTTTGCTGTCAGATAACCGTGATTCCCGGAAAGCTGCTTACCAACAACACACCTTTTTTTGGTAGACCCTATTTTAGAGGCCGAAAACTTTTCAAAATGCCCACTTATTGGCATATTATTAATTTTGCATTTTTTTAATGAATTGTACAACCAAATATTTACAAAAAATAAAATTAAAAAATCTCTTTCCGTTTAATTCTCACAAGTTTTTAACAAAAACAGATAAATTCTGCCGTCGAAAGACCCCCTAAGGGTAATCTTGCATTACCCAAGTACTGAATTTTCCATCCCTGAAATGTATGTAGACTTAAAAAAATACTCTCAAACTATAACAGATTAAAAAGTTATGCCTAATGCGGGCTTAAACAAAAATTTAACAAAACTAGTATTGATAGCCTGCAGGTCTAATAAACAAACAACGGAACTTGAATAAAAATCCCCACCAAAATTGAAAAAAAAAAAAACATATCAAAAATAAAAAGGTCAACAAGATATAAATTGATTTTGAAATAATTGTGAGAGACCAATAAGCCTTTGCTGCTGGCTTGATGTCTGTGTCGCTCGCCACACCTTAAGATGACGAGTTAAGCTACATTACACTTTTTCAGTGTAATATGTCAAACTGTGGTCCTTAGATAATCAGTCAAAGAAATTTCAAGAATTTATATTGAATGAATATAAAGTTAAAAGAAACTTTAAAAATGTTTTAAGAGTTTAAAAATTAAACACTTTGTTTGGAAAAAATATTTCAGGGTTATTAGCTAAATGGCTCATAACCATGGATGGTAACCGATTCCATGCGGTTATCCGTAAAGGTATCGCTATTTTTATTTATTTCGGTAACGATATTTTAGGGTCATCGATATTTATGTTATTTCGGTAACGGTTTTTTAGTGGTAACTGTAATTTAATTACTTCGTGAACGGTATTTTAAGGATAAAAGGTTTTCAGTTATTTTGTTTAGCGGTTTTTTAAGGGTGACATTAGTTTGGGTTATGTATGCTTTAGGGTATACCATAGAAATAGATTTGTGATTATACCCCCCAGATTTATTACAAATGGTTACAAATGAAAGAAATCGATATTTTTTAAAACGTTAACACGTGCCACAAGACGGCACGATATAATATATAGTATCACATATACCTGAACATCATATTGCATCTCAGCTGATCCTAAAAACGGCCTTCAGGAGCCGAATATGGCCCATTTTGGAAAAAAGTTTCGATATAATCATATATGACTATATAGTATCACATATAACTGAACATCATATTACATCTCAGCTGATCCTAAAAATGGCATACATATCTCATGGGCTCTAATGTCATATAATTTGATCTGAGAAATGGACCTAATAAATATGATCAAATTATATATAATTTGGTACAATTTTATCTAATAAATTTTTAATTAAAAACAAAAAAACATCCGTACTTATTATTTTAATTCAATTAAGTACTAGTTCCTTGTAATTCATTTATAAATCACATATATCCTTACCAAAAAACTTTCGATATAATCATATATGTTTATATATATTATCACATACAATTAAACATTACATGAGATGTGTCATCTGATCCGAAAAATGGCATACATTAGCTGATCTCATGGTATCTCATGGGATATAATCTAATATAGTTTGATCCGAAAAATGGGTATATCAAATATGTTCAAATTATATATAATTTGATACAATTTTATCCAAAAATTTTTTTAATTAAAAAAGTTAAAAATAATGTTTTAAATGTTTATTTTAATCTAATTAAGTACTACTTGTAATTCATTTATAAAACATATAAACATTAATTTTTAAATATAATGTTAAATCTAAAAATTTATGCTATTTATGAATCTTAAGTTTTAATATATAATAAATTTAAAACAATGAAAATGAAAATTATTCAAGTTCGAGGCCATACTCTATATTTCTTTATTAGGATATTGTCCTAACAAATAATCTATAGAGTTTTTTGTTTTTAAATTTATAATTTGACCCTTTCAGGAATGTGTTGATAGATCTATTTCGGGAATTTGCTAGGTTCCCATCATCAGAACACGTTTTGAAAGCGGTAACAATCCCATGCCAAACATTAAACATTCATATAAACTAGTTTACTCACTACATGAGAACTAATTAATATGTGAGCTTGAACTTCAATTAGTTAGTAGTTCTCATGTAGTGAGTAAACTCTATAGATTATTTGTTAGGACAATATCCTAATAAAGAAATATAGAGTATGGCCTCGAACTTGAATAATTTTCATTTTCTTTGCACAATTAAATTAAAAATTATATCAAACTTGTATAAATTTAAAACACTAGCTAAGTCAAAAAAAAAAACAAAAACAACATTTACCGACGAAGAAAATCAAATTATTTGTTCGCAATATTTTTAAGTAGAAGACTTACAGATTTTTTTAAGAGCAGACCTAAACAGCAAACTTTACACGTCCTGGTTATAAAAAATAATTAAAAATAGCAACTATGCAGTCAATTATGCATGTTATAGGGGTTAAGTGTTTCACTTGATGAAACAAGCCTTTTCCAACTGTCTGTTCTAAAAACTTGAACTGGTTTTAATCTTTTTTGATGCAGTGTTTCTTTTTCGTCCCAGTACTTGTAAACTGCTATATTTTTAAAAAGACAGTTAAGTAATTTCAAAACTTTAAAATTATTCCACATCTTGAATCTTGAACAAAAAAATTGTGAAAAACTGTCATCCAGAGTTGCCAAATAATTATTAGATAAAATTAATTTTTTTTCTTTTTAAAAAAATTATTTAAAAATGTGAAAAGCCTTTAAAATTTTGATGATTATGTTGATGAAAAAATATGAAAATGTATTTATCTGTTAGAAATTATTTCATCGATTGTATATTATTTTTGAAAATCAGACCGATCCAACGATGAATTTTTCAAATACACAAAGCCTAAAATATTCAAAAATTTATTCCGTTTTCACTCGAAACATAAATAATCTATGGAGCTTTTTAAAATACTTCTAAACTTATAAAAATTATATCATCAGGGTTGCCATGTGGGCGTTGTGGTGTAATGGTTAGCACGTGGGACTTTTACTCAGAAGGTCCCGGGTTTTATCCCCGGTGCCGGCAACATCAAAATAATATGTATGAGTTTTTTCTATCCCTCATACGTATCGCAATGTCCACCTTCGGTGTTCACATAGCAATTAACTCCACCGAAGTAAAATAATGAATCAGGGCTATGAACCAAAAAGCTTCAATAAGTTCGCCAACTCTCCATCAGGTGGCGAGCAACAACTGTTCTAAGACTTATCATCTCGCGCAATTACAGTGTTGCCATGTCTGAAGCCCTTCATCTTTCCCCATCTTTCATCTCTGTACTATCCCTTTTCAAAGAAAGCAACACGCTAAATATAGGAAGTATTTCCTGAGTGTTGCCTCTCTTAAAAAAAAAAAAAAAAAAAAAATGTTAATTTTAAAATATTGTAAAATGCACTTCAATTAAATAGAAAAAAAAAACAATTTTTCATATATTTTATAACAAAGATTTGTTCAAAAAATTATACAAAATTTTAAATTTTAAAATATCTTCAATATAACAATATCATACAAAATTATTGTTGAAAAACTTCATACGTAACGCAAATGCAGTTTTCTAATGCATTTTTCAGAACTTTCTCCCCCTACGATTTTCAAAAAAAAAAAAAAATACAGTTTACTAAAATATGGAATCTTACCTAAATATACAAATACTGATTTTTATGGGAAAAAACATGTCTTCTATTTGAAATAATTTTTTTAAACAGAGTTTATTCTTTTATTCTTAAATATGGAAATATTTTATACATTTTTATATCGTTTTTTACAATATTTTTTTGTATTTGTTTATATGACTTCACACAGTTAAATTTTCGATATAATGTCAAGAAAGTTATTTGGATTCAAAGATAAAAATATAACGTACTTAGATTATTTTCCGTACAACAACCCAGCCAAAACATCTATTCCCAAATCCTATTTAAAAGATTCGTTACTCATATTTTTTATTAAGTATACTAGTAAGATTAAAGAATAAATTACAAGTTTTATTTGAATCGTTATTCTGATTTTTGTTCTATCAATATTTTTTTAATAAACTCACACACAATTTATAGATCAACAATAAAAATTCGCTAAAAATTCACTAATAAATGAATATTTTTATAAATATAGGTCTTCAAACAAGTTACTAAATGAGTTCGTATTTGAAATTTATCACACAAAATATGAAATACAAGAATGTATAAAAATATTTCCATTTTATAGAGTAAAAAAATATTTTTTTTTTTTTTAAATCATTAAAAATAAAAGACATGTTTGTCCCATAAAAATCAGTATTTGTATATTTAGCTAATATTCCATATTTTAGTAAACAGTATTTTTTTTCTTTTTTTTGAAAATCGTAGGGGAAAAAAGTTTTGAAAAATGCATTAGAAAACTGCATTTGCATTAAGTATGCATTTTTTTAGCAATCATTTTGTTTAAAAAATCCAGTGATAATGTAGACAAGTGCATTTTCCAAATATGGTTTAAATTAATAACATTCGATATACAATTAAAAAGTTATGGCACTTCAAAGTGAAGTACTTTTAGCATTTTTTTGATATTTATGAGAACTAAAAACGTGCATAAAATCACGAGTTTTTACAAATTTGGAGATCTGAAAAAGAATGTGCACAAATGGGACCATAGAGTATTCATGTACAAAAAATAAACAAAATCAGAGGACCCGTGTTCAGATTTTTTGCGTTTTCTCATGGAATGAATGATATATTTTTTGAAAATATTTTGTTACTCGAAATGAAAAAAGCAAGTGACTGGTTTTGACATGTACGTTCACAGCGTTGACAACCCGTTCGAAATAGAGAAACCAAATTTTGTATTTCATTCGACTTGTACTTCAAGTCATCGTTCGCATAGAAATGTAGTTAGAGAAACCCAAATCAGTTTTCTTTCGCTTAGAAAGCGAAAGAAAGCATTCTTTCAAAATCGAGAAACAGGCCATAAGTCTTTGAAATAATTCCATAGCTGTAAAGAAAATTTTCATTAAATATATGAACATATAATTTATGAAATGGAATGATTTTTTTTTTATGAAACTATGAAATTTTATTAAAAAAAAGTTTGTGAAAAATGTCTTAATATTAATAAAATTTCTTGGATATAATGAAATTCTTCATTGAATATTCGAAAAAAATTCTGTGGAATTGTTTCATTAATGTCATTAAGGATATTTCTATCAGTGTATAAAAGGCTTTTTATGAAAGAACTCTAATAATAGTATTAAGAACAGTAATAAAGGAAAGTTGTGATATGTAATTTTTATTTAAAAAAATTGAAATTAAAACCAAATCGTCTGTCACCCTAATGATCATCCATACATACACATATACGAACACATGTGAGTATTTTTAACCGGGTAGTGTGTTTTGTTTGTTAACTTATCTCAAAATAAGCAAAGTTAAGGACTTAACCATAGTAATTATTGTCAAATGTATATGATAACAATCGTGGCCACATTTAAACTTTGGCTATTTTATCGAAAAGTTAAGAGCCCTAACATATATTTTAGAAACGAACATCAGAAGTTTAAAAGTTAAGTTAAGTCCAAACCTAAAAGCATGCAAAAATTAAAAATATTTAAAAAAAACGCTTAAATTTTAGGCAACAATTAAAATGGGTAAATTATTTTGCTGGCCAGCATAATAATGAGTGTATATTTATAGACCACCTAGGTAGCGAATAAGATTTCAACCTTTTAACCTATTTATAGCTTTGGTGAAATATATCTACAAACATGTTGTTTTTAACGCACTTACAAGGAAGGTCTTTCATGAGATAATCTACGATTTTAATGAAATTTGGATATTTTGTAGGGGAAAAAATTATAAGGTTGGGGTGTCTAAGATTATCGGCCATAGTAGGGATTTAAGGGGTTATATGTGGGGTCAAGAATTACCCATTTTTTGGTTTCTTTGAATTTATTTGGCCTTTGATCCAAGGAAACTATATATAAATGTTATATTTTCGGAAAGGAATTTTTAAAAGCCATCTCCTGTTAACTTTTTTTGGAACTTTGAAATAAACCTGTAAAAAGAAGCAGAACAAGCTACTAAAAATTAGTTAAATGACCTTGAAAAAAAATGCTAAACTTAGCAGATTTTTGTACTAAATATTAATAAACTAAGAACAGCAAAAATAAATCTGCTAAATATACAAAATTTTAGTTATACTCGATGTGAATTTTAGTTAATTGAAAATAGCATTTTACTCTGTAAAGTTAGCAAAAACTTTTACAAATATTTGTAGACTCAAAATAGCAAATAAATTTATCTTAAATTTAGTACTAAAAATTAGTTAGTACTAAAAATTAGTTAATATTAGTAAGACCTTGCAAAAAAAAACAGCTAAATTTAGCAGATTTTTTTTTTTTTTCTAAACATCAATAAACTAAGATCAGCAAAAATAAATCTGTTAACTGTACAAAATTTTAGTTATATTCGATATGAATTATAGTTATTTGTAAATAGCATTTTACTCTGTAAAATAAGCAAAAACTTTTACTAAATATTTGTAGACTCAAAATAGCAAACAAAAGCTGTAATATTAAAAAAAAAATTTATTATATTTATCGCAAATTTAGTAGAATGCAAATAAAAGTTTATTTTGCTAAAATCAATAGAAATTTTTGCTTAAAAATTGTAAATAGCTTATTTCATAAGGGAAGACTTTTATTCGTATTAAAAAAAATTAAAAAAAAACTAAAATTTGAACATTTTTTTTATTATTTTTTGTCTACTAATATTTAGTAAATGTTTATGCTAATTTTAGCAGATTATTTTGCCACTTTCAATTAACTAGAATTTAGCTCAGATATAACTAATTATTTGTTAATTCAACAGATTTTTTTTGCTATTTTTATATTACTAAAATTTAGTAAAAAATCTGATAATTTTAGTAGTTTTTTTGCAAGCTCATTTTTAACTAATTTTAGTAGCTTTTTTTTTTTGATATTTTTGCAGGTTTATTTCTATGAGTGTAGTTGTTGTTGTAAAAAATGTGCTAATTTTAGGGTATACATGTACATATATATGTTTAAGAGGACACGAATTTTTTCCTTTCCCAATAATCCGGCTAGGCAATATCAATAGGTATCAGACTTCATAGTTTTTAGAGTACTCTGCGGTCCTGTAAAAAAAAAAAACTTATTCGTAAATGTAAGGAAGACTATCATATAAGAAGCAGTACAAAAACTGGGTTTTTGCATTTTATTCTTTTTACTTATATTACGATGAAGTAATTATTTTTGAATTTAATTGCGCCATTTTCAAAAAGCTTTCCATCGATATTTAACATGATATGATAATCTAATTAACTTTAGAAACAAAAAGTTACAATAACTGAAATTAGCAAATAAAAACGTACCAAAAGGTACTACTGTAATACACTTTTTTATTTGCATTAGTGTAGTACTAGTACTGTGTTACAAAGTAGACAATATGCACAGACATTTTTCTTTTTATATGCAGAATTGTATTATGTTAATTTTATTAAAAAAAAAATAAAAATCTTTACTCACTTTTAACCAAATACACCGTTTGATATTAAGATTTTGTCAACACCAAATTAATCTTCTGTAATAGAATTCTAGCTGCCGGTGTAAAAAGAGTAATATATAATTATATCTAATTGGATATAATTATATACTCATATCTGATAATATATGGAGAACTTATTAATTATATATAGGTATAAATAAACGCATATATGGGTATACCTGCTTCCACATATAATTATATCTATGTGATCTGTGTTTATATATAAGCATATATGCTACAACATCTTTTTATATCTGACATCATTTATGCAATATGTTATTTGAATTTATTAAGCATCTATCTATCAAATAATAAACTTTTAATTCTTTAATTTTTCTTTCAAATTATTTATTAGTCATTTTTTCAATTTTCATTTGTTTTCATTTTTCATTTGTTTCTTTTCGATTTCTTTATTTGAAAAAATTTAAAAGCTTCAAATAAATTATATATTTTTTTTTCTTATACAAATGATATTTTGCAGATTTATGCAAAAAAAAAGAAATTAAATAAGAGGTAAAAAACTTAAATTAAATTAAGGACTGCTTAATAATGAATATTTGCCATTTCTGCAGCTTTTTCTACGAATTTCAAGACATGGTTGAAGTAATCTTCCCTAATCAATGCGTTGTGGTGTAATGGTTAGCGCGTTGGACTGTTACACAGATGGTCCAGCGTTCGATTCCCGGTGATGACAACATCAATTTAGAAAAGTAATATGTAAGAGTTCCCATAGCACTTAAAACCACCGAAGTAAACTAATGAATCAGGGCTATGAAACCAAAAGCTTCAATAAATTCGCCAACTCTACATCAGGTGGCGAGCACCAACTGTTCTAAGACTTATCTACTCGCGCAATTACAGTGTTCCCATGTTTGAAGCCCTTCATCTTTCACCACCTTTCATCTCTCCACTATCCCCTTTCCAAAGAAAGCAACACATTAATTAATAGGAAGAATTTCCTGAGTGTTGCTTCTCTTTTTAAAAAAAAAAAAAAAAAAACATGATCGAATATAAAGGGTCCGCCATCTAGCGTTTTTTTTCAACTAGTGCTCATGTCTGATTTGACAGATAATTAGTTTTATCCTTCCGCTGAACGAATATGGTCCGTATGTTAGTTATCTTGTGAAAAAAAGTGAAAGAAACTGGCATTCTCATCGATAAACCAAAGCGTGAAAAGCCAAAAACAGTGCGTACACCCGAGAATATTGCTGCTGTGGCAGAAAGTGTACGTGAAGCGCCATCAACATCAATTCACCGTCGTTCTCAACAATTGAACATTTCGGAGACATCATTGAGACGAATTTTGCATAAAGACCTTGGTATAACGCCATACAAAGTCCAATTGGTTCAGGAGTTCAAAAAAAAAGTTATTTGGCGGACCCTTTATTTATAATTAAAGTACTACCACTCCATTTATAGACCCAAATTTATAAATATCCTTATATACATATGTAAGGAGTCCTCTCGGAGGCAAACAGAATGAAAATTTAGCTATCCAATCCTAAATTATAGGTAAATACAAATCAAATACTGCTCTGGCTCGACAATTTTTCTAAGTTTTAAAACCAGGTTTGTTTAGCCTCTCGCGATCTTTGTTATAGTTTTTGTTTTTTCAAATAGAAAGTCTTTTAAAAAATTTATCGCAATAAAGTAAAATAAAGCAGTTTTTTAGGACTGTCATATAACACATACATAATGATGCAAAAAAAAGTTTTACGTTTCGTACACCATCATTATTTTTTAAATATGAGTTTGGACAGCTGAAAAAAGCCTGATCTTAGTATTTGCATCCTCTTCTACACATCCCAATTTAAACGATATTGAAGAAGACCTTCCCTATTAGTGTTAGAAGAATAGTGATTCGTTATATGTTTTTAAAATATTTAAATATTTAAATACATAAAAAATTAATACAATTTTTTGTAAATAAAATTATAAAAAGTCGATTTCATTAAATTGTGGTAAAAATTGAGCTTTTATTGCAAATATTAGAATATTATATATGCGAAGTCATATATGATTTATATATGCCAGATATACTCAAATTACGAATCTGACTCGTAATATATAATTATATATGGGCATATATAATATTTTTTACACGGGTGATTAAAAAATAAAGAGATAATTTTTTGAATTATAAATGTCATCATGTTATCCTTATTTCTTTGTCAGCTAGAATTGTATTAGAGAAAATAACACCGGAGGAAAAAATTTTGCTTTTTAAAGATTAATAAAGATCTGACCATCAATTATATATATCTCGAGCATGCTGGCTTCAATGGTGTACTTAGTTTTTTGATGAATGCTACAGATTTCGAGATAAATGTGTTTAAAATTTAGCGGTTTTGGATATTATTTTATTTTTGCATTTAAAACTTTTCGAAAGCAATCAATAGCAAGACCTGTGTTTATATTTATGGCTCATATTTAATGTACAAAACTTTATATTTAGTAGGGTATTCAATCGGTTAACCGTTACTCGATTAATCGATGAAATGATGTCGAACAATTGTTCGAGTAATTCGAAGTGGCCAATTTCGAGTAAAGAATAACTCGAACAATTTTGGTCGATTAATCGAGTAACTCGAGTAATTTAAAAATATGAACTATTTTATATTTTTTTAATATTTTGTATAAAATAATGTGACTGTTATAGTGAATATTTAAATGTTAAGTGTATTTTTATATCAAGTGAACACTGTAAAAGAAATTATATTACGAAAAACGAAGAACTTAATGCGAAAAACTCCGATATCGAAGAAACTTGGATATTTTTTAAAGAAACAAGTTCTAAGACTGGGGTGTTTAAGATTTTTTTTTTAATTTAGTTGCCATTTGATCTAAAGAAACTACATATAAATACTATATTTTCAAAAAGGAATTTTTAAATGTCATTTAGTAAAAACTTTTTGTTGGTCCCTTTTATGTCGTTGTAACAAGCCAATTTTAGAAGCCCTATATGGAAATTCATAGCGGTCCTACGCAAAATTTACACATATTAAAATTTACATATAGAAGTAATGAAGTTTTCATTAATATGATGAAAATCTTCTTAAATATTCATGAAAGTTGTTTCAAAACTTCTTTATAATTTTTTTAGAAAAATTACATATCTCAAAATCCCAAAATGAGATATCTAACACACTAATATAACAAAACTGTGTCAAGTGTAAGTGAAATTACAAAACGGATCACCTTACAAATATTTTTATAAAACAGTTTAATACATATTTATGAACCAGTTATATTGAAAGAAAATCAATGAAGATTTCAACATATTTATAAAGAATTTCATTGATATAATAACGCTTTTGCTTTGAGTGTACTGAGACAAAACTGTCTCAATAATAAATGATCTTAGCAAATTTTTTTCTCTTTTAGATATACTTTTTACTAAAATGTTCAATTAATTTGTTAATTTTTATGTATATGTTATATTAGTACGCACAGAGAAAAATTTAGCTATTTGCCTACTGAAATTCGGGTACTACGACTCAAACTAAGTTAATACGAATTTCAGACGGTTGGCACAACTTAACATTAGTTTTCACAACAAAGTTCGGTTAATTCAACTAAATTTTAGTTGCAACACAAAAAATATTCAGAAATCTAAAGTAAATATAGTTGTACTGACTTAATTTACAAGTTGTTACCATTAAAACACACTTTTTAATTCGGTTGGCACTTTATTTCTCTGTGTGTACTAATAAAATATAAAAACTTACAAAAATGTGAGTTTTTGGAAAATAAAATTAAAGTATTAAAATTGTTCGAGTTACTCGAGTTATTTGAGCAATTTTAAAATCTTACTCGCCTACTCGAGTAAATTAAAAACCTCAAAATCGAGTTACTCGATTACTCGAACAAAAGCAAACCCGAGTAAATTGAATACCCTAATATTTAGACCACTGCTTCTACCAGCAAAATAGACAAAACTACTTTTCATTTGCGCATAATTATGTCAATATTGGCATATAAATTTACCAACAAATATCTCGGAAAAACAGAAAATTTACAAAGTAAAATTATTATGCTTTTCAAGTTTAGACACATGATTATTGAAGGAATATTTTGCTTTATATTAATTAATGTTTTCATTGTTGTAACACCATTCCCAATAGTTTTGTGGTGCGAAATTAAAGTAAAATCGGATTACTTAATGCTAGGCGACCTGTACAAAAAAAGCCTCTGATATGTGGACAAAACTTATAATCAATTTAAAAAAAAAATATATTTTGTGATAAATTATCTCTGATTTCAGACATAATTGTGATCGAATGAAAGCATAGTTTGTGTAGTATTTAAGTGTAAAAACAAAAAATTCTAAGACAATATTTAAAAAATTTCTAGAATAGAGGAAAAAGATGTAATTTTATAGAAAATTAATTCGCCATATCTCGAAAACCGTTAGACCGATTTAAAAAATTTCAAAATCTTCGTATTTTTTAAAACTAATAAAAACAAATGATGTGTCGCAATGCATATTTTTGTTAAATTAATTTAAGAAAAAATTTTCAAAAAGCCATAACTTTGGTAGCGGGGCTTCACTGGTTAAAGCTATCCGATTTTTCTCAAATTTTCACTACCTTACTTTAGAAATAATACTACAATAATAAGAACAATAAATTGAAAAAAAGGTATTTGTTCAAACAAAAAAATGCCGCTCTAATGTTTGTATAAAAGTACCCTAAAATAAGCACATTTTTTACAACAACAAAAAAGTACCAATTAAAGATACCAGAAGATGGCTTTTGAAAATTCCTTTTTGAAAATATAACATTGATATATACTTTGTTTGGATCAAATGCAAAATTAATTAAAAAAATCCAAAAAAAATGGGTAATTTTAAGCCCACTTTAAACCCCCTAAATCACCACTATGGCCGATAATCTTAGACACGCCAACCCTAGAGTTCTTTCCTCTACAAAATATCCAAATTTCATCAAAAAACTAAGACTCATCTCATGAAAGTCCTTCCTTGCTATAATGGTTTCATTTGCAGTCTTATCTGTGTTTGGTTTGTTTTTTTATTTGTTTGTTAAAAATAGCAACCTTAGAGTCACCTTGCATTAACATGCTCATGCTAAACATGTTAAAGACGAAGAAGAAACATCATTTCCATAATGGCGTCAGTTTATTTAATTCATTACACAACCATTGGCTCCACAGACACATTCGCACTCGTGAATATAACGTCCACTCTATGTGAAACTAAGAGGAAGTCCATGAAATATAAGACCAAATGCAAAACTCATTTGCGCACAAATTTTGTTTTGAATTGCATTAAATGACCATCATTCTCAGTTGTGCTTAACTGTTTTTTTGTTGTTTGTTTTTGCCATACTTAATATAAACACTTGAAGAAATATAAAAACCAAATTTCATGATTTGTAAATATCTTTGAAAGATCTAGATGTGGCACATGCTTTATACATGGAAAGAAATTTTCGGCATATGGAACAATTTTGAGTTTGGAAATAAGACGGCTCTTTAATTCAGATCTTGGTATTTCAAACACTAATGGCCAAATTAATTTCATGTTTAAGTTTTGATCACAAACCTAACAGGCCTACCAGGAACTTTGCCATTTCGGGCAAAAGTACAATGTTGTGAAAGCTGAAATTTTACGATATCGATATTGATATTCAGAACTTCTTGAAGCAAACTCACACTGGGTAATATTATACACAAAAATAGTACTTGTGTTATAAATCACAGCCCCAATGTGACAATTTAGATAAAACAGAAAAAATTGTTAGCATGAAGTCGCATTACCAGTAAATCTATTGACTCATTCCATACAAAACCATAAAAAAATATTAAAATTTCGACCTCAACCGAATTCAATTTTAACGATATCGATATTGATATTCAGAATTTCTTGAAGCAAACTCACACTGGGTAATATTATACACAAAAATAGTACTTGTGTTATGCATCACAGCCCCAATGTGACAATTTAGATAAAACAGAAAAAATTGTTAGCATGAAGTCGAATTACCAGTAAATCTATTGACTCATTCGTATAAATATGTCATCGTACAAGTTTTTGATTGTTAGCTCTAACGGTTTGGATATATCGCGTTTTAAAATATAAAAAAAAGCGAAAATTTAACAAAATTAGTTATAACTTAATCGTCCATATATATCTTAATTTTTAAAGATGCGTGATTCATTTCAAAATACGCGATTTAAACCGCTGTTTTGTAAAAGCAGTTGCACAGTTTTGCAAAAGTAGTTGCACAATATTGCCATATCTTTTTAAGGGTTTAAGCTACAAGAGTCATTGATACCTCATTTTAAAGGTTCTTTAAATCGCGGTTTTACTTATTATCAAAGATAATTCACTTCTTAACGGTAAAATGCAAATGCGATGAAGCAAATTTTCATTTAAATGGATTTGTTAAATTACAGAACTGTTTGGGGTACCCAAAATCCTAGAGTAATGCATCAGCAACAATTACACCCTCTCAAATGCACTGTTTGGTGTGGAATTATGGGTAATAGAGTTATTTGTCTATTTTTTTTTTCGAAAATGTTGGAAAATTGTTTACGTAGCCACCTCGTTCCCCAGATTTAATGGTTCTTTTTTTTTTTTTTTGTGGGGTGTCTTGAAGAGATAGGCTTACGTCAACAAACCTCAAAACATTCTGCAACTTAAGCAGACTATTCGCACAGAAATTGCAGAATTGAAGAAAGAAAAGAGCCAATAAATGCCAACAGGAAAATGGATGTCATTTATCATACTTATGGATGTCATTTTTCATATTTGTACATTTCATAAGATATACTTTCAAAAAATATATCAAAAAACTGTACACATCAATCAGGCTAAGTTGGCCCCACCTTGTAGTTTATCGCAAATATTCATCTATAAGTTTTTTTTGATCTACAACACGTATGATGAATTAATTGTATGTATTATATTCATCATACGCCTAGTAGCGCTAATAAAAAAATATTTGAGTATTTGAGGTGGACAACATTCAACGAACATTTTCTTTAAAACTAATCTTCAAAACTAATCAAAACAATTGTAACCGATTTTTAGATAACTTGAGTTTCCTACTCACTTAAAATTTGTTTGAATAATTAAATTAGTTCTCAAATTTCGCATAAAAAAATCATTTGTATAGAATTCAGAATTCTAAAATTTTCCGAATTCAGTTAAATTATTATAAATACCCTATGGGGAATGAGGAGATAATTGACCTTAAAGTGACTGGTTAAAGAAGGACTTATCACAGGAGTGGTATAATTTAACACTGAAGTGGGTTAAGCAGTGTCAGTTGTCCTAAAGTTACCAATCCTGTGACTGGCATAGGGAGGACATACATTTTAACCAGAATGCTTATTAAGAAGAAAAAGCCAGTTGGAAAGAATTTTACACATTGGAAGCTGTTTAGTTTTCATTTATTTTATACGACATTACTATTTTGCGACATTCTTGTGGTATGCCCATCTTTGGGTAGTCCTGTGGCATGCAACTAGGTGGTTTAAAGCAGGACAAATGACCACCTCCTATGACAAGCCAATGTTAAAGTTGCCAGTTTTTTACATAGGGTAGGATTTAGCAGAGGACCGGTGTCTGGCACGAAGGGACCGATACTGTGGCACACGCAGAACCGGTCCCATTCCCCATAGGGTACTGTCGTAAAGATGAGAACAAAATTGGTCAATATTAAATCTCGCCAACTTTGCCTGTTTTTGGAAAAATTGTAAAAGATATTCCATTATTTATTCATATTATATAAAAATACAAATGCGGTAAGCTTGACGTTTTCTGCAGCGGGAAAGTCTCATATGTGAATTTAACAAAGAGCTGTAAGTTTGATATTAATATGATATTAATTTTCCGTACTTAATCGAAGGACATTCGATTTTAAATTTTGGTAAATAGATAAAGTTTTTGTTAATCCAGTTTAAAATAGATTTTGAAATCTTCGAACTAATTCTGATGTTTCAGCCAAAAAATTCAGTTAATTGGAAATTCGGATACCTCAACAAATATGGGTTTTAGTTCATTAATCTTGTGCAGTGAAATTTCATGTCCTCATCTTCTTTAAGCAGTCCTATTTGTAAAAGTAACAACAAAAAAAAAAACAAAACAGAAAATTTTAAAAATAAATGAAAAGCGTTGCCATTAATTTTTTTAAAGATGTTAATATCCCACCTTGCAACATGACCAAAAGTAAACTGGGACTGTGTTTTCTGAGAATTTGTTGACACGTCGTAGCTTACATGGGAGGTAGCTCGTCGTGAACCCTCAAATCGTAATGAACTTTTAAATGTTGTAAAGAAGAAAAGTATAAAGCACACAGGTTTTTATTAGATGTCATATCTCATATTTAGCGGTTACTAACTGGTGTCAAAAACTACAAAATTTTTCTTTTGATCGGATTATTACATTCTATTTTAAAGAAACTATTAACACATTTAGTTCAAAATGAAAAAAATTTTAAAGGCACATTTGCATAAAACTTTTCCAAAATCTTTCAAGTACACAAAAAAAAAAAAACTAAAAGCGAATCTCAGTTCAAATATTTGTAAATAAAGACTGAGTCGTGGTTTTTATCGAATTTACGCAAACACCGTTTCAAGCAAACTTACATCATTTTTTCTCCTACACTTAGCGAAAAAAGTTTCATCATATTGATGATATTGTTTCATAAATCGTTGCACACAGAGAACAATTTGGCCATTTGCCAACTGAAATTTAGTTACTACTACTGAAATTAGTTGTTACAACTAAATGTTGGTTGGTACAACTGAATATTTGTTGTCACAACAAAATTCGGTTTATACAATTGAAATTTAGTTGCAACGCCCAAAATATTCATAAATCACATTTGAATATGGTTTTACTAATAGAATTTTGTGGTTGTGGCCACCAAAATACACTTGTCAATTCGGTTGGCATTTTATTTTTCTGTGTGTGGGCATCAATTATTCTTCATATTAATGAAATTTTTCATAAATATGCTGAAAATTTTCATAAAAATTTATGACAAATGTTTCATAGACCTTCATCATTTCATAAAAAAGTTTCATAAGCTTTGTGAATATAAACTTTATCGATTTATTGAATTTTTTTTTTCATTATTTGAAATTTAGAAAATATCATTTATACTTTTTAAAACTCAAAAACTACCAGAAATTATCTGAAGTACTCGTATCAAACAATGTACGATATGAAACACCCTTTTCGGGACAGCACACTTGTGCACAGTTTGTTTTCTTAAGTTTTCATTTCATAAAATTTTTTACATTTTTGCTTTGATTAATAATATTTGTCAAATTTTTTATTTGACTGAATTTTAAAATCTAACACAAATATTTTAGAAATAGTAGAATTAGTGACTTAAAAGGGTGCATTTTTTTCGACACAGGTTTTGCTATTAAAATATAAATTGAACTAGGTCCTATTAAGGAAATTGTAGTATCAACTAAAATAGTATTTGATTTAGTTTCAAATAGAATGTTAATCATTTAGAATTTTTTAATTCAATTGAGAATTGCTTGCATTTAATTAAAGCTAAAAAATATAAAAATACACTCAAAAAAACTTGTTGTCATATATAAGAACTTAAAAACACGAATTTTTTTGATGGTTTAATGATATTTAGTTGGGTTTAGGGTTACTTATTTGCTGGAAATTATATCAAATACTTTTACATTAGAAAAATTCCACTTTTTTTAGAAGAATGCTTTTTAAGGTTATACAGTTTTGTTTGCTCCATAAAATTTAAAATCCTTAAAATTCGTTGATGCCTTATCGATTTTAGTATTAAGCTCATTGAAATCTTGTATATGATGTACGTTTTGGAGGAATTTATACAGCGCTTTAGTTGTCACAAAGCAATATATGGTTTTCAAAAAACTGCCTTTATATCCGTCGTAAAGATTCATTCTATATACCCAAATAAGTTCCTAAGAAATGTTTTTTAGAAGAAAAAAAATATGCGAAAAAATTAAATTTCGCAAAATTTTTAAAAACTTCTCAAATTTTTTCCGTTTCGACATTTTTAAATGCATTTTTGACTCGGACTCAGTTCACGCAATATGCTATCCAATTTCAAATGTAATTGTGAATGTCACATATAAAAAACCCACATTTTCAAAAATTTTACGCCAATTCCTTTTTGTAATGTCCGCATACGTATATATTGATGCGCAGATATCAACTTGGTATACCTAAAACTTTATAAAATTAAATTTTTTATGAAATACTGTTGTTCTCAAAGTTCAATTGTATTAAACGGCACAAAAACCCTATGGGGAAAACTGCAAATGCTTAAAATTTTTTTGTGTAAGAAAAATGAATATAAATTTCCCCGTAGATTTGAGGTTTTTTCAAACATTTCCATTTTATTTCATTTATTTTTTTATTTCTTTAAAATTATACTAAGGCACTAAAACAACGAGTTGCAGATTTAAATTTCGTCAGCTTACTATTGGTTGGACCCACTGACCAATTTTGAAAATATTGAGTTAGAAATGGATTGTATATATTTGTAAATATCATCTTTCTAATTCCGAAACCAGTTTGTCGATATCTTGTATAAAATCTAAGATATTCACAATCGTATTTTCATTATATGCACAATTTTGATGTTTAATAAACATTGGTCTGATGCATATAACACTGTTTGGCATATGCAGTAAATTTTGTATACCAAAATTTAAAACAAAAACTTCATTATTGTTTTGCTACTATTGACATACTGCATACAAAAGTTTAAAAATTTATTTCATTATTGTTTGGATTCATGACCACAACAACGAACATGAAATCAAAACAAAAAAGAGAACTGTTGTTAGACGTCAATATTAATGGTGTTGCAGCATGGAAAGTCATATCGAGTCCAAACCGTCAAACAGAAAAAGGTTTTTCATTTTTTTCTTCTTTAGTTTATTCGATTCCACTGAGATTTAAATACTGTATAAAATAGCAAAACCTAATGGAAATAAAAAAATTTTATTGGCCAAATCTCACTTTTAGAGTATAAATAAGAAGCTCTAATCTGACACCATTTTTGTTTTTTTTTTTTTGATATTTATTATTTATAATATAAAATATATATACATTAGAGCGACTCACCAAAAAAAGTGCTCGATGTACCCTCCTAAAAATGATCCTTGGACTTTTTTAAGGTGACATTTAAAATATTTCGGCACCAGCTTTGACCTCTCGTGAGCTGGACCATTTTGAAAATGGGTCTATTTTTGCATGTTTTGTTAATTTGAGATTCTGTTTCCTTACCAACATATACAATATGGGAATCATAAGAACGGTTTTTTTAAGGCGAGTCCAACTGTATATACAACTTGTCCAAGGGGGATCATCAATGTCCTTGTTTTAAGGATATTTTGTAAAAAAAACGGTTTTTGAATTTTTTGTTCGGGGTTGTTTGTAATAAAAATGCCAAATTAACATATTTTAATCTTTAGTCAATTTATTTAAATACGGGTCATAGCTTTTTTTTGAAATTCGTGCTAGTTCGCGTTTTGACAAAAATGCAATGGAGTGGTAACTCTTCGTTTTAAATAGGACAATATGGGTATCAAATTTTTTCTTTTGCCAAGTACATCATCTTTGTATGTAAATAATTTAGATTTTTGCAAATTAGATGCATTTTACACGGTGCTCTGGAATATATATAAATGCAATTTTGTGGTAACTCTAATATGATAGCGGATTTAGTTTCTAGATCATGTATGGATGAAAATAGGACTAAAAAAGAAAATGATCCACGACTTTTTGGCGGCATATTTTTTTCGCAAATTAAAAAAAGAATATGCCGCCAAAAAGTCGGGGATCATTTTTTTTTTCTTTCTTTAGTCCTATTTTCATCCATATATGATCTAGAAACTAAATCCGCTATCATAAAAAAACCTTTCTTATGATACCCATTCTTAACAGATTCTCAAATTAACAAAACATGCAAAAATGGACCCTTTTTCAAAATGGTCCAGCTCACGAGAGGTAAAAGCTAGAGCCAAAATGTTTTAGATGTCATCATAAAAAATACCAATGTTCATTTTGAGGGGGTACACCTTGCACGAATTTCGCTTCCATACAACTTGAGTCGCTCTAATATACAAATTGGATAACAATAAAAGTCTTTTGAATTACTAATCAACCGCTGCATAATACATGCACAAGCGTGTCCAAAATTTTGATTTATTCATTAAAGAGAAAAAGACGTAAGTGACACTGTCACGAAATATGTGAACAAACTGTAGTTTGTTGGATACGAATTGGCGCTAACGTCGTTTTTATTATTTATGAAATTCGTAACGGTACTTCCAAGAGTTATGAAATTTTGAGGAATGATGCAAATGATCGAACAATAAAGATTCCCATCAAAAACCGAAAATGGAAAATCGTGGCTCTTAGGTCTTTTTTGCGGTTAGGGCTCTATATTAAAATAAAAAAAAGAGGATGTGAATCACAAAAAAAAAATATTAGTTTTTCATAAAAACATAAGAACTTTTGATTTAGTTAATATAATAATGTACAAATTTGCAGTTTTGTTTAGAATATATGCAGCAATTAATGGGAAAACAAATAATATTTATCATGTAGATTTTAAGACAGTTTTGTGTAAATCTTCTTTTGTTCCGAATTCGCCTTTTTGTTGTACAGGTCAAACCAGTAATAAGCTGACGGTGTGACCTGATTTAAAAAAAGGTTTTGTAACGGTTGAAATTAAACTTAAACTTACATTCGCGTTAGGGGTTTACTGAAAATAAGTGAAGGCAAATAGTAAACCAAGGTTGGGTAGGGCAATAAGAAGGATAACATCACCCTTCATTTAGCTTCCTTTTATGACTTTAATAGTAGTTCTGATTAATTTTGTACAGTTTAACGGCACGTAGAATATTTTATTGTAATACGAGCGTCTCTGAGTGCGTTGACAAGACTCACTCCCCCATCCGACGAGAACTAGCCTTTGCCAGTACGTGCGAACGTCGACAGCTCAGAGGCATTTGGTTTTGGTACCGTTTATTACAGAAATGGCGCCCAACGTGGGGCGTGGCCCTAAAGGTGGTTTATTTTAAATATCTCCTTTAAAAGGTTGTACCTTATTACAAAAGCCTTCGGGTTTGCTTGTAAATCGGTTTGTGTAATTCTATCAAACACATGACCCCACTTTAAATACTTTTCTGGCAGAAGTATAGGTAAAATTCTTACTCGTGGTTTTTTGAAAGATTTTTAGTTAGTCTCGCAGGAATTTCATTGTAATTGACAATTTTGCTATTACTCTGACCGCTGATGATATTAGATTTCGAATTAAAATTTCACGTATTCACTTGGCTTGATTTTTTTTCTTGAATTGTACGTTGTGGTATTTCGTTGTTGCTCTTGATTGATAGTATTAGGAGTTACAAAAACTTTGTAATAAATCTGGTTGTTTGTCCTACTTTTAATTTAAGAGTTAATCCGAAAATATTGCCTCGTATAATTCCCCATATTAATTGTTTTAAGGTTGTTAAATTGGAAGTTAATTTTTGAAATTGTAAGTTTGGAATATTAGGTAAAATAAAATTTATGAATTTGTTTTTTTTGCTGAGTCAGAAATATTTTAAGAAAACTAAATCTTTATAAAATAAATTAGCATATTTTTTGTATTCTTGATTTTTTTGGTGTATTTGATTATTATTTTTGTTTAGTGATGGCTGTTCGATATAGTAACGACGGTATTCCTAATATAGGCGGAACAGACGCATATGTTTGTTTAGTTTGTTCACAACCTATGTCAGGTTCGGGACCTGTCACTTCGACTAAATGTAAGCATGTTTTTCATTCAATGTGTATTCATGATTGGGTTTTAAAGTATGGCAACTGTCCTACATGTAGGAAGCCGTGTGAGAAGGAACAACTGGTAGAGGTTACAATTTTGCCAACGGCAAATGTTCCGAATCTACTCGATGCTTTTAATAATTCTCGAGGAGCTGTTCCGAAAAAGACTAGTAAGCAGCCTTCGGGCGCACTCCAAACTAGAGATGGTACGGGCAATGGTGGCAACCCTTTAGATTGGTCTACTGGAGCTACGGCTCATGGTGGAAATATGCCTGAAAATAGGTCGGGAGCAGGTTTAATCGATGAGAATATTAATAATGCGATTAGGGAAATGGTTTCGTCACACGTTCAAAATGAATTTGCTAAAATGGAGGAAATTGCTAAATCGTTGTCTTATCAGGTAAATCGATTGAGTATGGCTTCTCAAACACGCCCAGAATTTCCGCAGGACATTTTTCCGGAACTAGACCAAAGAGGTCAAAGCTTTCCTCATTCTGGTTTTAATGTTTCCGATATGAACTCTAGAGCAAATCAACCTTTGCGTTCAGAAAATGTGGTGAATAGGCATTCAGTGTTGTCTTCAATTGTTACTAATAATAGTAAAATAGCTCATTTGATTCAAAGTTGGAATATAACTTTTAATGGGTTAAATGATAGGATGCCTGTGGACAAATTTATAAATATGATCAGCTCATTAACTAGAGATAGTTTAGGTGCCGATTTTAATGCTTTGTGCGATCACATCCACATTTTGTTTACTGGTAAAGGAGCGGCTTGGTTTTGGAGATATAGGTCAAAAGTTGTAAGGTTAGAATGGGATAAGTTGTGTGAGGCGTTACGTGCTCATTTTAGAGATCATTTATCAGACATCGATGTTAGAGAATTAATTAGAGACAGAAGACAAAAGGACACGGAGAAATTTGATGATTTTTATCATTCTATTCTCGATCTTAGTGACAGATTAAGATACCCTATGCAGGAATCAGAATTGGTAGAGATTCTTCGTCGTAATATTCGCCCTAGCTGGCGAAAGGAAATTTTTTATTTGGATATAAAATCAGTGTCTCAACTTCGTCACCTTATACTTCGTCGGGAAGCACTTTGTGATGACGTAGAAAAATTTAATAATAGACCCCCACGACGTCAGATAAACGAAATCGAATTTGAACCTATGCAAGATAATTTGGAAAGCGTTGTTGAAGTTGCGGAATTAGATCGTACTAGACATTTTCAAAATAACACATTGATTTGCTGGAATTGTCATAGTGAGGGACACAGATATGTAGATTGTATGGAGGAAAGGTCCATATTTTGTTATGGTTGTGGACTTCCAGGTGTTTTTAAACCGAAATGTGTTAAGTGTAACACTTCGGGAAACTCAATGGCGAGAGGAATCGACAACACCACGATTCGCTCTCAAGTGAAAAAGTAAATTTAAAAGATAATTTTATAAAAACTTGTTTAGCTTGTAATGTTAAAACAACACCGGATACTAAAATTTTATTTCATACTAAACCTTATCACCAACGATTAATTGAATATCAGCAGGCTAGGGCTAGGATATTTTGTGAAAGTATTGTTATGAAAAATCAAATCGTAAAACATTGTCCCAAAGTAAAGCGCTCTACTCTTAGATATCGTAGATTTTGGACGAAAGTATTATCCGATCGTAAAAAAATAATAAAAACTATATCTTCTTTAACTTCACCCAAATTAGATATTAGACCGTATGTTAATGTTAAAATTTTTGATAAAACGTATTTAGGACTGCTTGATTCAGGTGCCGAACTGACTTGTTTTGGTTCAGATGCTGCTTTAGATTTATTGCAAGAAAATATTCCAATTAAGCGATTGAATGAAGTGGTAGAAGCTGCAGGTGGTTCGAAATATAAAATTGAGGGATATGTGGAGACAACAATTTATTTTAATAATTTGGAGAAAAAACTAAGGATTTATATAATTCCTAAATTAAAACAAAATTTGTATTTGGGTATGGATTTCTTTAATGAATTTGGACTTATAGATAAAATTTTGAGTTGTATTTCTTTTGAGGATGAGGATTTTCTTACTGAAGACCCCAAAATGCATAGCCTGTCAGGTGAACAGAAGCGAACTTTGAAAACTGCCATAAAAATGCTTTATTCGTTTGAAAGGGAAGGTTTAGGGAAAACCAAAATTATAAAACATTCTATTGAACTAGAACCTAATACCAAACCAATCAAACAAAGATATTTTTCAGTATCACCGGCAGTCGAAAAGAAGCTTCATGCTGAGGTCGACAGAATGCTATCACTTGGTGTGATAGAACCAGCTCCTCAAAACTGTCCTTGGTCAAGTCCTGTTGCTATGGTTGAAAGAGAGGGAAAATTTCGGTTATGTATTGACTCGAGGAAATTGAATAGTGTTACCATTCGCGATGCTTACCCATTGCCGAAAATTAATGGAATTTTGAGCCGACTACCTCGAGCCGAATACATATCGTCATTAGATCTTAAACATGCCTTCTGGCAGGTGGAATTAGAGGAGTCGTCACGTGATCTTACCGCTTTTACTATTCCCAATAGGCCTCTATATAGGTTTAAAGTAATGCCGTTCGGTCTTACTAACGCGCCGATGACAATGTGTAGACTCATGGATTCGATCATACCTAGTGAGTTGCAAAATCGAGTCTTCATATATTTGGACGATTTGCTCCTTGTGTCCGAATCTTTTGATGCCCATATAGAGTTGTTGGTAAAAGTTGCAAATATTTTAAGGGAAGCAGGTTTGACGGTTAATATTTCGAAGTGTAAGTTCTGTATGAGAGAGGTTCGATATTTGGGATTCATAATAGGAAACGGGGTTATGAAACCAGATCCCGAAAAGGTTTCGGCTATACGTAACATAAAACCTCCTCAGTCTGTAAAAGAACTGCGTCGTTTCCTAGGTCTTGCCGGTTGGTACCGGAGATTTGTCGATGGATATGCTGACCTTAGTTCACCCTTAACTGATTTAACATCTAAAAACAAAAACTTTGAATGGACACCCGAAGCGCAAAAATCTTTTGAAACTCTTAAAGAGAAATTGACTAGTGCCCCTGTTCTTTCAACGCCGGATTTTGAGAAACCATTCGTTATCCAGTGCGATGCTTCGACGTACGGAGTAGGCGGTGTTTTGGCGCAGGAGGATGGTGATGGTGTGGAAAGGCCGATAGCCTACTTCTCCCACAAGCTTAATCGTGCCCAGAGGAATTATTCCATAACGGAGTTGGAATGCTTGGCGGCAATTCTCAGTATTCAAAATTTAGGGAGTATGTAGAGGGCCACCCCTTCAAAGTAGTGACTGACCACGCGAGCCTTCAGTGGCTCATGCGGCAAAGTGATTTAAACGGTCGCCTGGCGCGCTGGTCATTAAAATTACAGTCATTCGATTTTTCCATTCAGCATAGGAAAGGGTCACTTAATACTGTTCCTGACGCCTTGTCAAGACTTGACTTTGACATAAATAGTTTAGAAATTGCACCGGAAATCGATATTGGTTCACCATATTTTCAGTCCCCCAGTTATGTAAAATTGCGTAATGAAATAGTTGAAAATTTAAACAGATTACCAGATATAACTGTAATTGGAGATTATATTTATAAGAGAAATGAATTTGTTCGTCCTGAGAGTCCGTCCGAGGAAAATGAATGGAAACTTTGGATTCCTACTGAACTTACTAAAAGTGTAATTGAACAGGCTCATTGTCCTCCTACTTCTTCCCATAGAGGAATGTCTAAAACCTTGGAAAAATTGAAGAGAAATTTTTATTGGCCTAAAATGTCCTCCGAAGTCCGTGATTTTATCTCAAGCTGTGATGTCTGTAAACAATGTAAAGCGCCGAATACTATTTTAAGACCGCCAATGGGTAGCCAAATTAAATCTGATCGTCCATTTCAAAAACTTTTTGTTGATCTACTAGGACCTTATCCAAGGTCAAAACAAGGCAATATAGGCATTTTGGTAGCTTTAGATCATTACACAAAATTTCCGATGTTTAAAACTTTAAGAAAATTTTCAACTAATCTTATTTGTGATTTTTTCGAAAGGGAAGTGTTTCCAATATTTGGTGTGCCTGAAGAATTAGTATCCGATAACGGAACCCAATTTAAAAGCGTTTTGTTTAATGCGATGTTGTCTAAATACGGTATAAAACACACTTTTACAGCCATTTACTCCCCTCAGTCAAATTCTTCCGAAAGGGTGAATAGATCGCTTATTGCAGCAATACGATCATATTTAGATAAAGACCAAAGGGAGTGGGACAAAAATTTGCCATTGATTGCCACAGCTTTGCGAAATTCACACCATCAATCAACAGGATATTCCCCTTATTTTTTGTTATTTGGTCAGCAAATGGTAACTCACGCTGATTCATATGAAATTTTAAGAAAACTTAATATGTTGTCCGATGGCGAAAATATTATCGATAGGCATGATAAACTCAGTATTATTAGGGAGGATGTAAAAATAAATTTAAGAAGGGCTTATGAGGCAAATAAATCCCGATATGATCTTCGATCTCGAAGTGTCGACTTTAAATCTGGTGACACAATTTATCGCCGCAATTTTGCACAAAGTTGTAAAATAACAAAATTCAACTCGAAGTTAGCACCCAAGTTTTTAAAAGCAAAAATAATCAAAAAGGTCGGAAATTGTTATTTTGAATTAGTGGATCTAAATGATAAAAATCTTGGAATTTTTCATGCCAAAGATTTACGTGGATAAACCCAAGATTTTGCTTAAGTTAATTTTCTTATGCTTTTCAACTTTTTCCAGATTATTTCTCGATTTAAAATTCTCCCAAATAATCTTGGTTGTAACCGTTGAAATTAAACTTAAACTTACATTCGCGTTAGGGGTTTACTGAAAATAAGTGAAGGCAAATAGTAAACCAAGGTTGGGTAGGGCAATAAGAAGGATAACATCACCCTTCATTTAGCTTCCTTTTATGACTTTAATAGTAGTTCTGATTAATTTTGTACAGTTTAACGGCACGTAGAATATTTTATTGTAATACGAGCGTCTCTGAGTGCGTTGACAAGACTCACTCCCCCCATCCGACGAGAACTAGCCTTTGCCAGTACGTGCGAACGTCGACAGCTCAGAGGCATTTGGTTTTGGTACCGTATATTACAGTTTATATCCGGCATCTGAATCTGTTTTCAAAAATATATGTTAAGATATTGAAATAAGATTTGAAATATTGATATTAAAGATGATTTTTGGAGCGGTATCATAGAGGATACCATAGAGCGGTATCATAGAGAAAAAGAGCAGTGTTACCATGTAGCCAGTTTTACCTGTATTTCGCAGTTATTTTGGGATGCTTAAAAGTTTTGTAGTTTTCTCTTGAAAAATGAGAACGATTTTTTATAAATTCATGCAGGTTTCACAGTTCTTCATGTCAAATCAGCATATTTGTTCTATTTGCTATTTATTTTCACTAAAATTGAAGGTTTCAATACAAAACTAACAAAACTTTCCTATTGTGGAAAAAAGTAAAAAACAAATTTTAAAATAAAATCTTAATACGAAAATAATTATATTTGTAATTTAAAAACCTGCCTTTCCCTTTGGTTGTCATATAAAAATTATATAATATTGACCTTGAAGATAACCATCGTTATAATGGCATATGTGAAAATATTTTGGAAAAGAAAACCATGTGTAATTTGTACTTTTTTTCTAAAACCGAGATATCACATCGTTTCCGCTGCATATTTTTGACCAAACTTTACAGATATAAAGGGTTCAAAGAGGTTGTTTCGGCCTAAATTCATTTAAAGTCAAAACGTAATAAAGTTCAGCATATTTGTTATTTCATAGGAAAATAAATGTTCGTTCAACTCAGATTTTTATATTATACAAAATTTTTAACACAACAATTAAGTCTTTTATTTATTTAAATATGAATATAAAATTATGACTATAAATTATAGTAGTGTATATATTTTTAAAATATTTTATCTATATTTTGTATATTTTTATATATTTTTGTATATTTT
>CM037853.1:154093242-154183368 GCA_021234595.1 Delia radicum | reverse complement strand
CTCCCCTAGACTAAAATATTTGTCCGATTTGGCCTATCTCTTTCTATTTTTGTGATAAGAGCTATTATCATAAAAAAAAAATTTCACATTTTTTATGAAAGGATGAAGAAGTTATAAAGAATGTTTCATAAAGATTTATGAAAAGATTCATTATATTTATGAAAATCTTCGAAAACATGACATGTTTCATAGATTTTCGTAAAAAACGAACTGTTTCATAAATATGAGTATAAAAAAGTAGACTTTTTTAAAAGAAAAAGCAAACATTTTTGAGAAAAAAGCCATTAAAGCGAAGAAACTTCTCCAGAAGGCAAAATTTTAACGCTAAACAATCTTAAGAATAAGCGGTTTTTAAACAAAAAAAAATATGAAAATACTAAAATAAGCTAATATAAGTAACATCGCCAAACTTGTCTTCTCTAGTCATGATCTTATTCAAGCGTTAGGTACCGTCATTATGGCATCTAGTGAGAAATAAAATTTAAATGATATAACTTTTGCTTCTCTATTTTTTTTACGTGTAACAATTTGAAAAACAATTTTTTTATCAGAAGCTATTTTATTCCGGATGCAGATAAATCTTAAAGTTGAATATATTTATAACACTATAAAAAATTAAACCTAAGCAAGTGCGGTCAGGCATCATCGGATTTAGTTTTTGTTTTTTTATTCATTCATTCAACAAACAACATTTTCACAAGTTGAACAACAACGATGCTCGATCAAAAAATCAAGATAAAACCCAATGAAGAAGGAGTTAAGCTTTAGTCAACGGAAGAAAAAAAAATGAAACACAAAAACATAAACTTAATTGACCAACTTAAAAGTAAAAGAAAATGGTTTTAAATTGCAACAAACACGCGCTTAAAGCTCAAAAAAAAAAAAAAATCTTAAGATATTGTAAAACGTTTTAGAAACAAACCAAAGAAAAAAAATAAAATTTAAGAAATTTATTATGGAAATTTAAGGGGAGGAAAAAAAGTATTAATTGTGATCTTTAAAAGGTTTGCGTGTTGCAAACAAGAGTTATAAACGACAAACAGGAGCCATGCATTTATGCTTTAAATGATGTCCTGTATTTTAACTATAAAAATTGATAATAGGGGGAAACATATGTGCTGCTCATTAAAATTGTACGATTAATAAGTTTTGGAACACTCTAAAAAATGCGTGCAAGTTTACTACTATAAAATATGTAAAATTTTATGTAAATTAACTCAAAATGCCTAAATTTTGGCATAAAATGTAAAAAATTGAAGTATAGACGTTTTGTCTACATACCTACACAAAAACTGTATTATTAGGCATTGCTTATATATATGTAATTACACACCTTGTAATCTACTACCCAGCAAAACCACGCATTATCAAATAATGGGTAAAGTAATGTATCGCAATAAGGTTCCACCCTTTACAATACAACTTAACTCACTGATGAATATTGCAGGCGATGATAATAAAATGAATAGGTAGACACAGTATCTAGTATGAGGTAAAGTAACTGGTTACTTACATGGTTACCGGGTTGGGAAAAGTAATATGTCTATAAATAGCTTTTCATAAAAAAAAATGTATTAAAAGACATTATAACAAAAATTTTTTTTTTAATTAAATAAATAGCGTGGTGTCGTTCAGATTCGAAAAATGCAACTCTACCTTATAAATAACAGGGTGAGTAACTTAATATCAAATTTGCCTACACCCGATCAAAAAAAATTACATCTCAAATACAAAATCAGATCTCATTTGATATAGATCGATATTTACTATTATAGCAAGTTTATCTTAAAATTGGGGTAACCAGTACTATCCGAGTAAAGCTTTCAAATATGTTACCGGATTAAGATTCTAAAAATGCCACTTTATGCTCAAAAAAAAGTTGTCTTACACTCAAAAATATAAGTTTGTAGAAAAGTTAGTAAAACATCTTGTAAATCAGGTATACTATTTTTCAGCAAATTTTTTGCTAAAATTATGTTTTAAACTAAAATTTTAGTTATACTTATTCAGCATTTAACTGTTTTGAGCTAATGTCTTACTAATATATTACTAATGTTTATTTTGCTGAAAAAATTGTGTTGATTAGCACATCAATAGTGTGAACGACAACCAGACTGAAAGATATACGCAAAGTGAATTCGATGTCGCGGCATGTCTAAATGTAGTAGTGAGAAGGAAGATGATACTAAAAAGTATAGCTCTAGTAAGGCAAAATAAAAATAAAAAAAATCAACCATGGAAGATTTTTGTATCTGTTTTTCATGCATAAAACAAAATTGTAGATTAAAACAACTTAATCTATTAATTAAATAAAAAAATTTAATTTAATAAAGATTAAATGTGTATTTGTAAACTAAATGTTTATATATATTAATAATCTTGTGTGGTCAAATTGCAAACACATATGCAATAAGTATAAGCGAAAGACAAAGACATACATCATAGGTAGATTTTTCTGTTTCCTTTTTCTTAATTCAAAAAAAGGGTTGTATATGTTATATTTTGTTAGTTTTTCGTTTCTATAATTCTACGGCATTTGCGTTCCTTTAAAAGTTAGCATCATTTAGACAATAATTGATGTAAGTAGTTCAAAGATAATTTCGTTTGTGTTATATATAATTATTTCTATTGTTTTTAAATATTACATTAATTCATATCGTCAATTTGGGAGTATGAACATATTTATATTTTGTAACGTATTGTAAATTATTTTAAACAGAATCACAAAAATATGTATTTTCAGCAAATAAATTAACTAAAGTATAATTTTTCTACAAATTTTTTGAGTTTTTTTCAGTCTACTATATTCAGCAAAAATTGTATTAATTTTTAGCAAGCGTTTTTTAATTTCTAATCTACTAAGTGTTAGCAACACTTTTGCTGAACCTACTAATTTTGTTGCTGATTTTCAGCAAAGATTTTGCTGACATTAGCAACTTTTTTTTGCAAGCACCCTCCTGACTTAAATTTTGCTGACTCAGCAAAATTTTTTGCTGAATTTACTAACTTTTTTATTTGAGTGCACACACAGAGAAATAAAGTGCCAACTGAATTGAAAAGTGAATTTTATTGGTAACAACTAATGAATTCAGTTAGTACAACGATATTTACATAAGATTCCTGAGATTAATTATTAATTCCTGAATATTTTTGGTGTTGGAACTAAAATTCAGTTGAATTAACCAAACTTTGCTGTGAAAACGAATGTTCAGTTGTACGAAACGAGTGAAATTCCTAATAACCGAACTTGCGTCCTTATAACCAAATTTAAGTTGGCAAATAGCTAAAATGTCCTCTGTGTGTATCTTTTATCGAAAATAGACTCAAATGTTTCGTTATGTAGAAAAATTTAATATTTTTGTTATATACTTTTGGTACACCACGGAATTTATTAGTTTTCAGCAAGTGTATATTTTTTTAATTTTTCTTATAAAAACACTTACAGGAAGGACACTTAACTAGCTTCAACATTTAAAAAAAAAATAATTGAAAATTTTTTAATATGCTATTCGCGATATAATTAAAAAAATTGCACTTGGAAAAAATACGCCATACAATTTATGCAATGCAAAGCCTGTTTATGGAAAAGGTATTTTAAAAATACTATTACGCTCATAAATTTTTATGTTTAGAGAAAATCCGTAAAAATAAATATATAAATTTTATAAAAGTATCCTTGCAGCTGACTAGCAAAATATACTTTTTCCTTAATAAACTTTGAATTCCAAAACTTCTGAGCCCAGTTTTGTTAAAAAATGCATTTATCTCTTATCCCTTATTTCGCTATTTTCGGATTAAAAAATTTTGCTTAACATTTTTTAATTATTTTGCTTGAAATGTTGACAGTAGCAAAGCGTTGTTTAAGTGTTTTTTTAAAAATTTACAAAAGAATGTAAATGTGAAACACAGTTTTTTTAAAATTATTTTTCAACCTAATCTCCTTTTAGCTCAATACACTTAGTCCAACGTTTTTTTGTATCCCTTCCAAAAAAGAGGATTGAAATCGATGGTGCAGAGTCCCCATAGTATTTATAAAGCTTTTCCTTGGTTTGATTGACGGTTTTTTTCGCAAAAAATAATGTTTAATGAGCACTCGAAATTCACTTTTTCCCATTTTAAAAAAATCCACGAGGTTGTAAATTTTGAACAGTTGTTAAACGTAAATTAAATGACGGAACTTGCTCAAAATTCGACAGTAGGCTATTATCAGGTGGTATTTGATGGGACCAGTGTTGCATTTCATATAACTACGAGGGAAGTTCGAAAAGTCACGGACTTATTAATCCGCCCTCTAACAAAAGTTGTTAGAAACAAATTAAATTTCACTTGAAGAAATGCCGACTTACATTTCAGTAAATTTAGCTAACATTATAGTTATTTTTTTACTGTTGAAAAAATGAACAACAATTTTAGTAAAAAAGAACCATATATACAGTAAAAAATAAACAAATTTTTATTTGTTTTATTTTTGAAATACAAAAAAACTACTGTATAAAATGGATGTAAAATTACAATACAGTAATTTGATATGTTTTTTTTTAATGAACTACATTTGTAGTCAAAACTGAAATTTCTTCTACAAATGACTGTTTTTTTACTTAAAAATAAAGATAGTGTATTACAACTCAAACAACTACAAATATTTGCAGCAGAAGTTCCCAGAGTGTACTTGGGCAAAACTAAAGAATGCTGTGGTGGAATAAAAGTATTTTAAAAAAAATATAAATATTTTTCCCATACATATAACGATAATTTTGAACACTTTTTCGACAGAAAAAAAAATTTTTTTTTTGCAAAAACGTATAATTTTTTAATTCTAAAGTCCTGCACGTGGCAGGACCTCCAAAAAAAATGTCGTTATTTTGTCCGTATTCAGCTCTCTAATCTCTTATCGCATCTTTTGAGTGCTATTACTCAAGTCAATTCGCAAAAATTACCTTTGTCGGGACACCCTAATATACATACATGTATGTAAATAATTGGGCATTATTAAGTTTTTCCAGCAAAAAATAACCTGGATTTGGTAAGCAGTAACTACATTTGTATGCTTCCAAAATAGCACTTCACTGTCTTGCATACTATAAAGCAATTAGAGAAGGTCTTCTGTCGTGCTTCCCAGAATGCCTTCTTTGAAGCAGTAAATAATGCTTAAAATGAAGCAATAAAGTTTGCATACCATGAAGCACTAATGTGCTTCTTAGTGCCTAAGATGCCATGAATTTATTGCTTCTAAGAGCACATGAAAGAAGCGCTTTAAAAGAGACATACCAAGTGAGACATCGCGAACAAAATCATGACTTCTTTATTTGCTTTGGAAGCGCTTCGTTTTCAAATAATGCCTTCCGGAAGAATTTCTGGGTAAGCACTATTTTTTGCTGTGTTGTTATTTAATTAATAAAATATTTTTTTTATTTCCATATTTTTTATTTAATTGCATTAGGTTAGCGATATGGAAGTCCTGACATTTTTATATACAGGGTGGGCCAAAAGTCACGCCTGTGTCGAAAAATTGAATAACTTCCTTGTTTATTATAATTTTTTTTTTCAAATTTTATTCAGCGAGCCTTGTTAATTTTACTTTTCCAATGGGCATTCAATTTTACTGACGCAAACTTCGGGAGTGACGCAAAATTCAGGAATCCTGATTATTTCCTGTCAGGTTATCTCAAACAACGAACAACGTGAACAATAATTAAACTATAAAGCAGCTAAAGCACAATATTGAAACTGAGATTAGGGCTATAGAGCCTGATATTGTGTGCTGTTACTCAAAACGCCCATTTAAGAGTCCAGTTGTGCATTGATGATAATGGTATTTATTTATCTGAAATTATTTGTAGTAACTAAAATTTAAATCAGGCAAAGTTAATATTATGTTTTAATATTAAATAAAAAATAGCAGTAAACAAAAAAGTTATTTCATTTTTACACGCAGGCATGACTTTGGGCCCACCCTGTATATTTACATTTTTATAAAAAAAATGCTTTAAATTTCAGCAAAAAAATTACCTAAAGTAAACAAATAAAATCTCACACATAAATTTATAGATCAACGATAAAAATTCACTACTAAAGTAAAAATTTAATAATAAGTTTTTTTCGCAATAATTGTTGTTGATTTCAACTAGTCAAATGTTATTTGAATAGATCAGCTCACTGATTTTCAGCAAAACACAATTGTAGATATTAGCAATTTGTAAAATTAGTAAAAAATTTGTTGAGTTGCTGACTCAACCAACTTTTTTACTAATTTTACGGACTTGTGTTTTGAGTGTAGGTATGCAAACAAAAAAACATATTTAAATACATCAAGTTAGGCTAGAGCCCCCAGATTCATAATTTTTATATACTAGAGAAAATAAAGTCCAGACACATCCTTGCACGAAAATCGCATTTTGGTTTATGGAACACCCTTAATAGGCAATATATCGACTCTCTAAATAGTCTAGGACTTAACAACTCCTTGACACTGGGCTGGGTTCCAGGCCATAAGCGGCATGAGCGGCATGAGGGCAACGAACGGGCTGACTGTTGAGCCAACTGCGGAGCTCGTCGACAATTCATTGGCCCTGAACCCTTCTGTGGCGCACCCAATGGGTATGTCAGAGAGAGGCTCAGAAGATAGAGGGAGTCGTAGTTTGGGGCATATTGGGCCAGATCACCTGGGCAGCGACAGGCGAGGCTGTTTATAAGGACCGTGACGGATTACCTCACGGGACTCTGTGGCCTTAGGTATCAATTGCACAAGATGGGACGATCCTCTACGGATACGTGCAGGTTTTGTGAATTGGAACCCGAGACCTCAGAGCATGTTCTCTGAATATGTCCGAGGCTCTCCGACAGGAGGGTGCGTTATTTTGGTGGTCGAATAGTGACGCCATCGGACGTTTGGAACTGTTTACCTGGTAGGATTGTTGGCACCTATAGGGTGTATTCGCTGGCAGCACAAAATACCAACTTCTGATCGTGGTGCATAGTGCCACGATAGTCTAATCTAATAGGCACTAGGTCCACACACTAACATATTTTATCGAAAACTCGTTGATTTTATACCTTGGCCATTAAAAGTCAGTGAGCCAAATTTTATCAAAATATCTTCATGTTTGCGCCATGACATGTAGCGTCAGAATAACAACTACATTGTATAGAAATGAATAAACCCTTAAACTTGGATACTTTTACATAAATGGTCATTTCCTTTGGAAACATCTTTTTTGCTTTGTTGAAGTACTTATAACACTTTTTTTAGATTTTCCTTGCAAGACAAATATTTTATATTAAAATTTTCAAATTTTCATTTTTTTATTTTTCTCTGAAAAGGACATTTTTATGTGTAATTTCGATTAATAGGTCCAAAACCAGAAAACCAATTTAAAAAACAGTTTCCAAAATATATGTTTCGAATTAAATGATATTTGATTTGAAATTTGATTGCAAGTTTCTCAAAAATTTAAATTAAAAAACAAAAAATATTTCGTAAACTACTCCACACAAATTTCTATTTTCTCTTTAAGGACGCCTAAATACATAATAAAAAAATAAATAGTTGCATGTTTGTCACATTATTGCTGAAAACTAGTGTATTAGAAAAAAAAATCAAAGTTATAATTAGAAGCGAAATTAAAAATGCTTGTAGCCCGACAAATTTTCACATTTCATACAACTTTTACACTGTTTCTATCATTAAATAAGCGGCTACCATATATAGATTCATCTCGGGAGGATAGTGGATAGATGGATGGATAGCTGGCTGGATGAATGCGTTTTCGTATATTTTTTTGCTTTTGTCTAGACAGTTTTTGTGGTTATAGAAACACGAGTCCTTATTTTTGTATTATTTTTTGTTTTTTTAACATTAAAAGTGTATGTTAAATATGTGATGGGGTTTTTTTTGCTGTTTATTTTTGTGGTCATAGGCCTGTTTTACATATTTAAATTAATACAAAAAATGGCGTACTTCATTTACCATTAATATGATGTTGAACCTTGCCCAGTTTATACCGCAAAATCGATTTAATTTAATTTTTTTTTTGTATTCTCTTCAGTTTGTACCCGTTAAAAGCCATAATTTATTTTTATTTTTTTTTCATTCGTGGCATACATCTCTCGGTGGAATAAATGGATGTGTTTGTAGTACGAGTAAGCAATATCCATCCCATCCCAAAAGTGAAGACCAGTTTTGTGTCATTTTGTGGTAACATTTGAATAAATAATTTAATTAGTTTTGCACGCACTGCAGCATAATGTTTCTGTGTGAGTGTGTGTGTGTGTGTGCATTTAAGCGAAATGGTAAATTATGCTGTATAAACTCAAATGTATTTGTGTGTGTAACTCCTGAATGGTTGCCATTTAAGGCTGCTGCTGCTGATGGCTCTACAGCAATTATATGAAACCAACAATAAACTTGTTCATTATATAAACTAACACACATACAGATGCAAAAAAAAACGAAATAACTGAATGAAATCCAGAAGAGTAACAATAAACAAATTAAGTCTAGATAAAATTACGCAATGTTCGAAAACTGCAGAACGTAAAGTCTCTTTTTAATCCAAACTGCAGGCCTAAATAACATTGAATTGTTTTATTGTACACTAGCTCCTTTTAATACGGCACTATCGAAACAACAGGTTTTTTTCAAAAAAGTTTCGCGTCTCGTCAGAAGAGAATTTAACACAAAAGGGCAAACAAATTTTTTTTTTTTCTTAATTGTAGATTTGGGTTGTCTCACAACAATTTTGTGAGCAAAATCATCGATCGAGCTCTTTTTGCAAAAATCTGTTATGAATGTGCGAAAATTAGAATTTTCCAATTTTCTAGAAAACTATCCGGGATACGAAAAAACAACTTTTAACCAAAATTAATCGTGAGGAAAATTGCAGTAGATATGTCATGCTTAAAATTTTGCATTGCAATATTATAGTCGTCAAAAACATGGATTAACAGCCAGAAAAATACGAACGGCAAATATTTGCTCTCAACGGTGCATAGTTGTACAAAATGGCCAAAATCCAATAAATTTTTTATTGCTTTATGTAAATCTATAAAATGACCCATTTTAAAAAAATGGGATCGATACAATATGTGCCACGCCCATTTTTTTTTTTAATTATAAAACACTATTATTTTTACTTTATAAATGAATAAAAAATGGATATAATACTACAATGTATAGTTTGTTTTTATTGTTTATTATATAACTAATAATTTATTAATAAAAATTGTATTCTATAACTAATAATTATATTTGTCTTGTTTAATAAAAAATATAATTTAATATTATCATTAAGTTGTTTTTTATTTTTTTTTTATATTTAGTAAAACAACTTAATCAAAATCTTCTGGTAGTATATCTTTTTAATTTGTTCTCTTTTTATTCTTAATTGACTAATAAGAGGATCGGATGATACTAAAATACGAGGGCGGATCAATAAGTCCGCGACTTTTCGAACTTCCCTCGTAGTTATATGAAATGCAAACTGCTCCTATCAAGTATTACCTGTAAAAAGACTACTGTCAAATTTTGAGCACGTTCCGTCATTTACTTTGCGTTTAACAGCTGTTCAAAACATACAACCTCGTGGATTTTTTTAAAAATGGAAAAAAGTAAATTTCGAGTGCCCATTAAACATTATTTTTTGCAAAAAAAAAAAAAACGTCAATCAAAGAAAAGCTTGATAAATACTATGGGGACTCTGCACCATCGATTTCAATGGTAAAAAAAAGTGGTTTACTGACTTTCGTTGTGGTCGCATTAGTACAAATGACGCTGAACGTTCTGGACGGCCAATTGAGGTCAATACACCCGAAAATGTCGAAAAAAATGCACGATATGGTGTTGGCCGATCGAAGAGTAAAAGTGCGTGCGATTGTTGATGCCATAGGCATTTCATATGACAGTGTGGTTTCGATTTTAAATGATCAGTTGGGTTTAAAAAAGCTGTCTGCAAGATGGGTGCGGCGTTTGCTATCCATTGACAATATACGTAATTGTGTGAAACTTCAAAGGATTGTTTGGAGTTGATTAACCGCAATTCGATTTTGCGGCGTTTTGTAACTGTGGATGAGGCATGGATCCATTACAACACTCGGAAGACTAAGCAGCAGTCTAAGCAATAGGTTTCTCCGGGTGAACCGGCTCCTAAGAATGCCATGGTAAGTTTGTCGGCCAATAAGGTGATGGCAACAGTTTTTTGGGATGCACGAGGGATAAGCCACATCGATTACTTCAAAACGAAAAAACAATAAACGGCGAATATTATGCCAACTTATTGAACCGATTTAACGAGGATATGAAAAAAAACGACCCCATATGGCCAAGAAAAAAGTTCTTCTTCATCCAGATAATGCACGGGTGCACACGTGTGTAGTCTCAATGGCAAAATTCCATGAATTGGGCTACGAAATGGTGCCTCAACCGCCATATTCTCGGGATTTAGACCCCAGTATCTATTTCCTATTTCCAAACCTAAAGAAATGGATCGGGGGAAAGAGATTTAGCTCCAACGATGAAATTATTGATCAAACAAACGCCTCGAAAAATACTATTTTTTGGAAGGGTTACAAAAATTGGAGAAACATTGGACTAAGTGTATTAAGCTAAAAGGAGATTATTTTGAAAAATTAATTTTTTTTGCAAAAAAAACTGTGTTTCATTTAAAAAGTCACGGACTTATTGATCCGTTCCCGTATAATACATGATATCATCATTGTTAAAATCTTGCAGTTGTGAATAGTTTGTTTTAGGCCTCGTGAGCTTCTTATGAGGCCTTATGAACTTTCCATTATTAATATTTAAAATTTCAAAAACTACTTCGAAATTAAAAAAAAAAAAACGTTCTAGCAACGTTACCATCGTTTGAGTTGGCTGTGTCAGGTCTAGACATATCCACACATATTCCAATTCTGTTTTTTAATTCTTTCTGAACATATTTTTTCTGTTTTGTTTTATTTTCTTTAGAAGCAAACGACTTCTTAAAAGCTTGATTATATGTAATGTGAAGAACGTATTCCATAAACCTGATACAACTTTTATTAGGTGTTAACGATTTTACATATTCAATGTTGTTCGTATCACTTGGCGTAGCGCTGCACATATGTTACAGGATTTGGTCTACTGTTGTGGGGTTACACTATTGACGACTTTACCATCAACCATTGTACACTTAAGGTTGTAGTATACTTTAAATTTGAAGGACTCATTAAACTCCACTTTTGTTGGCAACAAATTTTTGATCTGGGCACACATATCTTTATATTCTGAATATCTTCCGTGGTTTCCTTTCACTGGTCTACAATATATTATTGAAGATGGTCTTTAATTTTTTCAAACTATATGTGTACTTTGTCCTGTAACCAATTTTAAAGGAACAAATGTTACCATAAAAATAGTTTTCTCATTCACATTTTCTTTTTTTTTTTTTTTTTTTTTTTTATTTATTGAAATGATTTTTTAAAGTTTTATACATTTCATTTTATTACACCTAGTCATAGACTAACAAGTAATATTCTTCGATTTTTTTTTTTATAAATTTAAGCATTATTAGACACCAAATCTTGTGGCTTGGTCCTCTTTAGTCTTCTTATGTAGATTTCATCATCACACAGAACGGAAGCTTCTGGGTTTATGTGACATTGCAGTCTCTCAGAGTGTTTGGTTGCATAGAGTTGTATTACATCAGCGACTTTCAACATTCTAAGGTCTCGATGAAGATCGTCAATTCTGACATAATAAGGCGCATTGACTATGCTTTTGAGTATCTTGTTTTGTAAACGTTGAATCACATCAATTTGATTTTTAGCTGTACATCCCCACATCTGAACTCCGTAAGTCCAAACAGGTTTCAGTATTTGGGTGTAAATAAGTAGTTTATTTTCTGTTGAAACTATGGAATTCCTTCCAATGAGCCACTTAAGTTTGTTGAATTTTAAGTTGAGTTCTGTTTCCTTCATTTTGACATGTGCTGACCATTTAAGTTTTGCATCGAGTGTCATTCCAAGATATTTTGCACAGTTGGCATATGGTACTACAGAGTTTGATATATGAATTGGTTTATATGAAATATGTTTATAGGTAAAGTCAACATGTGTTGATTTATTATCATTTAATTTTATTTTCCATTTTTCTGTCCATTCGACTATTTTATCTATAGATAATTGTAGCTTAGATGAAGATTCCATTTCATTATCACCAGTCGATAGGATACAGGTATCATCCGCAAAAGTAGCTATTTTGCTAGTATTTGGTAAAGGAGGTATGTCAGCTGTATATAATAGGTATAAAATAGGGCCAAGAATACTGCCCTGTGGTACTCCAGCTCCTATTATTTTTATTTCAGAATATTCTTGTCTCTGTTTGACTCTGAAGTATCGATCCTTCATATAGGTTTCCAGCATGCAAGTATATTGTATAGGTAGTTGTGTTTTAGCTTATAATTTAGCCCTTTGTGCCAAACTTTATCAAAGGCCTGAGCTACATCTAAAAAGACAGCTGAACATACTTTCTTTTGTTCTAGAGCTTCTTCAATTATATGAACTATTCTATGAACTTGGTCAATTGTAGAATGCTTTTCTCTAAAACCAAATTGATGAGAAGGTAACAGTTGTTTAATTAAAATCAATTCCTTAAGTCTTTTTGAAAATAGTTTTTCAAATAATTTTCCCATTACGGGTAGCAAAGAGATCGGCCGATAAGACGCAACTTCATTGGGGTTTTTTCCAGGCTTTTGTATCATTATGACATCGGAAACTTTCCAGCATAAAGGAAAGTATTTTAAATTTAGACAAGCATTCATAATAATTCACATTTTCTAGATTTTCTTCGTTTTTCCAATTTTGAACAAAGATCTGTTGATCGCTAGAGCCATCCATTGGTAATAATTTGCATCCAAAAATATTTCATTGTAATCTCTCTAAAAGCAGCATTTGCTATATCCAACTCTTCGTCAGAACAATATTCAGATTTCACTTTACACTCAGAATTAAATCCGCTTCAAATTTATTACAAATTTCATCAATTTTGCGTCGTGTACTCATCTTGGAACAAACATTATATTCTACTTCAGACCTTCCGCCTGAAGAAGAATTTTTTAAAATTTTAGAATTTTTGGACAGTTTTGGAAATTGCTATTTGTTGCTTTGCTTGTAGTGAGAAAATAGCACATTTTTGATACTATAAACAATATCGGATTAATTTCTTGCATACTTCCAATTTTACAAAGACGGAAAAATCTTGATTCGATTAGTGATTTGTTTTCAAATAGTACATGTTGAATGAAAACCTTTTCAAGTTGCAAAAGTTTTCTAATATCTCAATATCGATACCAATAAATTGTGATTATTACGCCGGTCTTCTTTATATTTTTAAATATTTTTTGGAAAAGGTGCTGTTAAAAAAGTTTTTTTCAAATCATTTTGGGGCAAACCTGAATTTATAAATTTCAAAGAAGTTTTAAACCACGTCTTAGACAAGACTTCAAATTTGAAGATGCTTTTACTTCGTTGTTATATCACCTTCTTATCAAATGTTATAGGCTCCTAAAAGTTGGTGTGTCTTTAAAGACACGTTGGTAAAAAATGGGTTAATTCCCCACGATTTTTTAAAATCCTGATAGTGTGCTATATCAAATACTGCCGTTTTCTTATTATTTAAGCTATTTTTTTTTTTTTTTTTTATAATTTAACCAATACTCAGGGGATGCCCCCTACTCATGCAGTGCATTGTATTGATCAGAAAAAGGCATAGTATAAAACAATTCATAACTCAAAACATGCTTACTTAATAAAAATGTTATAATTCCCAATTCCTTTTTAGTCAAATTATTTGCTTATGTAGATGATTTTATTGCAACTATAACAATTTACATTGGGATACGAACGAAGAAACTGTGTCAAACATGAGTTAGATTTTATCGACGGAGTGTCTAAAGTCTTTTCAGACTTGCGTAATTGTTCGGCTGTTAAACGGATTTTTCCGAAGAGTTTTCACCTACAATGGGAACTACTCGTGAGTAAATGTAAGTACTCGTACTTTTTAAACCTAAAGATTTAGGGCGGAAAATATTTGACACTAGAACTAAAGTTTACTTTTCTAAAAGTAAGCCGAAAATTTCACTAAATGTTACATTTTTGCACATGATTGTATGAAAATATACACAATTTCATAAATATCCGCGAAGCCCGCAAAAAATATCAACACTTTGGCTACCCTTGTACACTACAGTGCACACATTTTTATATTTTGGTCTAAAAATGTTCAGTGGAATATTGGTCATTGCAAAAAAATCATTATATGCATAATCTGTTCATCAGGGATATAGAGTCACAATATTTGTTTACAAAGTCCGCTTTTTTTAAACAGCCTTTAGCTTTGAAGAAATGGGCGTTTGGTGTATCTCCTAAACTAGCAGTCATTTAATGATCAGAACAAATATAATCTTATAATTTACAACTTTAGCGGCATTTTACTTTAAGCGTGACCAATATATTGCATTGAAGTTGTTTTATTAATTTAAATATCACCAGAACTTTTCACAGTAATCTGACTTAATTTGCCTTTTCCATTGCCAAAAAAAACCGGACCAGGTTATTGCAAAAATGCAAAATTTTGATTTTCAAATGCGGATAACTTTTGCACTTTAAGAGATAAATCACACGAGTAAGCGTATTTATTGTTGGAAATTACAAGCAGATTGTTTCATTTGTGAAAATCGGTTAATAAATATAAATTTGGCAAGCTCTACAATATTTTGAATGCCCTACATTGGAATCGAATTGATCAGCGCCTGATGAAGCTAGTTCTTTGAAACGTAAGCTTTAAGTTTCATGGCAATCCCATCAGCCAGTAAGAAATGGCTGAGCTATTTCCAGAATATTTGTAATACACCCCACTATGGATCGGTGAGAACGCATCGGGAGACTCTGCTTGTAATTCAATTGTGATTGATAAAGACATTGCCGTTTCAAAAATGATCAGTGTATATCCGATAGATATTTATGTATTTTCAAGATATATTTGCTACTCATGTAGCTGGGGTGTATCAAGTTACAAATTACTCCCGCTAAACTAGTGCATACATATAGGCATTGTTTTGTTTTCATTCTTTTTTTTTTTTTGTTTTTGTTTGTTTTTTTGTGCATGTTTATGCTAGTTTTGTTGTTGTCGTTGCCTGTTTCGTTTACCGCGTTTTACCATTGTAGCGCATTGCAGTCAGTACGAACATAGAGAGATACGTTCGTTCGTTCGTCCGTATGCTAAATGCCATTACTAAAACTTATGCTTGTGTGCCAGTGTCCGTGTGCTGCACATGGCCAAATGAATTATAGCTGTTGTTGGCGATTTTATTGCCACAACGCGGTCATAAACTATGGTAAATTATAGAGGTTTGTTGTTTTGGCCATTTTGTTGTCATGTTACGCATCCAAATAAAATTCCAACCAATTTTATTTGTTTTATATACGGTACTTATATGTATATATATATATATATATATATATATATATAAGCTCCCCATTCTAACGCTATGCCCTGCCACTACCTCTCACACCCCCCACCATACCTCTAATTGAAACGAGTGCAGCATAAAAAACGTTTAACCAAAAATAAACGAATAACAATGCAGTTCATTGCATTTCATTTAATTTTTAGAGTATTTTCATTTTTGTTTATTTCGTTTCATTTCAAATGCATTACATTCCCACTACAATTGGCTTGCTTTAAATACCACCAAAACATGGCAAAAACAAAATTCACATACATAATACATAGACAAATGTTTTCTACATGTAACCTATGTAGAAAACATATTAATAATATGTTATTTCTAACCTTGTTTTTCTTACAGTATACAAATCAGTTCTACTGATAAAGCTGAAAACAAAATGTTTGGTCTGACAATTACCAAATCGTCAAGATTATATCGAACTAGAATTTTCATATCCCTCAACTCTGTTTGTCGACTAATTCCGATCTACATATTTTACGAAATAATCAAAGTAATGCTGAATACTTTTTGAACATAGTATTCCAACATATTGTATGTGTGTAAGTTTAACCCTCAATTTAACAATTTGTGCGGTTTGTATTTATTGCCAAAAAATCGTTGCAATTTAACTTTTAAATAAATTTTTATTTATTTCGCATTCATCTTTTTGCTGCCATTGTTTATTTGCGTATAATTAATTTTTATTGCCTGAATTTATTAAAATAAAATTTATGGTTCATGTTTTAATAATAGACTTTTAAACGAATTAAATAGCAAACGAAATGGGTTAAGATCTCAGAGATGAAATTATTAGGCAACTCAACTCGAACAGTAAAAAAACGCTGCTAAAAATGGGCTGAAAAGTTTCAAAAATTCGATTCTCGGGCCCATTTTTTTATGTGTTGGAGGGGAAAGAGCAAACATGTAAATCTTTTTATTTTTAATTTAAGGACCCCCAAATAGAAATATATCCACAAACAAAAAGTTGGTAGTGAAGGGGTTAGTTTATACAATTTTAAAGAATTTCATATATTTTTTCAAACAAATTTTTATTTGCAGAATAATAATACTAAAAACAGAAATTGCATGTTGCCTAAATTTTGTTAAACTGTGGTTAGGTATAAATTAGGGAAGTGCACGTGAGCAGAAAATTGTGAGTGGAAGTTGAAATTACTGACGTTATCTTGAGTGAGTGTAAAAAAATTTTCGAGGGTGATTGTGCGTGAGTCATATTTTTGTTTTTTCAATTTTGAATTGTTCTTTTTTTAAAAAATTATATTTTCGTGGTTTATAGCTCCAAAATTATGACAAACCCATGTTATCATAACAATTCGATGTTTCACTTTTTAGGATTTTATTTCCGTATGAGTTTAGATCGTTATATTTGAGTGACCTAGGAGAATCACATGTGAGTAAAAGTTGAATTTACTTATGGAACTACTTCTGTTTTTTTAAATGTAAGTACTTCTTATTTTTTCAATGGAACTATTTCTTTATTAAAAAATGTATGTAGTTCTTAAAAATATAAAGTAAATGGTTCTTCGGTAAAAAAAATGATCAATTCTAAAGAATCAATTATTTTAGTCTCACGCCCTGTTAAAAGAATCGAGTAGGTAATCTAGTAAGGAATGCGTTCTGCCGAAAATGCTTGATTACAAACCCGCTTACCTTTTTGGAATTTTTTTGCTGCGATAGTATATTCAATATACTAATTTAATAATCTTCCTTAAAGCCTAAAATAAAAATTAATGCAAACCCATTGCCGGAAAGATAACGTTATCCTAACGATTTTTCGTAATATGTGAGTGATTTTACTAGAGTATTCAATCGGTTAACCGTAACTCGATTAATCAAATAATTTTAATGAAACAAGTTTTAGAATAAATTAAAATCGCCAATTTCGAGTAACGAACAACTCGAACAATTTTGGCCGATTAATGGAGTAAATCAAAATATGTTCTATTTTAGTTTATCTATATATATAAGGTGGCGCAAAAAGAACCTTCCGATGTTTTTTTTTATTATGTATTTATTATGTATAGCATTTTCTGATAGGGGGATTACTTTTGCGCCACCTCATATAAAACTCATTTTCTGTTTGTTTGTTCTCTATGCAAATTTGCAATTCTCATCGGATTTTCCTCAAATTTGACATGAATAATCCTCGGACTTCAACTTAGATCATAGTATAGTTTTAATCTACCACGCCCACTTCTACGCCTACTTTTGACAAAAAATGTATAATTAGCATTTTTTTCACCTTTTTTCGTCCTTTTCGAATAAAAACTTCTAAGAAAGTTTCAACGGATTTCTTTAAAATTACTCACATATATTCTACCTTTCCCGAGGAAGGCCTCAGTAAAAATTTCATTACCATAGCCCACTTCAATTCCGACTCAAAATCCAAAAATTCCACTATCTATATATATAAAACTTATTTTCTGTTTGTTTGTTCTCTATACAAATTTTCCTCAAATTTTGCATGAATAATGCTCGGACCTCAACTAAGATCGTAGTATAGTTTTCATCGACCACGCAAACTTCAAAGCCTACTTTTGACAAAAATGTAAAATTAATTTTTTTTTCACCTTTTTCAACTTTTTTTCGTTATTTTTCGAATACAAACTTCTAAAAAAGTTTTAACAGATTTCTTTAAAATTACTCACATATATTCTACGTTTGCCTCAGTAAAAGTTGCATTACCATAGCCCACTTCAATGCCGACTTCTGATCAGAAACGTCAAAACCAAAAAATTCCAATATTTTTAATAAAGCTTATTTTTTTTTATTTGAAAGTATTAAATCCAGTCAAATATTTTAGGAAAGACCATTTAATTTTTAAGATTTTTTCCCCCCCGTATAATATACCTACTGATTTTTTCGCAATGTCTATATGATTTCATTTTTTAAAATTTTATTTTTCCTTACCGTTTTTGGCAATAACAAGTCCATAAAAAACAACAAAACGAATTTCTTTAAGGATAAACTTTTTGGAAACCATGCTCTAATATCAATATGAGACATCTTCTATATATATAAAATTAATTTTCTGTTTGTTTGTTTGTTCGCCATACAAACTTTTATTTCTCAACGGATTTCTCTGAAATTTTGTATACTTGATCCTATTACTGCAGGGAAGGTTGCTGTTATGCTTTTTCGCCCACTTTAAAAAAAAATATGAATTTGTTATTTAATAGTAACATTTTCATTTTTCAAAGGATTTCGCTCGAACTTTGTACACATGTTCCTTATACCTCAATGGATATCGTCAAAACTTTGTATACCATATCCCTTTACCACGGGCCACGTTTCCATACAATTTCTAATTGATCACTACCACTTTTCCAAAAACATGTGATATTTGTACAGCACACATTCGTTGTTTGCTAAACCAATTTTTATTTTCTTACGGATTTTGTTCAAATTTGTTATTTATAGTTTGTACACCTAGGGCGAGGTCACCAAATGCTTATCTCCTACTGCTACCATTTAAAGGCCAACTGTGGATTTCCGATATCAAATGTTATTTTTCAAAGTGTGACAATGTATAAAATTTATAGGGTCCAGTTTGGATGTTCCATAAACAAATTTTTATTTGTACCAGATTCCGCACAAATTTTAAAAAGATGGCCCTACAAAAGACCGCTTTATATTTGTTTATGTAATTGAAATAATATTAAATTAACTATATATATTTTTATATATATTTTTTTACTTTTTATACAAATTTTGCACAATTTGAAAGAAAATTCTCATAACCATTAGAAAATTAGTAGAACTTTAAAATTGTGCTTTAAGAATTTTCACAGTATCATGAAAACAGGGCACACTGCAGTGAGTGATGTGGCGTCAGAGTCGGCGTCGGCAGCGGTCGCAGGAGCTCCAGGATAACGAGTTGAAGAAAAATCGATATATATTTTAAGTCTTTGTTTTCAATATGTGTTATTTCAAAAGTATTTGAGTTCCGGGCAAGACCGGGTACAAACAGCTTGTATTTTGTACAAAAAAAAAAAAAACTTAAATTGTTTCGTATTTTTTAAAAATAATTTTTTAATATAAAACTATATTTACACTGAACCTTATCGTAAACATATTTTGGTGTTCAATATGAACGTTGTATAAAATATAGAGCAGTTACCGTATTAATTTGCATATTATATATGTTTAGTAGGGTCAAATTTTTTACGTGGCACCACGATAGAGGTAAAACTTTTCTGATAAAAAATATTCTTCTTTGGTAATTTTGATAAAAAAAAAAAAAAACGTTCGGCATCGAGCCCAATGCCTAAAATATCACAATTTTAGCAATTTGTTAATATACTTCAAAAATATCCTTGAACAATTAGAGACATTATTATACTCAAATAAATGTTGGAAACTATAAAAACAAATGTAAGGCCAAAGGTCCGATTTCCATAAATTAAGAGAAATTTTTAGGTATCTAAATAATCAATAAAAACTAAAAATCGCAACAATCGCAAAACTATTAGATTGCGTTAAAATTTTGTTGCAAGATTCGAATTGTACTTAGCGCATCATAATTTGTTGGTGTTACAGCTCGAATTGGGCCGTTCATTCGAACCTATATTCAACTAAATGAAATAAATCAAAAGTTTATATATTTTATATATTTTTACTCTTTATTTTTCCTAGGCATAGACTGCCATAATATTTTTGATATGTGCAAAAATTCTAAATGTTTTCTTAAAGTATAACTTTATAAAAACGAAAGCAAATAATGTAAAACCCTTCAATTGTATATTATTTCAGAATATTTTTTTTTATATTTAAATTAATTGTCCCATTTTTTTTAGTTTAATAAAATTCATTTCGGAACACCTAATTGTTTGTATTTATTCTGTGTTTGATTATGAATTTTCAAGGAAACCCTAATGAAATAAAACTGCTGAAATCATTGGGGTTACTCGAGTAGTTTTAAAATCTTAGTTGATTTATCGAGTAAGTCAAGAACCTCAAAATCGAGTTACTCGATTACTCGAACAAACCTAAACCCGAGTAATTTGAATACCGTCTATTTTATCTTTTCCCTAACATCTTTTTAGATAATGGACCAATTCTTTAATTTAAATACGTTTTAGAAAATAGACTTCAAATAGATAACGTTTTTTGGCAGACTAGAAAATATAGGGTGTAAAAGTCTTTCAATATAAGACGAAAAACTGCAACAAATTCAATTTCCCAGCAAAATCATAGCTGAAGAAGAAGTAGTAAAAACACAACATCTGCTGATCCGGATGTGGTGCAAACTTAGGTGAATGATTTTAACATTGTCGTGTCATTAGGCTGATGGAGTGAATATATAAATTTTTTTTTGCAACAGTTCATGGATGGTCTTTTTCAAATATATATTAACATTTTTATTTAATAAAAATGTGCTGCATACATTAGGGGATTTTTTTTGTAATATTAAACAAAAGCTTTTAGTGCCCGCGAGTATTGAACACACGAATCTGAGACACGATCTGCTGTATTGAAGTAGACCGCTCTACCATTTGCACCAAAGTTACTTATACAGCACAACAAACTTAAAACGAACTTAAGTTGAAAATATTGTTATATTTTTATGAAAACAAGAAAGAAGCTAAAATAATGATTTTTAAAACATTTTTATTGCAGGATTTCGTATCAACGAGGTAATAAATATAAATTATTTTTAAAATATTTTTAAGTCGCGATTAGGTTAAAAAATTATTAAGAAATAGTAGGAAAGCTCATTTAACAATTTTGAATTCATTGCATATTTTGAAATATTTTTTTAATAATTTGACGATGAAGTGTCTTTAATGAGATAAAATATACCAAACACCGAGAAAAAAAAATTGAAGAAGTAGTTTAACTACAAGTAGGGAAAAGAGGCCTGCAATGAAACGAGTTTGCATTGGAACGTAAGATCTTTTAATTACACCAAATCTCTTTTTACACGAAATGTGTTTATTTATCCACTGCGCTGATGTTTACTAAATATCTGGGTCTGTTGTATGTATATATGTATATTTTTATGTATAAGAAAGAGGTCGATAAAAACGAAATGAAAATGAAAATTATTCAAGTTCGAGGCCATACTCTATATTTCTTCATTAGGATATTGTCCTAACAAATAATCTATAGAGTTTTTGTTTTCAAATTTATTATTTGACCCTTTCAGGAATGTGTTGATAGATCTATTTCGGGAATTTTCTAGGTTCCCATCATCAGAACACGTTTTGAAAGCGGTAACAATCCCATGCCAAACATCAAACATACATATGAACTAGTTTACTCACTACATGAGAACTAATATTATACATATGAGTTTGAAGTTAAAGATTATAACCATTGATCAAAAAATAAATTGAAAACTTGTTTGATGTGCAAGATCCACCTCTGGTGGATATTCAATACACGTTTTTTTTGTTTCTCTCTCCTTTCTATATTTTGTAAACAAAACAGGGGAAGTAAACTTGGCGGTACTCTGCCTTTTATACAAGTTTGTTATAATTTTTATTAAAAATAAAAATTATGTTTTTTTCGACCTTTAATTGTGCAATGAAAATGAAAATTATTCAAGTTCGAGGCCATACTCTATATTTCTTCATTAGGATATTGTCCTAACAAATAATCTATAGAGTTTTTGTTTTCAAATTTATTATTTGACCCTTTCAGGAATGTGTTGATAGATCTATTTCGGGAATTTTCTAGGTTCCCATCATCAGAACACGTTTTAAAAGCGGTAACAATCCCATGCCAAACCTCAAGCATTCATATGAACTAGTTTACTCACTACATGAGAACTAATATACATATGAGTTTGAAATTAAAGATTATAACCATTGATCAAAAAATTAATTGAAAACTTGTTTGATGTGCAAGATCCACCTCTGGTGGATATTCAATACACGTTTTTTTTGTTTCTCTCTCCTTTTTTATATTTTGTTAAGTTAGTTAACAAAACAGGGAAAGTAAACTAGGCGGTACTTTGCCTTTTTTCACAAGTTTGTTATAATTTTTATTAAAAATAAAAATTATGTTTTTTCGACCTTTAATTGTGCAATGAAAATGAAAATTATTCAAGTTCGAGGCCATATACTCTATATTTCTTCATTAGGATATTGTCCTAACAAATAATCTATAGAGTTTTTGTTTTCAAATTTATTATTTGACCCTTTCAGGAATGTGTTGATAGATCTATTTCGGGAATTTTCTAGGTTCCCATCATCAGAACACGTTTTGAAAGCGGGTAACAATCCCATGCCAAACATCAACATACATATGAACTAGTTTACTCACTACATGAGAACTAATATTATACATATGAGTTTGAAGTTAAAGATTATAACCATTGATCAAAAAATAAATTGAAAACTTGTTTGATGTGCAAGATCCACCTCTGGTGGATATTCAATACACGTTTTTTTTGTTTCTCTCTCCTTTCTATATTTTGTAAACAAAACAGGGGAAGTAAACTTGGCTGTACTCTGCCTTTTATACAAGTTTGTTATAATTTTTATTAAAAATAAAAATTATGTTTTTTCGACCTTTAATTGTGCAATGAAAATGAAAATTATTCAAGTTCGAGGCCATATACTCTATATTTCTTCATTAGGATATTGTCCTAACAAATAATCTATAGAGTTTTTGTTTTCAAATTTATTATTTGACCCTTTCAGGAATGTGTTGATAGATCTATTTCGGGAATTTTCTAGGTTCCCATCATCAGAACACGTTTTGAAAGCGGTAACAATCCCATGCCAAACATCAAACATACATATGAACTAGTTTACTCACTACATGAGAACTAATATTATACATATGAGTTTGAAGTTAAAGATTATAACCATTGATCAAAAAATAAATTGAAAACTTGTTTGATGTGCAAGATCCACCTCTGGTGGATATTCAATACACGTTTTTTTTGTTTCTCTCTCCTTTCTATATTTTGTAAACAAAACAGGGGAAGTAAACTTGGCGGTACTCTGCCTTTTATACAAGTTTGTTATAATTTTTATTAAAAATAAAAATTATGTTTTTTCGACCTTTAATTGTGCAATGAAAATGAAAATTATTCAAGTTCGAGGCCATATACTCTATATTTCTTCATTAGGATATTGTCCTAACAAATAATCTATAGAGTTTTTGTTTTCAAATTTATTATTTGACCCTTTCAGGAATGTGTTGATAGATCTATTTCGGGAATTTTCTAGGTTCCCATCATCAGAACACGTTTTGAAAGCGGTAACAATCCCATGCCAAACATCAATTTTCATTTTCATTGCACAATTAAAGGTCGAAAAAAACATAATTTTTATTTTTAATAAAAATTATAACAAACTTGTATAAAAGGCAGAGTACCGCTAAGTTTACTTCCCCTGTTTTGTTTACAAAATATAGAAAGGAGAGAGAAACAAAAAAAACGTGTATTGAATATCCACCAGAGGTGGATCTTGCACATCAAACAAGTTTTCAATTTATTTTTTGATCAATGGTTATAATCTTTAACTTCAAACTCATATGTATAATATTAGTTCTCATGTAGTGAGTAAACTAGTTCATATGTATGTTTGATGTTTGGCATGGGATTGTTACCGCTTTCAAAACGTGTTCTGATGATGGGAACCTAGAAAATTCCCGAAATAGATCTATCAACACATTCCTGAAAGGGTCAAATAATAAATTTGAAAACAAAAACTCTATAGATTATTTGTTAGGACAATATCCTAATGAAGAAATATAGAGTATGGCCCCGAACTTGAATAATTTTCATTTTCATTGCACAATTAAAGGTCGGAAAAAAACATAATTTTTATTTTTAATAAAAATTATAACAAACTTGGTCGATAAAAACTTTATAGGTAAATTAAAGTAATATATTTAAATTAATTAAATGTTAATTAATTTATCATTATTATTACTACTAAACTAGATTTCTTCAAATTTTGGCTTCGATATTTTTCGTTTTGTTATTTTTTTGCTAATTTTGTGAGATCCAAAACAATGGAATTAAAAAATCATATAGAGTTTTCAAGCCAAAATCAATTTTTTAACCTAATTTTTCTGAATATTGCGCACATCTCCAGGTACACCTAAAAAGTATATCTTGAAACAAATATGAAAAATGCATGTTATGATCGGTCAGATCTTAGCAGTGAAATTAAATAATTTTTATAAAAAGTTCCATCGCAGACGGCAAAAATTGATGTTGTCAAATAATAATTTGTCAACTCTGGATAACAATTTCTAAAAATTGTTTCTTTACGATTACAGTCAAGATGCTAATTATTTGGGGGTTTTTAAATTACTTAATTATCTTAAAATAGACAGAAAAATCTGAATTAAATAAAAACAAAGCACTAAAAAATTAATAAGAATTAAAAAAAAAAAAAATATCAATCTCTCAACTCGAAATTTTATTTTTTCAGATTTAACTATGCACAATACACTCGTTTATCTATAAAAAAAAATATCAGTGCATTTTGTTGTTGTTAACTGTTGCTAAAATACAGTTATGTCGTTCTTTTTGCTTCAGTTGGTATAAAGTTGCAATTCATAAAAGTGACCTTTTTTAGGTGTGTCAAAAAAAAATATAATGGTAGTAGATCCCTACTGTTAAGTGGTAAATACCCAGCCAGAAATTGCTAATGGTCTGAAAAATCAAGCACTGGCAGAGCACTATTTGCCAAAAATAAATTGCTGGCAAAGCACTGATTTACAACGATCTGCCAACGTTAGTAAAAAGTGCTTTGCCAGTGCTTAATTAACAAAATTTACAACAGTAAAAATAAAAAAGAACTGCCACAGTACTGATTTAGAACGCTTTCCCAACATTGGCAAAAAGTGCATTGCCAGTACTTATTTACAAAATTTGCAACCGTTAACTTAATAAAAACAGTGGCACATCCCTTGTTCACAACAAGAGTGGAAAAATTCAAAACTAAATTGCAATTAATGATTTGAAGTTAAGAATATTAAGGTCTCCTATTATAGTCAGCACAAAGTATAGTTTTTGTACTAAAATTTTACTTAAGAAATTTATTTTCAAATTTCTTTCTTTAGTAAAATTGTAGTAAAAAATCGTGCTAACTTATCACAAAAATAATTTGATAAAAAAAATATTCAGTTATTTTGTAATTAACTTAGCCTTTTGTTATTTCTGTTCAAATTACCAAAATCATTCAATAAGAAATAATACAACTCTTTTTGGTACTGGCAAAGCGCTTATTGCCAGTGCTTTGCCAACGTTTTCAAAAAGAAACGGACAAGCACTGCCCGGTGTTATCATCTTGGGGTTGGCAAAGCACTTATTATATTATTAAAAAACCACTTTATTGGTTGTTCTAAAAATGCTTTGCCAACGTATAAAAAATATGGTTTTGGGACTGGCAAATCGTTCATTGCCAGTGCTTGGCCAACGTTTTAAAAAAGGAACGGCCAAGCCCTGCCCGGTGTTATCATTTTGGGGTTGGCAAAGCACTTAAATCTTCAGATATCCACCGCTCTGCCAACGCTCATACCACCGTTGAAAGCACTGGGCCAATGCTTTGCCGTTCGTATTTTTCTGGCTGGGTAGTCTTAATTCGAACTGTGACACTTTTGAGAATATATATAGCTTTTTTGGAGCTTGTATCAATTAGACTTGTGTCAGTTTAGCTCATTGAGGTAAGTACGATTAATTTCTATTAGTTTTTCTTGCGACGCTTTAGATGAACAAAATATTAAGTTTTTGAGTTTGGATGCTTTTAAAGAAAAAACATTATTATTAAATTTATGTATTTCAGTTTTAGAAAATTAACGGTTTTTCTATTGTAAAGCTTGTCAATTATCAAATGTAATAAAATTAAGTTTTGAAGCAATTTAATAATTTTGTTGCTATAAAATAAGAGATTTTTGACTTCCCAGCAAAAAATAACCTCGATTTGGTAAGCAAGCAGTAACTACATTTGTATGCTTCCAAAACATCGCCTCACCGCCTTGCATATTATAAAGCAATTAGGGAAGACATTATGTAGTGCTTCCCAGAATACCTTCTTTGAAACAGTGAATAATGCTTACAATAAAGTATGCATACCATGAAGCACTAATGTTGCCAACATACAAAGAAGTGCTTCTTAGTGCCTAAGAAGGCATGAATTTATTGCTTCTAAGAGCACATGAAAGAAGCGCTTTAAAAGAGACATACCATGTTGGACATCGCGAACAAAAATCATGCCTTCTTTATTTGCTTTGGAAGCGCTTCGCAATTAAATAATGCCTTCCGGAAGCGCTTCTGGTAAGCTCTATTTTTTGCTGGGTTAGGTCACTTTAGACGATTTTTCGTTGTTAAACAAACGCTATGTCGCAAGATGAAACTTATTCATCTGTTCTTACTGCGGAATGTAAGATGCGGATTGCAAGGCTTACACACAGAGAAAAATTTAGCTATTTGCCAACTGAAATTTGGTTATTACGACTCAAATTAGGTTATTACGAATTTCAGACGGTTGGCACAACTTAACATTAGTTGTCACAACAAAGTTCGGTTAATTCAACTGAATTTTAGTTGCAACAGGAAAGAAATTTATAAATCTAATATAAATATCGTTGTACTAACTGAATTTATAAGTTGTTACCTTTAATATACACTTTTCAATTCGGTTGCCACTTTATTTCTCTGTGTGTGCAACAAGCAGTTACTCTCTATAAGCTTAAAGTTTTTGAAGTGCTTTTAATATTTTTTTAATAAATCTAGTTTTTTTTATTTAAAAGTTCTTGTTTTTAGTTTCTAATGTATTTTAGTTCCTAATGTATTTTCGAATAGTTTCCTTTGTATATATGGTATATAATTTAAGTTTATATGTTCATGTTTAATACACAAATTAGATTTCTTTACATTTAAAGTTCTTGAATTTTATAATTTAAGTTTACATGTATTTTCGAATAAATAAATAAATTTGATATTTTCTAAATTTTACTTTGAATTTTTTAATTTTTAAATTTAGCAAAAGTGTCACAACTTGAAAAGAATTAAGCTAACGTGAGATAACTTAAAATCATTCGGTAACTTGTGCAAATAATACATCATTAAAAATGACACAATTATAATTATAATTATTATAATAATCAATTTTTAGTTTCTTAAAAATAAAGAAACTGTGTTAGAACCCAAACAACTACATATTTTTAATACAGTTTCTTTATTTTTAATGTAGAACAAATTAAATTTGTTACTAGCCTTTTAGTTCATTTAAAAAAACAAACCACATCAAGTGACTGTTTTATGATTTTACATTAATTTTTTACAGTAGTTTTTGTTATTTACAAAAATAAAAAAAATAAATATTTGTTTATTTTTTATTATCATGTGGTTTATTTTTACTACAATTGTGAGTCATTTTTTGAACATTAACCCTCTAACCGGCCTAAGCTTTTTTGGACTGAAATTTATATCACTTGTTCGGCACGAGAAATAAAGAATATTTTGTTGTAGCGAAATTTTTTTCGTCGCCTATTTTAGGCGATATGGGTCAAAATAGGTTTAGAGGCTATCTCATAAACTAAGCTATTAAATTTAAAAAGTTAAGGCGTAAATTATTATTCTTACACAGATATAACAACAGTCCAAAAATTAGCCCTTTTGTGCTTTTAGATAAAAAGATATGGCGATTTTCGTTTTTCGAAAAACGCGAAATTGAGCGAAAACGCACCTTAACTTTAATATCCATTGACGAAACTTTGAAGATTTGATAGTGTTACCAAATATAATATTTCTGCCAAATTTCATAAAAATCCGTCTACTCGTTTTCAAGTTAAGATGATGTCCTTTATAGTTAATTTATTTGCTGAAAATCTTAAATTTTTTTTGTTATTCTTTTAAAAATAATTTACAAAACACGAATTAATTTAATATCTGCAAATGTATATAAATAGTTATATCCCTATGGGGAATGGGACCGGTTCTGCGTGTGCCACACGATCAGTCACTTCGTGCCATAGACCGGTCCTCTGCTAAACCCTACCCTATGTAAAAAATTGGCAACTTCAACATTGGCTTGTCATAGGAGGGGGTAATTTGTCCTGCTCTAAACCACATATTGGCATGTCGCAAAGGATCAAATCGTATAAAATAAACGAAAACTAAACAGCTTCCAATGGGTAAAATTCTGGCCAACCGGCTTTTTCTTGTTAATAATCATTCTGGTTAAGTGGTATGTCTTCCCTTTACCAGTCACGAATTGGTAATTTTAAGACAATTGACACTGCTTAACCCATTTCAGTATTAAATTATACCAGTCCTGTGATATGTCCTTCTTTAACCAGTCACTTTTAGGTCAATTGACTCCTCATTCCCCATAGGGATATAACATAAACAACATATCTTTCAACTACTTACATCAATGGTTGTCTAAATGATGACATCTTTGTAGAAACGAATTAACAAAATATGAAATATACAAAATTTTTTTGCAATAAGAAAAGGCAAAATATAGAATTACGTAAGATCTGTGTCCTTGTCTTTCGATTAATTCTGTCTACCTGTGGGTATATTTGTTTGAAATTTGACCAAACTACATTAATAGTCACTATAATCATTTAGTTTACAAATAAAAATTTAATGAAAATGAAAATTATTCAAGTTCGAGGCCATACTCTATATTTCTTCATTAGGATATTGTCCTAACAAATAATCTATAGAGTTCAATGAAAATGAAAATGGAGCAACATTGATTATTAATAGGTTTTTTGTTAAAGTTCTGCCTATTATATAGGCTCTAGCTTTTCTAAAACTTCGGGTTCTGATGAGATCTTTAGCCAGATCGAAATACTAGTATCAACCTAGCTAATATGTTTGATTTGCTTTATTTTTGTAAATATACGGAGGTTGAAAGCTCGTTATAAATTGAAAATAACATAAAAATAATCTCGATGTATATAAAAACAAAAAACTAATATAACTGTAAAAATATTACTTGAGCCAGAGTACACACTAAAAATTTTTATATAAATAGAACATTTTTGGTCTTCAAAATTTAGTAACGTCATGATGCTTGTTAGGAAAAGACCTAACCACGTGGTTGATTACTAAGAAGACAAGAATGGAGCAACATTGATTATTAATAGGTTTTTTGTTAAAGTTCTGCCTATTATATAGGCTCTAGCTTTTCTAAAACTTCGGGTTCTGATGAGATCTTTAGCCAGATCGAAATACTAGTATCAACCTAGCTAATATGTTTGATTTGCTTTATTTTTGTAAATATACGGAGGTTGAAAGCTCGTTATAAATTGAAAATAACATAAAAATAATCTCGATGTATATAAAAACAAAAAACTAATATAACTGTAAAAAATATTACTTGAGCCAGAGTACACACTAAAAATTTTTTATATAAATAGAACATTTTTGGTCTTCAAAATTTAGTAACGTCATGATGCTTGTTAGGAAAAGACCTAACCACGTGGTTGATTACTAAGAAGACAAGAATGGAGCAACATTGATTATTAATAGGTTTTTTGTTAAAGTTCTGCCTATTATATAGGCTCTAGCTTTTCTAAAACTTCGGGTTCTGATGAGATCTTTAGCCAGATCGAAATACTAGTATCAACCTAGCTAATATGTTTGATTTGCTTTATTTTTGTAAATATACGGAGGTTGAAAGCTCGTTATAAATTGAAAAGAAAATTATTCAAGTTCGAGGCCATACTCTATATTTCTTCATTAGGATATTGTCCTAACAAATAATCTATAGAAGAAATATAGAGTATGGCCTCGAACTTGAATAATTTTCATTTTCATTGCACAATTAAAGGTCGAAAAAACATAATTTTTATTTTTAATAAAAATTATAACAAACTTATAAAAATTTAATCTTTATTAAATTTAAATCTTTTATTTTGTCTTTAATAAAGAAACAAAAATCTGCCATGGTTGATTTTTGTATATGTCTTACAAGAGTTGTGCTTTTTAGTATAATTTTGCTCGTCTCTACTACATCTTGACATGTAGCGACATCTACTCCATTCTGCTTATATCTTTCAATCTGGTCGTCGTACACACTTTTAAAGTGCTTGTCAGCACAATTTTTTTTAGCAAAATATATTTGTAAAACATTATTAAAATATTAGTGAAACGTTAGTTCAAAACAGTTAAGTGCTGAATAAGTACAACTAAAATTTTAGATGAAAACATAATTTCAGCAAAACATTTGCTGAAAAAGGTTTACTTGATTTACTAAAGTTTTACTAACTTTTCTGCTAACTTATTTTTAAAAACCTTACACAATATGCACTTAAAAGAACACTTCTTGCTAAAATCACTGTTTAAAAACATAAACGGGAACACAATATTACGCTTTGCTTAGGTTAAGCAAGATTTTACAATGTAAAAACTATTTTGCATTTTTTTTTTTTACAAATTAAGAAAAATAATTTGAATTAATGAAAAATATGCAATAACATGCACTTTTGCCAAAATATGCAATATTACAGATGTCACGAATAGTGTATTCAGCACTTTACCCATTATTCTGTATTCGGTTTAAGCCGAATGGTTACAGCAATTGAATAATTTAGTTGTCGCAATTAAATAAGTTTCTGGGTCAAAATGTATTGCTCCAAAGAAAATTGTATCGATTGAACGATTTTCTGTCGCTACAAACAAAAATATCGGTGGATACAATCGATCCATCCATGCAGATGGCAAAAATTCGTTCGTCGCAATGAATCTGCTTTCGTTCCCTGCTGTGTATTTCTGTTATCTAAATTACACCAACATTTTTTATGATGAAAGATTTATGTAATTTTTGTTCTTAATTATGATTCGAAGCCATTATTTTTCTTCATCTTTAGTATTATTTTTTTTTTTTTTTTGCTCAACAAAACATTAAGAATTATTATGTTTAACATAATCTACATACATACATATTTGGTTAATAGTAATTAGCAAATTTTTTACATTAATACTCTTGACTTTTTCATATTTACACATACAGTCATAAAAAAGTATGCGTACTCGAGTACTTGTGCTATACAGATGTACTTTTATGTACGTTTGCGTTAAAAGAGGGTGGCGTTAAATATGATTTTTTGTTTAGAATCCATGTTCCATAAACAAGTTTTTTTTTATAATGACATCAAGTCTCTTATAAAACAGCTAATGATACCCTTTATGCCCATAAAAGTTATTTGAATATTGTATGTGTATGGGGGAGTGTGTATGTATTTGTAATGTTTCTAAAGCAAAATTATTTAAATAATGAAAATGATTAGCATGTGTGAATGTATGTATGTATGTATGTAAGAATGAGTGCAAAAGTTAATTATGAAAATTAATAAATTTTATAACTAATGGTTTTAATATGCTAAAAAGATTCATTTATTCGTATATGGTTTTAATTACCAAATGAAGAAAAAAAAAACATTTTTTATAATTTTTTTTTTTGTTTTTTTTTTAACAAACTCATCTCACCTGTTTGGCCACGCCTATGGCGTCAATTCGAATTGTATTACTATTTCTATTATCAGCTTTTTTATGTTTGGGATCTTGTTCCTGAAGAATATTTCAATGACAGCTAATATGAGGAGATCACTTTTTATAAAACAAAAAAAAAATTATTTAAGTCTTAACAAGCTAATGATTAATGAATGATCCATCTATTGTGTTGTTTATATAGAATCTGTCAATAGTATAATTTCCATTGCAAGGTTTTAATACTTTAATATGTTTATACCAAGGTTGGCAAGCGAAATATAAACTAAGATGAAAACATTAATATAATTTTTCGCTTAAACTACAAAAAAAATATATATATATTTTAAACGAATAAAATTTAAAAACTTAGTTTTTCTTCATAAAACAATTGTGACCAAAGAACCCAAATACCTCTTCGATCGTCTAACACTTACGCTATCACCCAGAAATACTAGTATAATTCAATTTCAACATCGTAAAACAGGTTCTGAACAGCAGTTCTTCATTTTAACAATCCATCTCTGGAACCACATTCCATATGATTTGCAAACAAACCTTCAACGCAAATAAAAATTCAAAAAATTACTAAAACAATATTATTCCTGACAATTTAAATTAATTATTAATTATTTGCTGCGTTTTGTTTAAGTCCTAATTTTTAACACAGAAACTTTAAATATAATATTCTTTTTATATAATTTTAAAACATTTTTTTTTTTTATTTTTATTTATTTATTTTATATTTATATAATATTAATAAAGCTAAATTTAATTTAATAAATTATTATTTATCAGATTATTGTACTAAATTCAACTTTAACTTTTCTGATTCTAATACTGTAATTTAAGAGGGCGGATCAATATGTCCGTGACTTTTCGAACTTCCTTCGTTGTTAAATGAAAAGCAACACAGCTCCCATCAAGTACTACATGTTTATAGACTACTGTCAAATTGGGAGCAAGTTCCGTCATTTACTTTGCGTTTAACAGCTGTTCAAAAGATACAACCTCGTGGAAAAAAGTGAATTTCCAGTGCTCATTAAACATTATTTTTTGCAAAAAAAAAACCGTCAACCAAACCAAGGAAAAGTTTGATAAATACAATGGGGACTCTGCACCATCAATTTCAGTGGTAAATAATGGGTTTACTGATTTTCGTTGTGGTCGCACAAATACGAATGACGCTAAACGCTCTGGACGGCCAATTGAGGTCGATACACCCGAAAATGTCGAAAAAAATCCAAGATATGGTGTTGGCCGATCGAATAGTAAAAGTGCCTAAGATTGTTGATGCCATAGGCACTTCATATGGCAGTGTGGTTTCGATTTTAAATGATCAGTTGGGTTTAAGAAAGCTGTCTGCAAGATGGGTGCCGCGTTTGCTATCAACTGACCATAAACGTAATCGTGTGACAACTTCAAAGGATTGTTTGGAGTTGTTTAACCGCAATTTGAATGAGTTTTTGCGGCGTTTTGTAACTGTGGATGAAACATGGATCCATTACAACACCCCGGAGACCAAGCAGCAGTCTAAACAATGGGTTTCTCAGGGTGAACCGGCTCCGAAGAAGGCCAAGGTAATTTTGTCGGTCAATAAGGTGATGTCAACAGGTTTTTGGGATGAAAGCGGGATAATCCACATCGATTACCTTCAAAAGGGAAAAAACAATAAACGGCGAATATCATGCCAACTTATTGGACCGATTTAACGAGGATTTTAAAAAAAACGACCCCATATGGCCAAGAAAAAAAGTTCTTTTTCATCAAAATAATGCACGGCTGCACACTAGGGTGGTAACTTTTTTTGGACAACATTCTCCCCAGGGGTTTTCTAATGGCAAATATTGTATTAATGATAAAAAAACTATTTCAGTTCAAGTTGGTAAAAAAACCTTAAGCACCCACAGCGATTTCTAAAATGCCTTTAATATATTTTTTTTAAATTTTTTTTAATAACAATTTTTTTAAGATATGGTTTATACATATGTAAGTATGTAAACAATAGATATAAAGATATAAACTTTAGGTTCAAATTTATTTATTTATTTATTAATTAATAATCACATAATTACAAATTATATAAATATTACCCTAACCGAGCACTAGCTACTATGGCCTTCGGCGCGTTGTAGCGAAAACAGACCAGTGCCTCTGGTGGGAATCGAACCCACGACCCCCGCACTGATAAGCCAGCACGCTACCAACTAGCCTACCGGCGATGTTTTTTTATTAAAAAAAAAAAAAAAAAAAATTAAATAAATAAATAAAATAAAATAAAGTTTGTTATAATTATTATTTAAAAAAAAAATAAAAATTATGTTTTTTCGACCTATAATTCTGTTATAAAAATGAATTTATTCAAGTTCAAGGCCATACTCTATATTTCTTTATCAGGATATTGTCCTAACAAATAATCTATAGAGTTTTTTGTTTTCAATTTATTAATTGACTACCTTCAAGAATTTGTTGATGGTTCCATTTCGGGGATTTTCTAGGTCCCCATCATCAGAACAAGTTTAGAAAGCAGTGGCTACCTCATTCACAAACTCAAACACTTATATATCCCATTTGTTAAAACAAATGAAATATGTGAAAACAGATTTTTTTTATATAAAAAACTGCAAAATAAATAGCGGAAATTAAAGGCAAATTTAGAAGAAAACTATTCCATTGAAATCAGCATGCCTTAATTATATAGATGTGATGGTCAGACGTTGAGGCATCAAAAAAAGTTTTTTTTTTAACTTTGTTTGATTCAAATCTTTAACGCGTTTGGTGCGTAACATTTTTTAACGATAGCGAAAAACTAAACACGCAGTTCTTAATATTTGTCCATGCCCTACACGATTTTGTCTGGGGAGATTTGATATTTGCAAAAAATGCAAAAAGTTATTACCCTAGTGCACACGTGTGCAGTCTCAATGGCAAAATTTCATGAATTGGGCTACGAATTGGTACCACATCCGCCATATTCTTCGGATTTAGACCTACGTGACTATTTCCTATTTCCAAACCTAAAGGAATGGCTCGGTGGAAAGAGATTTAGCTCCAACGATGTAATTATTGATCAAACAAATGCCTATTTTATGGACCTCGAAAAACCCTATTTTTTGGAAGGGATACAAAAATTGGAGAAACGTTGGACTAAGTGTATTGAGCTAAAAGAAGATTATGTTGAAAAATATTTTTTCTTTTCGCAAAAAAAAAACTGTGTTTCATTCAAAAGTTCACGGACTTATTGATCCGCCATCGTATAAGATACTGTTTCTTGTTGTTTTAAAAAATCAAATATTTTAATAAAAATACAAAATAAACGTTGCTGAAAAAACTGCAGAAATTAGCGAGTTTTTTGCTACATATTAAAAAGACAAGAATATCAAAAATAAATCTGTCATATTTACGAAGTTATATAAATATAAATTTGATTTTGGGATAGCATCACACACACAGAATTAATTTGTTGGAAATCGGTTCAAAATATATAAAATCATTTGTCTAACAACAAATTGTATGCCAGTTACTAATTTTTGTTAACTTAAACAGTTAAAATATTTTTTTAATCAATAATTAGATAATACCACCAAATGTATGCTTTAATACTTCAATAATTGGGCAACCAATTAATTGTGATAATGATCGGTAGACGCAACCATTAAAAAAAATTAAAATTGGTTCTTTGCACATTAGTAGGTGTTTCAACAAAAGACTTTCCATATTCACCGATTAATAAAATGTCAATAAAAATAAATATCTATTTTTGTATAAAATACAAAAATGAATATTAGTCCAGTCAAATGAGGGTTTCACCTCCGAATTCCAGGTAATAGGCTGGAAACTCGTATATGGCGTTATTTTGGTGTTCTAATCACTGTCTCAAAAGTCTCATAAAATCTCGTGTGTGCGTAGTGAGTTATTCAAGGTCAAAGGTCACAAAAATCAGATTTTGGCGATTATCTCGGTTCCTATAGCTCCAATGATGTCAACATATATTATAAATTTATTTATTATTATAAATATTGTAGGTCATGCAATTTGTAACAGATTTTTTTTACAAACATTATTTCATGCGCCCAATCGTTTTCGAGATATAGGGCAGAGACTACGGAGCGCTCACCCCTACCTGCAATTATTCAAGGTCAACCGTGAATTTGGAAATGTTTGTTTGTAATATGAAAACAATTTATATTATTTATTAGATAATATATTGTATTTCTTATGAATTCAGTTACTTACTGTTTATTTTCTGATCTCGGCAACGGCTGACGTATAATTTTAAAAATTAGGGCTGATTTGTGTTGTATTTCATTTTCATTGTTAGTAATATTTTAGTAATTTAATCACTTTATATAAGATATTATTAACCGAGATTCACGGTTGACCTTGAATAACTGCAGGTAGGGGTGAGCGCTCCGGAGTCTCTGCAATGTACTAAATATGCTATTCTGATATGGTAAACGAAACTGTAAATATCGGTATCTGTAACCGAATAATGTGATAGTAAGTACACGCATCTACCCAAATTTGGTTGACGAAAAATTCGGTCATCACAACGAATCTGTTCAGTGTGCGCACTTTTATTACTGTTTTTTATACTTTAACATATATTTTTAAAATTATAACACCTTTTCCATATGCGCTCGGTGGCCAAAAACGTTGATGTAGACTCACTGGTCCCTCCCAACAGAAAGAGCTGTACGCTACGATAATTAGAATATTCACTTCAGTAAAGAATTTATATATAGTTTTAATGAAAATTGTCTCTGAAACTCGTCTATGAAACTTTTCATAGAATCTATGAAACACGTTTCATTAAATTTAAAGTTAATGTTTATGAAATGTTTGTAGAATTAATGAAAATTTTCATGAAGCTAATGAATCATTCGAACAATGAAGCGTTTATAGAATTTATGAAACAGTTTCATAAAATTTTGTAATATTAAGAAGTTCTTTGAATTAATAAAACTCTTCATGAATGTCTTGAAAAGTGCATTGGAACTAAGCCAATGAACCGCTTCATATGACTTTGTAGACAATTTCATAAAAGTAATAAAAGGCTACAGTGAAATACAAATCCACTTTATAAAGTATGTTGAGCACTTGAGAATTAAATATTGGAACTGAAGTTTAAAATGTATAAACATTTATGATATTATGAAATTTTATGAAAAAATAAAAGAATTAAGTCTTTGAAACGTGGTTGGCCGACACTACCTTTTCATTATAATGGTTGTTACCTACCGCACCCACATTATGGCCGACATGAAAATTTTAAAACCACGATTCCAATAGTGGCATATTTCTTCTGATATTACAGGGTTTATTTCAAACTTCCATAAATTAAATTTTGTTTAATCAACCAAAATAACGTTAAAAATCGTCGTTTCGTTATTTTAGCGTTATTTTGATATTAGATCAAGATCTTTCAAAATAAAACACGTAAAATAACAAAATAAACCCGGTTACAAAAGAAGAACCATGTCTTTACTGGAATCGGATTTTTTAAATTTTCATTTGGGTCATAATGTTACTTTGGTAGTCAACTACCGTTATTATGAGAAATCATTGAATGCCAACCCTGCTTTGAAATAATTTCATATCTCTAAAGAAAATTTTCATTAAATTTATGAAAATATAATTTATGAAAGCGAATGAATTTTTTTTTATGAAACTGTGAAACTTTATGACAAAAAGTTCATGAAAAATTTCTTAATATTAATAAAATTTTTGGGATATAATGAAATTCTTTATTGAATTTACGAAAACAATTCGATGATTCTGTTTCGTTAATATCATGAAGGATAATTCCCTCAGTGTAAGCCCGGCCGAAGGCCGGCCACGCAGAAAAACTTTTCTCAGCGATGCCGGGACTGCTTTCAACGGACTGGGTGAAAAAACCCTTAAGCTAATAAAGTTTGTACTATCACTTCCACGCGGTTATCCCTGGATAATGCCAACGATGGCAACTAGAAAGTCATATTTTCATGTAAAATTCATTATTTGAACAGTAAATTTTACAAAAATAACCAAAAAAAAACATCCTTTACATTTTTGTACTTAAAATATATTTAAAATAGCTGTAGAGGAAGCTACGCATCATGGATCATAAAAATCATCATTTTTTGAAATCTTGAGGAAATTTTCTTTCATCTGAGTACCCACAATTATATGTTTCTAGAAAAAATTTCCTTTTTTAAATATTAACTTTTCTTTTTGTGGTACGCCCCATAAAGTGCAGTTTTGCCAAAGTTTTTTATTTTAAATAAAAGAGACACAAATTGTAATTTAGGTCCTAACTTTAAAAGCACTAGCTATTTTATTAACTTTTTTTCAAGTTTCACTATTAAGCGCTGTTGCCTAAAGGATTAGTATAACTGATAAAATACAGAATATTTAAGAAATTAATATGCAAATAAAGGATTTTTTTCTAAACTTTGAAATAAAGTTTTTTGTAGACTATTGTAATTATAACCAGTGCCGTAGCCTGGAATTTAATTTTGGTGTCCGAAAAAAAAAGTTTTTTTTAAATAGTTTTTTTAAGTAGGACGGCAGTGTTATTGTTCTAATTGTTAAAATCTAAAAAAATTTGCTTGGGTCTTTTTTCTACCAAAACCAATCAACTAACACAGAAGGCCTTTTTTTCATTTTTACTCAAATTAGCTTATTTGACCATTTTTTGATTTCTCATTTTTGGCTCTAAAACAGTTTTTTCTTAAGTATTTTGAGCTTTAAAATATCCTTTTCCAAATTTTCTGCACTTGAAATTCTTTTTATCAAAATAATTTTTTTCCTTTTTTTAAGTTATTAATTTTTTTACCGTTTTAGTAGTAACGCTATTTATTGCCTTTTTTGTAATAGGTGGAATCACAATTTGCCTAAACACAATGGGTTTTGCCATATTTTGTCTTCTCTGGTCATCAGATAATTTTTCTGCGACTACACAGTGAATAGTTTGAAAAATTTGGTCAGAAAAACTTTTCATCAAATAACATAAAAGATTCAAATATCATGAAGATTTTCAATTCACTGAACACGCGAAATTTTTTAAAAAAATCTTTAAAGTCTTTTTTTTATATAAAAAAATCATTTGAATTACCAAATATTTGTGTTTGAAAACGTTTATAAAATTTTAAGGTTATTCTTTGGAGTTGAAAGTAAATAAAACTGAGAACTAATAAAAAAAATGTTTAAATCTGTTGAGTTTACCTTTGGGAAAAGTTTAATGAATTGAAGTGCTTATTGTAAAAACCTGATAAGCCACATTTTATTTTTAGTTTGTTTTCACCATTTAAAGTTCGAAAAAATGCAAAATATATGACGTTTATACTCTAGGTACTTGTAATAAGTGCAAAGCAAACTTCTGTCAAATACTAAGCAATGGATGTCTAGAAAATAGCGAAAATCCATAAAATAATAAATGTAGCTTATCATGTTTTTACAATAAGCTCTTCAATTTGACTTCTTATTAAATAAAAAAATGCAAAAGCTAAGGCGCGATTTCTTTATAAAAGCTTTTGAAGATTTTATTCTTTATTGTATAAGAAATTCTTCAAAATCTGGCAAGAGAGGTATTCCAAAGTCAAGCAATCCGATTTTTATGGATATGTTTAGGGAAATTGAATTTTTAGATAGGCCCTCCTCGGCCTCTGGGTTATCTCAGAAGTGTTTTTTTTTTGTCATTTTGCTCAAAGGAACTACAACAATATGGCATTCATATATTTTAGGAAAGGATCATTTGGCAACTTTTTTTGTTTGTTTTTGTTTCTTTAGTAGATGTGAAATATATTCAAGTTTTGGTGTTCTTTAAGTGAAGATGCAATACTGATATTAATGTCCTTATTGAATTTCGGCGAACACTTATATTTTCTTTTTTTTAACCCTAGAAAGCCATTCTTATTTTTATTGTGTAAAGATTATACGTCTTGCATAGTCGATTCAACAAAGAATGACCTTCCAGGGTTAAATATAAGTGATAGTTTTAAATCACAAAAATCCGGAAATTTTAATGAAGCCTCGATATGTTAAAGAGGGCAAACAAATATTAGATTCGTTTTTTTTAGGTGCGCAATCTCGAGTTTAGGGGTTAAAAATTGGGATCAAAATTTACCAAATTTAACGTTTTGTTTTTAATATATTTTTTATATAAGATATTAAACGACAAATTGTGTATCAGGGGAAAAGTATTCACTGGTACACAAAACATGTCCGTTCAAGCACGAACATTTAGTGGTTCAAAAAACAGTTTTTTCGAATATGGAAAGTTGTTGTTATTTTGAGTTTGAGTTAAATTTAACATCAAATGCTTATCGGTTCACATCATGAGAACACGTTTTGAAAGAAGTAACAATCCCATGAAAAACATCAAGCATTCATATAAACTAGTTTTCTCACTAAATGAGAACTAATATAAGAGCTCGAAGTTAAAGATTATCACAACTTGTTTATTGTGTGCAAGGTCTACCTTTGGTAGATATTCAATACACGTTTTTTGTTTTGTTCCCTTTTTAAAAGAAGGTATCCCTACCCGAACTCGCAGATTTTTATGAATTTTGGATATGTTTTAGAAGAACAGAAAAAGAGACCCGTATTTTTTTTAGCTGCCGTTAAAAGGTTAATGAATTAGTTATTGTATGAAAACTCAAAAAAACGTTATACCCATATTGCCTATATTTTGAACCTAGAGTGTCAACATTTTTTTAATTATTTGAAATATAGGAAAAAATACTCTTCAGGAAAAGTCGCATAAAAACCTAACGAATCGCATATCCGAAATAGCTCAGACACTCCATTAATTAAATTAAATGGGCATTAGTTTTATAGTATTACTACAATTCCTTAATAAAATTATAGATTTAATGGTACTCAAAATACATTTTTTTTTAATAACAAAAATACTTGAAAGTCTTTAGACATAATTTATAAACCATCGAATGCGTCTTCAAAAAATCTTTCATTTACTTTAAACAGAACTAAATAAACTGCATAAAATGTAAAATGGCACATTTAAGATTGGGCAGCTAAAAAAAAAATACGTGCCCCTTAAATTTGTATTCTCTACCACATATCTAAGGTTGATTAAGATCTGAGGGGTAAAGTCAGAATACCGGCCTTTTAAGTAGTAGTATGCAAAAAAAAAAAAAAATCATAAAAAATTTTAAATTTGTTTTTAGGTTTTTTTAATAGGAATAAAAATCTGTCGTTTTTATGTTTTATATTGATTTTACAAGGATATACTATACTCAACTAAATTTTGTAATAAAAATTCTGGGCGTATGAATTTTCCATCGCTTCCATTCCCAATATTAAAAGTGGAAATAACTAACCAAACAAAGCTGAACAAAAGTTTTCATCTTAAGGTCGCTAAATAGCAATAAAATTTCGACTATCAAAATATTAAATTTTTAGAAATGATTAATATTAAATTTAATACCACAGAACACAATATATCAAAACTATAAAAAATGTTTGCTATAATTGTAATTATGAGGTAAAATTTCAACAATTCAGGTAAATTTTTTGACAATTTTTGCAGTTTGGGGTCTAATATTATAAAAACTTTTAGTCCTTAGAATTTCCACTTTCAAAAAAAAATGTATCCATATGAAGTATTTTTTCGGAAGCGGTTGTAAATTTAAAAATTTGGTTTTTTATCAGGATTATGTAGACAATGTGAGGATTTTCGGTGAAGCGAAATGAAACATGTAAGGACCTGTCAGTAGATAAAGTCTGCATTAACTTAGCGGATGAAGACATTTTTATTTAATAAATAAACATTGCACGGTTTTTTGTTTAACAAAAAGCAAATGATCTTGAACTTGAATAATCTTGCTCGCATCATAAAATTATTTTAAAATAATATAATTTTTTTTTTCTAGTTTTGGTAACTCTAATTTCTGTTCTACATACAAATATAAAGCAGACTTTATCTACTGATAGGTCCTTATAAGTTTTTTGTTGAACAAAAAACAAATGATGGTGAACTTGAATAATCTTGCTACATCATAATTTATGATAAAATATCAAAAAAATAAACTTATATGCTTAATTTTTTAAAATTTAAAATTAAACTGCTTCTCTTTAATTTGTATGCAAATTTCCATACAAAACATTCGAAAAAATTGCAATCTTTAGCGACATCATTTGATTTCGGTGAAATTTTGAACATATGTTGGTGCGGTCTATATACAACGATCCAGCCTCGAACTACGTCTACACTGATAGCATTATATGTATGATATCAATGAAGTTTTCCATTAAATCTATGAATTGTCACTGGAACTCATCAATTGAAACTTTTTATTAAATTAATGGAGATTTTCATAAAATTTTATGAAAAATCAAATGCAAGAAATTCTCTCTGTGTAGTTTTTTATACGATTTTGAAGCACCCTAGTAAATATAAAACAATTTTAAGATATAACTGGGGTTTTTTTTTAGTCTACAAATATTATTATTATTGGGTTGATTTTAGCATAGTAATTTACATTTTTCGATGAAATCAAATTCAATTCAAATGTATCCGGATAAAAAAGTTCATATATGATCATACATATTTTTTTTATGATAATATATGCTCGTCCATATTCGTGCATACTAGAGAAATTAACGTAAATGGTGTTTTTATAGAGGTAAAGAACTTTGGAATGGAATAAAACAAAGATGAATTTTCCAAATTGACTTTATTAGAAAGATAATCTTCTGTCATTATAATTTAAATATGACTTCTGGCATATGATTACGGCTGGCTCTGACGTAGTCTAATGTGGAGGTCTAATTTTCGATGACTTTTTCCAACATTTGTGGCCGTATATTTGCCACTGGTCCGAAACGTGAAACTATTCGGTTACCAAACGTTTCATTCAATAAATCAAATGTGGCACGAGCTGTGTGACATGTTGCGCCGTCTTGTTGAAACCACAGCTCCTGCACATCATGGTTGTTCAATTGATGAACGAAAAAGTCAGTAATCATGGCTCTATAGTGGTAACCATTAACTATAACGTTCTGACCAGCATCGTTTTTAAAGAAGTACGGACCCATGATTCCACCAGCCTATAAAGCACACCAAACAGTCAGTTTTTCTGGAACAACATACACTTGAGGATTATCATCACTCCAAATACGGCAGTTTTGTTTATTGACGTATCCATTTAACCAAAAGTGAGTTTCATCGCTAAACAAAATTCGCAAAATTCATGCTTGATACGTATTTCGAAGAGAACCATGATTTTCAAAATGATTTTGCACAGTTTGGAAGCGTTGTTCAGGCGTCAGTCTATTCATGTTGAAATGCCAAACCAAACTAAACATAAATCACTTGACAGCTGACAAAAAAGTGTTAAAAAAGTGTTGCCAACTTAAAGTTCTATACCTGTACAAAAAAAAACACCTTTTACATTTGCATATATGGACAAATATATATGCTCATATATATTTTTCATATATATACGTTCATACATTTCATATTTTTTGGAATTGAAATTTTTGTTTGGAAAATTTTATATTTAAAAAAAACTCTTTTAATAAAAAATAACAATATTATTTAAAAGTCATAAAAAAAGTCGTTTCACATAGAACAACATGTATGTTAGGTATTTATGCCAGCGCACATTATATTTATTTTCAGATCACAACGAAATATTTGATAAAATGGCATCTGAAGCTTTAAACTAAATATAATATGACCACATTAAATTAAAACAGTGTGAACAATATTAATGTTATAAGTTTTTAAAACAAGATCTTACAGACAAAAATAGGAATTACTCAAAAATGTAAATGTTTTTCTCGTACAATTAAAAAAACTTTTAATATTCTCTTTAATAGTATGAATTATTAATAATGATCTTGTTCCATATAAATTTTAAATGAAAATGTAAACTTACAGTTCAACAATTCATACATTAGTGAATGTTTTGAGCATTTCATAGTTCCAGTTTAAAAAAAATTATAATCCTAAATTTGTCCACAATGTTTTAATTTATGCAACGTTTATACTTCTATTTGTACTTCATAAGGTTAACAATAATAAATGAAAAACATTTTTTTAATTTTGTATGGACTTATTTCTCAAAAATTATAATTTAAAAAAAATTGATTTTTCATATTAGTATATCTAAAGACTGTTAAACGAATGTTAATTTTGTTCGGTAGAAACTGCTTCTGAAATTAATAAAATTTTAAAATAAATCCTCTTGCATTAGATTACGAATTCAGGTTGTTTACAATCCGTCTATAAAAAGGATTCATAAAACTGAATAACGTATCCAGTTAACCATTTTTATATGTTTCAAAATCTTTCTTTGGGTATATGTAGTCGCATATACTTCCTTATATGTTCATATATGAGCTCTTTTTGTACATAAGGAATTCCATATACTTCCAGATTTGCACATATATGACCCTCTTTAGCGAATATGAAATAACATATACATCCATATATGTCCATATATGAGCACTTTTCGCAATTATGAAATTACATACCTCTATATATGACCATATATGAGTACCGTTTGCATATATGGAATCACATACACTTCCGTATGTCTGGTCATATATAAAACATATATGTCCATATTTGTACATAGACGCAACCATATATGAAAATATTTATACATACATGAACTTTTTTAACAAGATAACTAAAATATTGTAAATTTGCAGTTTTCTTTTTGCAATTCTTTCTTTCTTTTTTCGCAACTTTCTTTTTGGCAGCACTGTTTTTGGCAGCTCAGCTGTTTTCGTGTAACATGTTACTATTAAACATGTTCAGTTTGGTCTATAATTTATTCATGAATCGACTTACAAATGAACAACGGTTGCAGATTATTGAATTTTATTATCAAAATTCATGCTCGGTAAAGAAAGTGCATCGTGCACTTCTTCCAATTTATGGTCAGTTTGGGCGACATTCAGAGGCGGCTATTCGGAATCTTGTAACTAAATTCCGCCCTGTACGCACTCTACTCGCATACGTAGAGTGCGGACAGAGGAAAATATCGCAGCTGTATCCGCCAGTGTTGTTGATGACCGAGAATTGTCGATTCGGCGCCGTTCGCAGCAATTGGACCTCTGTTACTCCACTACGTGGAAACGTTTGCGGAAGGATTTGGGTGTAAGACTTTTTAAAATACAGCTGGTGCAAGAATAAAGCCACACGACCTATCACAACGGCTAACTTTTGGTGAATGGGCGCGTGCAAAGTTCGATGAAGATCCATTTTTTTTTTATCGGAAATTGTGTTCAGCGACGAACCTCGTTTCTGGTTCAATGGATACGTGAACAAGAAAAATTGCCCTATTTGGTGTGAAGAGCAGCCAGAAACATTGCAAGAACTGCCAATGCATCCCGAAAATTGCACTGTTTGGTGTGGATTATAGGCCGGTGGCATCATTGAACCGTACTTTTTCAAAGACGACGAAGGCAGGAACGTTACTGTGAATGGCGAGCGCTACCGTGCGATAATTACCCATGTTTTTTTGCCCAAAATGGAAGAACTGGACTTGTGTGGCATGTGTTTTCAACAAGACGGTGCTACATGCCACACAGCACGCGAAACAATGGCCCCAATTGAGAGGCGAGTTTGGTGAACAGTTCACTTGGCAGCCAAGATCGTGCGATTTAACGCCTTTAGACTATTTTTTGTGGAGCTATGTTAAGGCTCATGTCTATAGGGACAACCCCGCAACGGTTGACACACTAGAAGCCAATATTGAAGAATTTATTCGTGAGATACCGGCCGATATGTTGGAGAGAGTGTGCCAAAACCAGAGAACCAGAGTATGAACGTTTTGAGGCGTAGCCGCGGTCAACATTCACATTAAATCATCTTTAAACATTTAATTATATAGATCGTTCTATCGACTGATATAAATATTTCATACATTTCTCTAAATTTTATGTGTTTTTTTAAATCAAATCCGAAAGCTCTTAAAAAATCACCTTTTATTTAGAACAAACTGATTTTAATATAGAACAAATTAGATAATGTTTTTGCTAAGACTACCAAAAATTTGTTCCAATGACGTTGCAGGAAAAAGTCAAGAAATTAGCAGATTTTGTTTGTTTAATATCAGTATAATTAGAATAACAAATATATATCTGTTACATCAACCAAAATTTTGGTATATCTACGCTAAAGTTTAGTTAATTAAAATTAATAAATTAATCTGCTAAAATCAACAAAAAAAAAATGCTAAATCTTAGTTTTTTAGAACATTTTTTGCCAATAAAAATATGCCCTCTTGAAATCAGCACTGTACAATTGTTCAACAAATATGTCTGTTGAATTTAACAAAAAATAATGTTAGCAAGTGTTTTGCAACCGTCAGATAATGACAATCGTAATTAATTTCTCTTTACAGGAAGAAGAAGAAGAAAACATTTTTATTGAAAAATTTTACGGACACAAGGGATACACCAGACTGCCGCAGTTTCGTCCCCTCATGGGACTCGTCAAGCTTGATGCTAAGGCAATGAGTTATAATACCAGTACGACACCAAAAAATAAAAAAGTTTTTCATATAGAGCAAATTAACAATATAAAATACTTTGTTCAATTGACACATAAATTAACCACTGACGTATCCCAGGAAGGGGGCGAAACTGCGGCAGTCTGGTGTATCCCTTGTGTCCGTAAAATTTTTCAATAAAAATGTTTTCTTCTTCTTCTTCCTGTAAAGAGACTAACTAAAAAAATAATGTTATTTGCATTCAACTAAATTTAAGGTAAAGTCATAAAAATAGAAATGGAAAAGACGGAAATAATACGAACTGAAATCACTAAAATTAAAGTTAAGCTATTTAGATATTCGATTAAAAAACAATATTTAATAAAAATGTGTTGGTTAAAAAGTTACAGTGCTTGGAATAAAAAAGTGGGGAAAGATGCCTCCGCTCAACCAAAAGCTATTTCGTTCATTATATCAAAAAATAAAACGGTTTTTAACTGGTAACGGTATTTTAGGGTTATCATCTTCCAACCTTAATAAGGTAATACGTTCACATTATAATTTTTGTATGTTAGTATGTTGTACATTGTTTTTAGTTTGTTTGACCCTGAGTTTCTGTGCATGATCATGCAGTTTTTTAATAGATTATTTGTAGCTTTCACCGCAGTTTTAATAATCTATCAACATATATTTTTTAGTAGTTACTAAACAAACGTGAGAAATGCTAAAAAGATGATTTATTAAAAAAAAATATTAATATAAATTTATATATTTTATTATGCATAGTAAAGTGGATTGGATTTCAAAATATTCCAATAAAATCTCCTTGATGTCTATTTACCAATATCTGTATAAAAAGGAGTAGTATTAGGAGCTACTTCACTTAAAATTTTGAAAATATCGAGCCATGACAGCAGAAACATCTTAAGCGACATGATGGAAAAAGATAATTTACGATCACTTGCTCCATCTTTCAAATTTGTAGAGGTCCCGAAAGACCGTTACGAATTTACAGCAAAAGCAATTTTAGCTTAAGTACACATTGCTTGTTTGTCTACATTTTTCGTGACAGCGAAGTGTCGCTTAAGCTAAAATTCTCTTTAACAAGTTAATGAAAAAAGTGACAAATTACAATAAAACCACAGTATTATTCTTGATGTTATAAATAATTTTTGTTTTAGTACAAAGTTCAAAAAAGACTCGATCCAAACAACGATTCTGATAATTCCTCTGAATCCAATGATTATATAAATACTGCAGAATTTACGACTGAGATTGAAGAAGAGACGTGTGTACATAAAAAGCTGCAAAATATTCATATTATAATGAGAGCATTTATGAAAGTGGCGCCAGAAATAGTTATTGCTTGTTGTGGGGTGAAAGTAATGGAAAACGGGGATGCAATGAAATATCTACCATTGTCATTCAATATTTAAAACTTGTAGATGAAAGAAAAACTCAATCTTCAATCAGTATTTATTGTGACAGTTGCGCAGGCCAAAAACGAAATAAAGCTATGCTTGCCACCTAAACGTGTTTTCTTGATAACTGAAATTATATTAAAAACATAAAACTAACATATTTATTACCCGGGCACACAATGATGCCTGTTGACTTCATTCATAGCACTATTGAATCTACCATTCGCTATAAAACTATTTGATCCCCTAGTGAATGGTATACTACAATGTCTAATGCACGAACTAATCCAACAGGTTATTATTGCATTGAAATGAATTACGCTGATTTAAAAGATTGGAAGACATATTCGCAGGAGATGTTTCCCAACTTGATGAAAATATCGTCTCTAAATGTACGTACCGCTTATTTTGAAAAAAATAACCCTATTATGGTACTAAAATATGGCTATTATGATAATTCCGAAATAAAGGAATACGATCTCAACTCGATTGCACGATAATAATATGATAAACTTTTAAATTATGATCATATTTTAAAAATTTCTGCAGCAAATATAGAGTTTTAAAAACATTCTGCGATAAAAACACTATACCCGGAAAATTCCACCACGAATATTTAAATTTCAAATATGATCAATCTGTCAAAGATTCACTACCTGTCCAAGAAGACTAATTTTGTATTAAAATCTTTTTTTGAAAGATATTTCTTAATTTATGTAAGATCTGATTTTATACCAAAATCATTTACTTTAAAGTTAACAAGTACAAGTTCTATTAATATTAGCATTAAGTTGATATTTAAGTAATTTTTATTTTATGTTACATTTCATCAAACCATTTAAATTTAAGTTTTAAAATATTAATTTCAATTTGTGTAAACAAAAATAACTGAAAAAATAAAAAATTGTTTATTTTTAAAATGTTATTTTTTCTTCGCCGACAGAACTATAAATACTTCGTTACCAGCATGACAGCGAAAATAGCTTAAGCGACATAAACTACCGTGATCTTGTAGATACGCAAATAAATCCACTTGCATAACATCCCTATGGGGAATGAGGAGTCAATTGTCCTAAAAGTGACTGGTTAAAGAAAGACTTATCACAGGACTGGTATAATTTGATACTAAAGTGGGTTAAGCAGTGTCAATTGTCCTAAAGTTACCAATCCTGTGACTGGTAAAGGGAGGATATACCACTTAACCAGAATGCTTATTAACAAGTAAAAGCCAGTTGACCAGAGTTTTACCCATTGGAAGCTGTTTAGTTTTCGTTTATTTTATACGACATGAGCCTTTTGCGACAGTCTTATGGTATGTCCATCTTTGGTTAGTCCTGTGGCATGCCACTTTGTGGTTTAAAGCAGGACAAATGACCCCCTCCTATGACAAGCAAATGTTAATGTTGTTGTCAGTTGTTTATATAGGGTAGGGTTTAGCCGAGGACTGGTCTCTAGCACGAAGGGACCGATCCTGTTGCACACGCAGAACCGGTCCCATTCCCCAAAGCGATATGTCTGACAAAACAATGTTTATTTGCCGAATATCAAGGCAATACTTCAACTTTAAGCGAAGATAGTTAAAAAAAAGCTTCTCCTTTAAAATTTTTTTTGTTGTCGTTTAAGCTATTTTTGCGGTCACGGCTCGATATATGGTGACCATTAATGTGGTGCAACAAAATTGGATTTTATTTTCTATTAAATTAACATTTATTTAAACAATCTTAAGTAATATATACATTGTTATGATATTTTTTTTTAAAGTATTACAACAACTGATATCATAATAATTAAATAAAAAGAGACTATAAATATCACAGAGTTAATTAAACGTTGTTTGAAAAAACCTTATACCATCTTCAAAGTTATAAGAAATAATAAAAAAAAACACAATCTTAAATGCTTTTAATATAAAAGGACTATGAGTGATTATTGAACAAATTTGTTATTATTCCAAATTTGTTACGTAGACCTTCTGCATTTTTTGTTAAATGTCAGTGTCTGTTTTCTCGCAAGCATTTTAAAATAGAATCTTTTATGTAACAAGTCGGTGGAAAATCTTGGTATTATTTTGAGATTCTTATTTTGGATTATTTACAGTTTTTTGTGTGAGTTTTTTTAGTTTTAGCAGATCTACTGAACCACACTTGACAACCATAATGATCGGAGGGATCTTGTTCCTCAAGTTGAGTGTAGATCTTCTGTTAAGTAGAGGATAAAGAGCACAACCACATTCGCTGGCTTTATTACATATATACTGAATATGTAGCTTGAATGTAAGCTTTTTGTCCAAAATTATACCCATGTACTTTATATCATCTTTTACTGGAATCACACTTCCCTGTGATCGTAAAGATAAAGTAGGAACTCTCTTTGGGAACTTATTGCATGGAAATATAATAGCCTGAGTTTTTTCATGATTAACTTTTATCTTCAATTTTCCGAAATATTTTTGAGTTGATTTAAGTGAATCTTGCATTCTTTTAATTATTGCATTTGATACTTTACCATAGCAGATGAAAGCGCTATCGTCTGCATAAAAAGCTGTCAGCCGTGAATATTGAATAAAGAATAGGAGACAATACTGATCCTTGTGGAAGACCCTTGTGGAAGACTTTTACTTAAAAATTCTGCAAATAAATTGGAAATTTGAAAGAGTTAAGTTTAAATACGAGACCATCATACCATAAGGGATCGAAAGCTTTTTCAATTTCGAGGAGGATAATTCCAGTACTCTTACGATTCGATTTGTTAGTTTCAATAGAATTTCCAACTACCATAACCTGATGGACAGTGGAATGCTCTTGATTGAATCTAAACTCTTCCTTGTTAATAATGTCGTTGTCATTTGTGAAATTCAAAATCCGTTCATGAAAATTTTTTTCAAATACCTTATCCATTAAACTTACAATGCTTATTGGTATGTAACTTCCAGGTAGTTTAGGATCTTTTCCATTTCTATGAATTAGCATTATCTTAGAATTTTTAAAAACTTTTGGAAAGTATCCATTGATTACAGTTAAATATTTACTTAAAGTTTGAAAGAAATAGTCAGGCATATTTTGAAGAATAACGGCATTGACTGTATCAAGCCCAGGAGCCTTATTACTCTTCAATGTATACACAAAAGACTTAACCTCACTTCCATTTATAAGAACAACCTCAGAACTGTTTACAGTTGTTCTATTAAGTAGGCGATTACAAACATTTGTGTGCATGGGTGAAGAACTGTTCATACACGGTGGTCTTGAAAAAACTTTTAATGAAGGGTCTTAGCACATAATTTTTTTTACTGATTTGGGTTATTTACATTCTAAATAGAGTGTAAAAAAATTATAGCCCATAACTTGTAGAGCCGTTTTTGAAAAACTCATTTTCAAAAACATTACTCGTTTTCTATTAAAAATTTCACACATTCGTATAAAATTGATAATTTATGTATTAATTAAATTTATTAATATAATACTTTTATGAGATGTAATAATAACCATAACAAAGACACATTTTCAGATGTTTTAGCAACTATTTCAAGCAACAAAATCTTTTTACCCCACTGTCTTTAAATTTTGTTGCCAGTACATTATCACAATATTTTTGACGCTTTACTGGTACTACAGCATCTTCGGATTCAATAAAATCATTTTCTAATAGTAGATCTGATGATTGTATTGATATGCAAATTTTCAGAAACCCTCCCACGCCCCCCCCCCCCCCCCCCCCCCCGATGCCAAATTTCTGATTTCTCCATTCGATTCTGCACCAAAAATTTTATTTTTATTTTTTTTAAATATTCCCCTTCTTTAAAGGGCCACATTGGTAATATGGGTATAAAACATTTTTTTTTCTCGAGCAATTTAATATTGTTTGCAAATAAATCAAGATTTCCTAAATTTTAGACATGTTTTCATACAGAATTGTGTCATTTCTAACCCATCACTTCTTAACACCTAAACGTACGATAATAATTACGTGTTTATTAATGTTTTGTCCTCTGTAACATAGTCAAGTTTTATTTATAATTTTCAAGTTTGCAATGTCATTAAAAAGAGTTTTTTTTAGCAATAACTTCAGATCTTTAGTCTGTATTAAGACTTCTAAAACTTGTAGTGTGATCGGTCGAGTTAGCCAGTCCAACAACACCCACTAGTCAACTTTTAATGTATTTAAGTTTTGTCTTTTTTGTAATACCGTGTTATGAATATGGAATATGGAATACAATTACATTTACTTTGAGAATAATTTAGTTTACTTTCCAAAACTTTAAAATTTTTTAAAGTCCAAGTACCCAAAATTTGATAGTTTTGCTCTGAGTTTTGTCAGAAATGTTCAAAATAAAGTTTTTAATTTGTTTAAAACTGCAAGCTGTAGACAAATTTGGGTAACTAAATACCAATTTTTCAAATTGCGCAGTTGCAGAAGTTTTTTACTCCTGCAGGGGTTCAAAATTGTTGAAAATTAAAGTTCTATAACACACTGCTACAAAAAAAACTTTCTGTCAGAACTTGAAAACCGACCTAGTGGGGGTTGTAGGCCTAGGTGAGGACATACAAAAACCGTTTTCAAAAATTTTGAAACACCCTCAAAATTTTGACTTATTTTCAAAAAACTGTTTTAGGGTAGGTCGTAGCACTTTAGTACTTTTAACTCACACATTTTTTGACCGATTTCAAAATTTTAAACAGTTTTGGAAAGACAAAGAATTAGGCTTTCATGAAATGTATTCATTAAATATATATTCCAAGACATTAGGTAAGTGTTTAGCAAAAGTTTCTCTTTTTTTTATTTTTTTTTCCAAATTTTTCAAATTCAACAAGAGTTATTTTAATTTTTTTTTATGAAAACCTATCTTTTTTTGCACTGTATTTTAAAGACAATTTTATATAGAAAAAAACGAGATATTATTTGTTAAAATCGGTTTCTATTTGCAAAAGTTACTAAACTTTTTCTAAAGTAAAATGTTAAGATTGCAGACTTTTCTTCTGGTAAACCACTTGACTTACAAAAACGCTTGTTTAATTTTTTTTTTTTTTATTCATATGGTTTGCGCTGGGGGAGAAAATGCTAAAAACAGGTGTTAATGAAAAGTTAAATAACTTTTACAATTTTCATCCGATTTGAAAAATTAAAACCATGTTTTGTTAGGAACTAAATTTTCTTTATACATTGGTATAAATTTTTATAAGCTTTCATATTAAAATAAGCAATGAAAAGCTACTAAAATCAAAAAAGTTTATAATTTTCGTTTTTTTTGTAGATATTCTTAACAAAAACAATACTTATAACTTACAAATGTATAAGAAATGCACGTCATTTTAAAGCCTAATCAGTTTTCTTTCCAAACCCGTTAAAAAAATGTAAATCGGACAAAAACTGACTGAGTAACAGGTCGATAAGTTGACGAACATCACTTGAAACGGTTTTTTTAGAATAACTTCTGAATTTGAGGGTGTTTCTGAAATTTTTTGACACAATTTGTAATGTACTCAACAAGACCTATAACCCACGCTAGGTCGTTTTCCAAGTTTTTTTTCATTGTAGCACCGTGTAATCTACAGCTAGATGAATACTAGTGTACAATATTCCATCAAAAGCCTGGTAATGACTTATTATTATTTTATACATTACCTTGTAGTAAGTAGGGTAGACTGGGGACCATTCATTACTTTTTTGTTTGAAGCGCTGTCTTTAAAAAAACAATATTTTTTTTCAATTTGTTTTTAATTCGAAGATTTACACATTCCGGGTTTTATTTGAATGCAAAAATTCCCTTTATTCCTATGACTTATAAAATATTTTTAACGTTTTTCAGAGTAACCTAAAACGGATATATTGCCCCACGTAATGGTGCACAATCCATAATTGGATTTACTTTAAAAGCGTATATTTTTAAACGGGTTTTGGGTATAATTACGTTATAATTTTGAGTCTACATTAGTTTAGAAAATACGTAAATTATAGGCCATTTTAATCCAACTTTAAATTGATGATTAGCTTGCACCAAAAATGTTCATTAAGTATGGGTGTAGAAGTGTCCGATATTCGTAGGTTTCACTGTATTTATTATATTTGGCGTTCCTTTACCATTTGTGAATCAATCCAATTGGAAATATTTCCAAGGTAAATGCTATGGATGGTGAATGTACCCCAGGCGCAGCCAACCAGTCAGAAACTGTCAGTAGCACAAAAATCACGCACTGGTATACCACTGGCTAACCGAGGAATTGTAAAAAAACTACTGGCAGAACTCTTGTTTACAATATTTTACCAGCGTTTTTTAAAAATATAGAATAATTTATACTGTAAAAATCATTGCTAAAGAATTGGCTGAGACCACTACGCCAACTTTGGGTAAAAGTATTTTCCGAGTGCTATCTAAACAGTAATTACCAACAGCTCAAAAGTCTAATCACTGGTAAACCACTTATTTTATAAAAATTATGATGCATTGTTTGTAGTCGAAAGTATTTATTAAGCTTTTCCTTTTTTTGATTGACGGTTTTTTTCGCAAAAAATAATGTTTAATGAATACTCGAAATTTACTTTTTTCCATTTTTAAAAAAAATCCACGAGGTTGTATGTTTTGAACAGCTGTTAAAAGCAAAGTAAATGACGGAACTTGCTCAAAATTTGACAGTAGTCTATTAACAAGTGATACTTGATGGGAGCAGTGTTGAATTTCATATAACTACGAGGGAAGTTCGAAAAGTCACAGACTTATTGATCCGCCTTCGTATATTTTTTAACAAAATATAATTTTAGACCCATTTTTTTTTGTCTTTTCTTAATGGCTTATTGTTTATCACCTTGTAGTTAATATAGTTAACCCATTATTTTTTTATTTACGAAAGGCTCCCGATAATGCATAACTCATTACTTTTTGGACATTTCATATACAAAATTGAATATATATAAAGGATAATATATGCAATCTTTCGGACTTAGATTACTATTCCCATTATTTGGTACGGTGTGTTTTTGCTGGGATGCCTTATTTGACTATATCCTGATTGAATTTATTTACTTTGTCTATCTTTTTTCTAGGTGTAGAAGTATTTTTAATTGAGTTCCTAAATATTCATTTTACATTTTGTGTACATTATAAGAAATGTTCTATTATAAAATTTAGTTATTTTACAAAACTATTGTTGATAGCAAACGACGGGCGTGTATAAAACTCCCATTTTCCTCACCTTTTTCTTGATATCCTGAATAATGCATAATATCATTGAACAGATTTATTTTTTGTATCATCAATGAAACAAAACATCAAAAGACATTAAATCTACTTTGCAAACAATAAAAAAAACAAAAAACAGAAAACCACACAAATTGTATTAGCCAACAATGAAGACAAAAACTATTTACAAATAGTTACAACCTTCTTTTATTTTTGTAAATATATTTTGTGTTTCTACTTTACGGCATTCCTTTTGTAATTTCGCCCTCTGCAAACAAAAAAAATAAATAAAACTATCTTGATGAAACTAAAATATAAAATGTAAAAAATCTAGAAACGATACCACCGATGTTTGTAGGCGTCAATGACTTTGTGTATTTAAGGCACCTGTGTCTACATTTGACAAACAAAACAACAAACATATTGAACAATATATTTCGCAACTATCAAAGTCCTTAAAATAAGAACCAAACTAAACATAAAAAACAAAAGAAGAAAAACTCAACGGGATATTTTACTACGACAGTTCCGACAAATAGTTATATTCGATGCGAACCGTTTTTTTTTGTTTTTTCTTAAATGTAAAATACACACATACAGATGTACTTAGGGTAAAAACGTTTACTTAAACGATTAACTTTATAGAGCGTCTTCTACTTCTACATTAGAGACTATTTTTTCATAAACAGCGTTGCCACATAAATTTCCAGATTTATTATTAAAAATTTCTAAATATCCACGAAATTTTTAACGTGTCATTACAAATAACCTATACACAGAGAAATAATGTGTCAACCGAATAAAAAAAGTGCATATTAATGGTAACAACTTATTAATTCAGTTAGTACAAACAATATTTACATTTGAATTCTCAATATTTTGGGTGATGCAACTAAAACTCAGTTGACTTAACCGAATTTTGTAGCGAAAACTAATGTTAAGTTGTCCCAACCGTCTAAAATTCGTAATAATCGTATTAACCGAATTTCTGTTCCCAAATAGCTAAATTGTTCTCTGTGTGTACTTATTCTTATACCTATCAACCGTACAATGCCCATGGACAAAAATAGGTCTTATAATTCTCAATTAGTTTATAAAACTTATTATTTATAATGTCAAAGTTTGGTAGCTTAATAGGGAGTTCAGACTGCGAAAATAATCTACTAGATTGACGTTAACCCAACTTTTGAATCTTTCCCGTTTACATATGTATTTTTGATTACTAACTTTGAATACCATGGTCGCGCCGATAGTGATCCGACATAAGGGGAACAACAAAAATGCCGGCATTAGCAAAAATATTTGTCGGCATTTTTTTGCGGCAGCCTCTTAACGTTAATTTTTACCTGACTTTGTATGTATGTTTTGTTAGCGTTGCCAAAAACACAGCGTTGCACACAATTATTGGTATAATACAGAATCGTTGAGAAATAGTATTCAGAGAAAAAATTAGATTAACTGTTAATCAAAAAGATTAAAAATGGTCTTATAGCCTTGCTTAGTGCTTGATTAAGCAGTTAATCCAATTTTTAGGAGATTAACTCGTCTTAGTGAATTTCTAATAATCCAGTTGAAGTTGAATACTTCGTCGTACAGACACAGGATAAAACGAACAGATTTCAAATTCTGCGTTCCATAATTAGTAAAGTAAATTGTTTAACGCGACCTTTTACCTGCCGACTATTCTCGTGAGTTACTTAGAAATATTTACTTATTTTATTTTCAACCTTTTTCTCATTTTACAATCAACCCCCACTCACCTGGAAATTACCAAACTAGTCTAAAATAAATAAAAATTTATGTAAATTTTAAATATTTTAGGCTGGACTAAAATTAAAAATAAATAAAAATTTTCTTTGAAAAACTCGCGCGGAAAGCCTATCACATCGAAAAACCCCTAAGTTCATCGGAAGGCCGTCTACGTGGAAAGCTTGTTTAAACCGGAAAACTTTCTTCAGTAAAGCCGGTGTTTTGATATACTAGAGGATTTTTTTTTTAAATTTAATAAAATGGCTTTAATATTCGCGCCACGTTTGTTAGAACTGAAAAGAATTTAAATGCGCGTTTCCGTTTTTTGGACCCAGGCGACTATGGGACCCCGGCGCCACTAATTTTCACAGTTTACTAATTTTCAATTTAATTTTTTCTTTCTTAATTGCAGAGGGGGTGATATATTTTTTTTTTTAATGTGAGCCCGCTAAATATTTGTATTGTATTTAGAAACTTTTTCTCATTTCACGATCTAACCGGCTCACCTTCCGAATATTCTCTTGAGTTATTTACTACCACATATCACACGAACGCCACGTTCGTGCCAAATCGACTCACTTAGCTACATCTGCTAATCGAAATTCGGATGAACCGCAACCAACTCCAGCTTTTGCTAAAGAGCGATGAGTTAGGACCTGAGTTGCCGAAGAATTTTAAAAGAAGTCGAGTCATTAGATTCAGTAGTTTAAGTAGGTTTAGGTTAGGTCGGAGTGGTAGCCGGCTCCGTGATCACCAGCACACTTAGACTCTGAGGTCCGTTGTGATGCCAGGAGACTGACGGATTACCGATCAGACTCTACCGTTGAACCAGTTAGAGCTCCTTACGAGGCTAAGGAGGTGCGGAATACTAGCACCTGAAAGATCCCCAAGATCGTGAAAGAACGCCGATTCAAGTGAGGCCCTCCTACGTAGCGCCAGCGCAGGACATGAACAGAGAAAGTGCTCAATACTCTCCTCCTCCTCCTCCTCGTCCCCGCAGCTCCTACAGAAGTCAGGCGCTAACACCCCCAACCTACGAGCGTGCCTGCCAATAAGACAGTGGCCGGTCATCACCGCCACCATGTTAGAGATTTCCCCCCTGGAAAGCGACAGGAGCGCCCTCGTTCGCCCCAGATCTAGAGCCGGCCAGATGTGCCTTGTCACCACACAAGTCACGCCATTAGCCCACCTAAGGTCAGTCGCCCTCTCGGAGTAGAGCCGATTGTTCAGCTTAAGTTAGTTTAAGTAATATTAAATAAAGAAAAACATCGTTTTTATTTCTGATGCTTTTGGTCGTACTGTTGCCAGATTAAATATCATCTCAATCATTTCAACAAAATCCCATGATCTGGCAAAACTTAATACACTTTCAATTGCTTGCTACACTAACCGTCATTACCTTTTGTGAAGTCAACAATTTCCCTTTGTTTGTATTGTCGACCGCACGCACGTGATGTTTTGTGTGTGTTTTTAGTATCCTTTTATTTGAGTCTTTATTCTTCTCAAGTGAATTACTTTTATTTGTCATTATTATTGTCTACTTAAGTCTAAATAGTACTTAACCGTCTTTTCCTTTATTGGCCTATTGATTACCACTTCCCAAAAGTAAAGGTATCATTGAAAACATATTGTTTGTAAAGTAGACTTTGTTATCTTTGTAATACTCTCTTCAGTTATAGTCGTATTTATACCGGTTACCGTTACTGCACACATAATATGGTATGGGAAAGCATAGTTTTATATGATCGTGATGATTGGGAATTGTGATGGTGTAGTCTTCTTATCTATTTGAATTGTTTTTAATGGCATTTTCTTATCAACAAAAAACTGACATTTAAACGTTATTTTAAGATTAGTTTTATATGATGTCGTCGTTAAATGGGCATAATTTTTGTGATTTTATGAATCATTTAAAGTTCATTTGACATGCATGTTATGGTTAATAGTATCTGTGATAAGGTAAATCGATGCAGAGATATGCATATGGTGAGTATTATATTGTATTTAAATAAGGTACATCATTTTGTTTTGATAAGGGCTTTGTTACTGGCTAAAAATGTTCAGATTCGGAAAAAAAATTTAAGAAATCCCTATTTTTATACTTATACTATATACACCATTTTTAAACTCCTTAATTTTTTTGAAAAATTAACCCTCTAACTGGCAAACGATGTTTTGCAACAAAATTCATACTATGTGCTCCACTCGAAAAACAAATAATAAGTTCTTCAACAAAATTGTTTATCGTGAAGGGCGTGGTAGAGAAGAATGAGTGTATTTTCTAAAAATCATAACTACATTGCAAATTTTTAATTTTTTCTGAATCAGACTCCGCAGTTTCTGGTACTGAACCTTCGTCAGTGACCCTGTTTTTTAATTTTTGATTAATGTAATATTTGTTATGTTTTTATTTGTTCGATTGCGTCTATATGAAATTTTCTGTGCAATCACTGACCGTGGTATAGATAAACTGATATCTAATGCCACAAAAACTGCGCAGTCTGATTCAGAAAAAATTGAAAATTTGCAATGTAGTTATGATTTTTAGAAAATACACTCATTCTTCTCTACGACGCCTTTCCAAATTAAATTAAATAAAACTGCATATTAATTAAAGTATTAATTGCAATTGTCTGAAAACGACGTTAAAATTCAAACTCAAACAAAAATTCTTTATCGTTGCCTAATTTAGGCGATATGAGCCAAAATATTTTAGGGTGCATTCTGAAAACTAAAGCATTTAAAAGACAATTTTTGAACATAAATTATTTCTCTTACCAAGATATAATCGCACTCCAAAGACTATTCTTTTTTCTGCTCCTTTTTAAGAAGATATCACGATTTTCGATTTTGGAAAAAGCGAAACTAGGCGAAAAAGTATCGAAATTTCAATTTATATTGTTCAAACTTTAACGCTTTGCTATTAATACTTAATGTCTTCTTTCTGCAAAATTGCATTAAAATCCGTCTATTAGTTTAAAAGTTAAGACGTATCCTTTAGAGGAATCCTGATAAAATTCTGTGAGTCCTTGGACCAAAGTAAGGGCTTATTATTAAAGATAATGCTTCAATCTTACTTATATTTTATTATAAAGAGTTTTTAGTCGACTTAAATTTGTTATTTAGGTTTTGAAAACTATGTTTTTTCAAAAATAATTATTTTTTGAAATTTTACAAAGTTTTGATTTTGAAGCTTTCTCGCTTCCAAACCGTGGACGGCACACGAAAAATTTCTTCACAAAATATTTAGCAAATTTAGTTTTCTATCAGAATATATTAATTTATATAAAACGCTTATTTGACGCATTTGTGGTAAATTTTATGAAAACTGCCCTCAGGCAACCTTACCCGTTAGAGGGTTAAATTCGAATCTTAAAGATTTTTGATTTTTTATATTATATAGTTATGGCAACCATTGAACCAAGGATCCTGTAAACTAGGATGTGTCTACATATTTTGGTCTAAAGACATACTGGATTCCAATAGAATACCTCTAAAAGACATCATTTTAACTATAAATCGTATGGGCAGATTTTTATTATATTTATTTATTATATTTGCAGAAAGAATATATTCAGAAGCAATAGAAAATCGTTGAAGTTTGAGCAATATATAATGAAGATTATATGCGTTTCCGCTTAATTTAGAATTTTTCGAGAAACGAAAATTGACAAATTTTCTTAAGTAGAAGAAAGAAAAGTGCAATTTTTGGATTGCAGCTGTATCTTAAGGAGTGTAACATATTAATTTTTGAATTTTTGTAAAAAAAAACAAAATTTTAGTAAATATTGTATTAAAAATTTTTTTATTTTTTTTTTAATAAATAAGAGGCTTAAGAGCCGCACCAGATTTAATACTTTTAAAACGTTTTATTTTGTTTGTTCCTCAATAAAAAGCAAACACTTTTGTACCAATGAATTTATTTTTCTGGATGGTTATTTTGATTTTATCAGTTGTTCTAATTTTTGTTTTTTTTTTCAAAACAAGATTTTTAAATATCAGTACTGATATTTTTAACAAAGTACAAAATTATTTTCATCTTTGATGAAAAATGTTGAACTAAATAATAAAACAAAAAATTAGAAACAATAATACATTTTTTACAATTTTTAAAATCAGATCCTCTTATAATTACACAATTTTTTTTATAATTTAATAAGTTTTCAGTATTTCAATGTCATAAATGAAACTAATTCCAGAATTTTAAATGTCACTTATAAATTGCAAAACAAAAGTGGAATGCTAAAAGAAGCTTTCTGGTAAGAAAAAAATATATTACAACACTGGATTCAAAATTTACATTCTGCAAACGGACAAATTAGTGTACATTTTTTCTTGCAGTTTTTTTTTTGCAATTTTTATTGCCATTAAACAAAAAAAATATTTTTCTAATAAAAATTTAATTCGAAACCAAAATATGAAAATTAAAAACAAAATTTTTTTCTAATAAAAAATATTTTTATCATTAAGTCAGTACTTTTAAAAATTTGGCGGAACACGAAAAAGTCTTTCTGATACAAATAATTGATTTTATAATTGAATACACGATTTATATGCTGCAAACGAAAAAATTGTTTAAAAAAATACAATTTTGTTAGCCGTTTTCTATTAAAAATGCAATTTGCAACAAAAAAAATAAATAATAAAAAAAAAATTTAATAGAAAATTTTAGCATGAAAAAAATGCACTCAAATGGTATGATTTTTACTACAGTCAACCAACATTCCACAATAATACCTGTATTTTATTATTTAGTTTTTGACTTTTAAAACGAGTTAAAAAGGTTTTATTTTTCAAAATTTGCTTTTTCAACTTTGATATTTTTTCCTAAAGAAATTTTTTGATTTTCAACTTGAGGGATATTTTTAATTTAAAGAATATTTGAATTTGTTCTTTTCTATTGAGTAATAAAAAGATTTTAAATTTCTTTGAAATTTATTTTTGATAAAACCAAAAAATAAAACGGTTTCCGGTGCCTGCTTAAAAGCATATATAAACATAAAGAATATCTTAGCTTTTTCCGATTGACCTCCATTTTTTGACAGTGCTTTTTGTTATTGCGCTGGCTGTAACCTTCACTTTTTTCAAAATATTTAATGTCACTACACTCAGGGAACTTCTACTTTAAAAATATGTAGTTGTTGGGGTTGTAATACAGTTTCTTTATTTATAATGTAAATGTCAGTCATTTATAGAACAAATTAATTTGTTTACTAACCTTGTAGTTAATTAAAAAAAGCAAACTACATCAAATGACTGTTTTATGATTTTACATTAATTTTTTTACATTAGTTTTTTGTTATTTTAAAAAAGAAAAGAAATAAATGTTTTTTTATTTTTTACTAACATGTGGTTAATTTTTACTACAATAGTTAGTAATTTTTGAACACTAAAAAACAACTGACAAAGTTTGTTAAATTTACTGAAATGTAAGTCGGGCCTTTCTTTAAGGGAAATTTCGTTTGTTTTTAACTACATTTGCAGTGATCTTTACCTACATAGTATTCGAAATGTACCAGTCAGTTAGGTATTTTTTAAATTCCCTTTTGTTGGGGCCTAATATCTTACATTATGGGACATTTGGTGGGTTCATGTCTTTAACAGCAATTTTAGTATTATAAGGTCTGAGCAGATTCAAGGTAGTTGAAGCATAGCAAGCTGGAGCCAAATAATGCCAGATTAGATCGGATCATCTATGCTTTTTTATAAAAGATATTTATCTTTTTTAGGCACTTTGCTCTGTACACATCTTTTGTTAAATATAAAACTGACTTTTCGCAGCATTCGAAAATTTTCTGCCAAAGGAGATGCTTTAAACCAAACTTTACAATGCCGATAGACATTTTAGAAAAAACGTCTTAAAAATAATAAAAAATATTATGCTGACACAATTTTATGAAGTTACTGAATATTCTACTATAAAATTTAAAATTTTATTTTAGATGGTGTGGAACATAAACTACTTTGAAAATTCCGAGTTAGAAAAATTACACTCCCTAGATTAGGTTGGATTGAGAGCTTTCAACACTAGCTATTCCAGCAGACAGTGGAAGCCATACCGCGACAAGCTGAAGGTGTACAAGAAAGCATTGGCGTTGGCAAAGCGGAACTCATGGAGAGAGTTCTGCGATTCCATAGACAACACTAGGGACACTGCTAGACTTAGCAAGGTGCTGGCAAAAGGTCACTCTAACCCTACTTATGTTAAGAGGGGTGATGGATCCTGGTCAGAGTCATCGGCTGAGTCGTTGGAGATCCTTCTGAATATTCATTTTCCTGGCTGCTTGGATGCAGATACCTTGGACAATGACCAACGTAGCCGCTCTAGGGGCGCTTCTAATGGGATGGAAAACGAGATAATTACACTTGATAGGATAGCCTGGGCAATTGGCAGTTTCTCCCCATACAAATCGCCGGGTCTGGATGGCATTTTACCGATAATGCTGCAGAGGGGTCAAGATTTGATTACTCCCTGGCTGCTTGTGATATACAGACTTTGCCTCTCTCTTAACTACGTGCCCGTAAGCTGGAGGAAGGTTAAAGTAGTTTTTATTCCTAAAATTGGCAAATGTGGTCACGAGGCTGCAAAGGACTTTAGGCCAATCAGTCTCTCATCTTTTCTACTGAAGACGTTGGAAAGACTCATTGACGTACATATAAGGCTGAAACTCGAGGGATCGCCTCAACTTTCGGGTAGTCAACATGCGTATATCAAGGGACGCTCAACGGAAACTGCACTCCATGAGGTTGTGAGAGTGGTGGAGAGATCCTTGGAATTTGGACAATATACACTGGCCGTCTTTCTGGACATAGAGGGGGCTTTCAACAATGTCACGACCAATGCAATACAGGGAGCCCTCGTGGATCTGGGCGCTGAGACTTTCATCAGCGACTGGATAGTGAACATGTTGGACTCCCGTGTTGTCAGTGCTAGTCTGGGAAATAGCGAGTTGTCAAAGCAGGTCAGGAGAGGTACACCTCAGGGTGGTGTGATCTCGCCCCTGTTATGGCTCCTTGTTATTAACTCAGTTCTCGTCACGCTGGATAATAAGGGTGTTAAGGTTGTCGCTTATGCGGACGATGTGGTGATATTGGTATCAGGGATGTTCTTGGACGTGATTAGCGATATTATGACCAGCGCTCTGGATACTCTCAGTAGCTGGGCCACCAGTTGTGGCTTAGGAGTGAATCCGAGTAAAACAGAACTGGTACTTTTCACCACTCGGTCCAATTCGGGCTTCAGACCTCCGCGGCTGCAAGGCTGTGAGCTCACCCTCTCTGATCATGCGAAATATCTGGGTATCATCTTGGACTCTAAACTATCATGGCGACTTAACACCGAGCACAGGGTCAGGAAGGCAACGGTAGCCTTCTACTCCTGTAGGAGGATGTTTGGTTCAAGGTGGGGTTTGAGTCCGAAAATGGTGCTGTGGATGTACATGGCTATTGTGCGTCCAATACTGACATATGGCTCTATCGTGTGGTGGACTGCGACCACTAAGAGGGTGGTCACGGATCGTCTGTATAGGGTGCAGCGCTCTGCTTGCATTGGGGTCACGGGCGCGATAAGAACTTGCCCCCCGGAGGCTCTCAATGTAATGCTTCACATTATCCCTGTTGATTTGCATATAATGGCGGTTTCTTCTAGCAGCGCAGCGCGGCTTGCTGCAACGGGTTCCTGGAAGTCCAGGACCTATGGACATGCTAGGCTTCTTGATGGATTTCACCCACGTGTGGGATTTGAGTCCGACAATGTTACTCCTAGATTGGATTTCTGCCGACCTTTTCGGGTTAGCTTTCCCTCCAGGGCGGGAGTGGGATATGGGGGATCCAACTTTTGGTTTTGACATCAGGGTATATACCGACGGCTCAAAGATGAGTTGTGGTGTAGGCTCCGGGGTCTTCTCGGGTGAGTGTAACGTGCGGTGTTCTTTCAGGCTACCTGATCATGCTACTGTTTTCCAGGCGGAAATTCTGGCTATCAGGGAAGCCTGCAGACTCCTGTCTGAAAGGGGGCTCGAGGGACAGTGGGCATCTTCGCCGATAGCCAAGCGGCTTTAATGTCCCTGAGCTCGTACGTCACATCCTCTGCTCTCGTTGGTCAGTGCAGGGAGGAACTGTCCAGGCTAAGCTGTCTATCCCAAGTTACTCTAGTTTGGGTCCCCGGCCACAGAGACCTCTACGGTAATGAAAGGGCAGACGAATTGGCAAGGGCAGGATCTGCCTTAAACGTCTCCACATCGGTGTCAGTCGCTGCACCGCTGGGGACTGTTAAGGGGGAAATTTTCCGGCACTACTTTCGCAGGGCGGGGGACAGGTGGCATAATTTGGATACCTGTAGGACCGCGAGACTTACGTGGCCCAACTACGACCTAGTGCGTACAAACTCTCTCCTGAGCAGGAGCAGGAGGGATGTCTCGAGGCTGACGGCTGTTCTGACCGGTCACTGGCTGATTGGTAGGCATGGCATTAGACTTGGGATTGTACGCGGTTCGCATTGTCGCAGCTGCGGCATACCGGGCGAGGAGGAGACTGTGGAGCATCTTCTCTGCGATTGTCCGGCGCTGCAGAATATTCGACTCCGGATCTTGGGTGACCATATACTGGACGACCTCTCGGTAATATCACGTATGGGATTCGGTGATCTCATACGTTATCTTAACCGAACGGGGTGGGTCTAGTACTCCGGATACCAGTTCCTTACGGGTAGTGTGGTCTCTTCAAAACGGAGTCGCTTTTTGACTCTACTTGATGCTCACGAGTAGCGTGAGCTGCCACTTAAACCAACCAAACCAACCAGGTTGGATTGAAAAGAGCAATCGGAAGTAAAGATACCCTTCAAAACCGACTCATGTCTAATAAAATAAGACACACAGGTGAGCCCGAAAGTAGGCTCGTTGTGCGCTATCGTGTTGTTTTGGTTTCCGTCCCTATCTATTTCAGAAACTATGTACCGTTGACGAAATGCTTTATTCTCCTGCAACCCATTCCACTAAGGTCACCCAATGTCGGAATATTGTCAGCGGACAGGTATTGAACGCTAATGCTTGAGAAAGCAGTACAACCATAATGATAGTGTCATATGGTCTCGTTGCTTTCCTCACAGGCCCTACAAGTTACTGAGTCCGTACGGCCCATTCGAAATAGGTGTGAGAATACTTACTATTTTTCCAAATTCCCTTTTCCTTAGTTTCAAAAAATCCTTTCTTAGTTTCTCCCCTAATCTTGTCCTCCCCATAGAATTCTAGTGGTTTCATATATTCCAGAAGTGTCCCATATTGTCCTATGGGCAATAACAGTTCATTTACGTAGTTCAGCGTTCTCAGGCCAATCTTTTTGTTTATGACCTTTTATATTTTTGTACCATCCACCATATGTGATGAGGGTATACATGGCGATCACGGCGCCATGTAATAGAGACTGCTGTTTTTTACCAGGATTGATGGACATATTCGAGAAAAGTTTGAAGTACAATTGGTTATGAGTGAAAATGATAGGGTCCCTCTAAATTTTAAATACCAGTTTGTGTATATATAGTACAATTTCATAACTAGTAGCGTTTGGTGCATAAAACAGGATGCCATTTTTCACCAGACTGTTGTAGGTGAATCATAGTTTAAATTTTCCTAAAATTTTTTTTTCTAATCAAAATTTTTTTTTCATCATAGATTTTTTTTTATCACCGCAAAAGTGGGTTTTCACCTAAAATTTTTATTGGTGAAAATTGATGAAAATAGAGATTTCATTCGATAAAATTAGCTCAACTTGATTTTTTTACATGGATATATTAATAAAAATATGTATTTAAACCTTAGCTACAATGTCTCTGAAGAATGAAATGAGAAAACATTAATGGCTCTAGAGTTTTAGCTAAAAATCGTAGCAAGCAACCATCAAGACATGTAGTTTTCTCTTTTTTTTTGTCTCCTCTCTAACTCCAGCCATATTATAGTTGCACCAACTATAAGATGATCAGTCTAATTTTATGAGTATCTTCGCGCTTTTAGTGCGTCTTGCCTTTTTTAGTTTAAGATTTAATTAAATCAGTCAGTCAGTCCGAAACAAAGAGTATTTTTAAATAGAGATACTATACTTTCCACGCATCTCAGCAATAAACATTTTTTTTTACACTGAAAAATTATTGCAACATGTTGATTAAAAATTATTGCTTAAAACAGTCACTTTTATTTTGCTTATATTTTGTTATTTTCTATTAAAAATTAATATATTTAAATTGTATCCTGCTGACTTTATCATTAATATTTAAAACAATTAAAAATTTTATTAAATTATTATTTAAAAAGATGACACAAATTAATTTAAACTTTTAAATTTCTGCAACATGTTAAGAACAATATTTTAATGCGTACCACGTTTCCATTATTTTATTTTACCTACACACAGAGAAATAAAATGCCAACCGAATAGAAAAGTGTATATTAATGGTAACAATTTTTAAATTCAGTTAGTACAAACGATATTTACATTAGATTTCTGAATATCTTAGGTGTTGTAACTAAAATTCATTTGAATTAATCGAACTTTGTTGTGAAAACTAATATCAAGTTATGCCAACCGTCTGAAGTTCGTAGTAACCGAATTTGAATCGTAGTAACCGAATTTCAGTTGGCAAATAGCTAAAATTTTCTCTGTGAGTAGCAAAATACGATTTGTGTTGAAAAAGAGAAAGTTTAGTTTTGCTTTATTAGATACTAGATGACCAGGCAAACGTTGTTTTGCCTTCAAATTTTAATTGTAATTAATTCTTTAAATCAAGAAATTTCTTTTACGCAAATAATAATATAATAATAATATATTTTTTATGTTAAGTGTACCTGTTAAACATGAATTGTTACTTAAAACCATATCATAAAATTTATTGTTTACTTCTTTACCTTTTTTATTTATTCTAGGACTATGAGGAACGCTAAAAACAATTTTTGAACAACATTATTAAATAAGCTTGCAAAAAGTCTTGAATGTGATAATTTATTTTAATGCTTATTTGTTTTTTGCTTTTGGTACCATGCCCATTTATCCCATTCCGCCCATTTTCAGTTCGACTACTAATATTTGTAATTGATGGACTCGTACAAAATTTGAAGGCTATATAGCTAATATAGAACCCTAGATATTTAATATTTATATTAATTTTGTATATGAGCTAAGTAATCACTTTGTATGGGAGTTGCCACGCCCACTGGTATGATCCCGCCCAATTTTCCCATGACTATTCATAATATAATCAACGTGCACAAATTTCTAAGACTCTGGCTATTATAGAACTGTAGATATATGATATTAAATATTTACTTTGTATGGGAGCTGACACGCCCACTGGTCCGATCACGCCCATGACTATTCACATTAACAAATAATCAATGTGCACAAATTTCTAAGACTCTGGCTATTATAGAACTGTAGATATATGATATTAAATATTTACTTTGTATGGGAGCTGACATGCCCACTTTTCCGATCACGCCCATTTTTCCCGTGACTATTCACATTAACAAATAATCAACGTGCACAAATTTCTAAGACTATGGGTATTATAGTACTGTAAATATATGATATTAAATATTTACTTTGTATGGGAGCTGCCACTCCCACTAGTCCGATCCCGCCCATTTTTTTTCCTGATTATTCAAATCAGTAACATATGGGATACTGCAATGTTTCAAAACTCTTGCTATCACAATAGTCAAGATATATGATGTTATTCAATTTATGTGGGAGGTGCCATGCCCACTTGAAATATATATAGCCGAAAACCTAATTTGGGCTATAACCTTTCAAATGAAACCGGTTTCGGCCAAATCGGTTGGATAGTTTTAGAGTCTATAGAGGACAAACATACAAACATTGTATTTTATATATATAGATTATTTTATGTTTCCGCTCATAACTTTAAAAAAAAAAAAATTTGGGAACGATATATAGCCTATGTCCATCCTGGAGGAACAAATTAAATATTGGTAAAAAAAAATTAGAAATCGTATGATTAGTTACGGAGATTACTTTCTACAAACAAACAAACAAACAAACATACAAACATTACCTCTTTATAATATTAGTATAGACTAAAATAAAAAATGTATGTAAACATTGCCAAGCAACATGTTGATAATAATGATTTATTTAACTCCTTAATAACACAAATCTTATTCGTCACCGCAAAGATAATTTGATTACTAAAATTATTTTAAAATAAGTTTTTTTAAATGTGTAAAATATTAAGTAAATAAACAAATATATCTTTGTACTATTGAAGATATGCATAACTTTTTAATCCAACTTCAACAGAATCCTGGGAGAATACATAATGTAGGAATCATACTATATTTATAAACATTTCCATAACCATAATATGATAATATTCAGATCTAATTATTATGATTAAGAAAAAGATAAGAGTATGGTTGTCACAAACATAGTAACATGATTGTCGCAATCATTAAACCGGAAATGCATGATGCTCTTTGAATATGGTTGCTCCGACCATGTTTTTTCTTTGCATGTAGTTTTGCGTGGCTTGGAATGATTGATTTTGAGCATCCTAGTTAAGATTAATCTTGATTGAACTTTTATGAGTTGTACGAACTTAAAGTCGTTAGAGTATTACATGACAGGATCTTTACAGTGTTATTAAATAATTTACTACGAACTGATTGGCTGGTCAAAAACGGGTTATATATACCAAAAACTCCATACAAACACTTACGCATATAGCTTCCAAATTTAAAAAGTTATATGGGTAGTAAAAATACATACTATCTCGTTATCGATAAATTTATCATTAATTGATAATTTTATCATTTCTTAAAGTGAAAAATTTCTTGTACAAAATTGGTTGTTGAAATTTAATGATAATTTAGAAATGAAAACAAAGAAGAAGAACTTCTTTTAAAAATTTACTTTGTTTTATGCTTCAGGTACAATACACGAATACACACAGAAAATTAAGAGTCAACTGAGTTGACAAATAAATCCATTTAGAAAAACCGTATTACAATATAAGTTCTGAATATTTTGGGTATTACAACTAAAATGTCGTTGTATTAATAAAGTTTTGTTGTAGATACCAATATCCTATGGTAGCAACTGTTCGTTGTAGTAAATAAATTTTAGCTGAAAATTTACACAATTTTTCTCTGTGTGTTAGAAGGTAAATGGAAGATACCATTGTTATCGATTTTAATTTGAAAGTATTTATTCGAGATCTTTTTAATTATAGGTATTTTTTTTTTTTTTTTTTTTTGTAAGAATTTATTTTAGTAAAATGTTTTATTTTATTTTTTTTTGGGCCTTTACAAATTTAAAGGCATTAAGAAAAGGGTTCCCTTGAAAATATAAAATTGATGAGGTCTTGGTTTTCCATTGACACATTTTATGTAGGTTGTTGAAGAATTGATTTTGGGTTTTTTATTCATTCGTTTTTGGCGGCTGAAAAAAAAAACCTTATTTACTTATGGTAGACTAAAATGTATGTTAAAGTATATATTTATTTTGGGTCTTAAGAATTTTTTTTTTTTTTTATTTGTCCAAAACGAAGGTGTATACGCGGATATCAATTTACTTAAAGAATTTTTAGCCGCCTTTTGCCGCCAAGCTGGCTGGTTAGAGCTGAAAAAAAAATAAGTTTAATGATAAATTAAATAAAATGACTTATATTAAAGATCGTCTACATGAGAAGGCTACACTAATAGAAACATATTAGTAAATTCTTTTGCTAAAACTACTAAAAATTCGTTCCATTTGATGCTCCAAGAAAAACTACGAAAGTTAGCAGATTTTTTTTGCTAAATATTAGTAAGATAAGAATAGCAAACATATGTCTATTGAATTAACAAAAATTGAGTTACATTTAGCTAAATTTTAGTTAATTGAAGGTAACAAATTAATCTGCTTTTGTGGCCGGGACTTAGTTTAAAGATTTTTTAGATAAAAGTAAGTATAATTCTAGTCTTATCAAATTTAAGTGATATTTTTCCGAAAATTTTGGAAGATGTTATTCTGTAAATTTTCTAGTGGGTCATTTTAGATTTGAGGTTTAGTGTAAACATTAACCTTATATGGATCAAGTTACATAAAATTATTATTTTGATCTACTTTTGATTTTTTTGTCAATTTAAAAGCTTAACAATCTCGTATTCATAATTAAATCTGCTACACACATTTTATACCTAGAATGTAAGGGTCACATGGTTTCTTATGCCGATTCACCATAAGAAAGTGCAAAAAGCGGAACTTTAACAACTCCAAAATAAAATTCAGAAGTAAACTTTCAAAACGCCAATAAACGTATATTTTTTTTTGTCCCCGCTGCCAGAATCCGTTGACGCAATTTGTTTTTTTTTTTTTGTTTTACAGTGTAATATGTAAATTAGTCGGTAAGGATTTATTCCATATACTTAGTAATAAATAAAAAAAATTAAAAAATTTAGAATTTTTTACTACATTTGTGGTTTATTTTTGAAACAGTTGCGGTTCATTTTAGCAACAGTCAAAAACAAATTACAACGTTAATTGAACTTAATGAAATGTAAGTCTGCCTTTTTTCAAGTGAAATTTCATTCGTTTTTAACTACAGTTTTTAACTGAGCCAGCAAAATTTTAGTCAGGAGGGTGCTTGCAAAAAATTGCTAGTGTCAGAAAAATTAGCTCGCTGAATTTTCAGCAAAATATTAATAGATTAAGCTAAAGTTTTGATATCACTTAGTTAATTAAAAATTAAAAGAAATGCTTGCTAAAAGTTAATGAAATTTTAGCTGAATATTAGTAGACTGAAGAAAACCAAAACGATTTTTAGAAAAATTATGTTTTAGTTAACTTATTTACTGAAAATGTCCTAAATGACCTAAATACGTGCTTGATTACTAAGAAGACAAGAATGGAGCAAACTTGATGATTAATATTTTTTTTTTGTTAAAGTTCTGCCTATTATGGAGGCTCTTGCTTTTCTAAAACTTCGGGTTCTGATGAGATCTTTAGCCAGATCGAAATACTAGTACCAACCTAGCTAATATGTTTGATTTGCTTTATTTTTGTAAATATACGGAGGTTGAAAGCTCGTTATAAATTGAAAATAACATAAAAATAATCTCGATGTTTTTAAAAAACAAAAAACTAATATAACTGTAAAAAATATTACTTGAGCCAGAGTACACACTAAAATTTTTTTACATAAAGAGAACATTTTGGTCTTCAAAGTTTAGTTCCGTCATGATGCTTGTTAGGAAAAGACCTAACCACGTGCTGGATTACTAAGAAGACAAGAATGGAGCCAAATTGATTATTAATAGGTTTTTTGTTAAAGTTCTGCCTATTATGGAAGCTCTAGCTTTTCTAAAACTTCGGGTTCTGATGAGATCTTTAGCCAGATCGAATTACTAGTACCAACCTAGCTAATATGTTTGATTTGCTTTATTTTTGTAAATATACGGAGGTTGAAAGCTCGTTATAAATTGAAAATAACATAAAAATAATCTCGATGTATATAAAAACAAAAAACTAATATAACTGTGAAAAATTTTTAATTTTTTAAAAATAATTTACAATACGCTACAACATATAAAAATGTTTATACTCTCACATTGACGAAATGAATTAAATTAATATCTGAAAATATATAGAAATAATTATGTATAACAAAATTATCTTTCTAATAACAAAATTACCTTTCAACTATTTACATCAATAGTTTTCTAAATATACAAACCGTTTTTTGCAGTAAGAAAAAGAAAACATAACAAATTACAAAAGATATGTGTCCTTGTCTTTCGCTATAGTCTATCTATCTGAACGCATGTATGTTTGCAATTTGACCACAATAGATTAATAATTATTTTAAAGATTTAGTTTACAAATACACATTTACTGTTTATTAAATTTAAATATATTAATTAACCTTTAGATTAATTAATAGACAATCTAATCTAAAGCCAAAAAAATTCACTTTTATTTTAAAAACAGTAATACATTTTCGAAAGAAATTACGGATGTATAATAATTATTATTAATTTTTAGACGTCTTTGACAAACTCAGTACATGCAATTACGTAATTGTCCATACTAGCGATTACGTACATGTAGTAGAATTGACCAATTTCCATGACAAATTTTGAGGTAAAAAATGTCAAGGTGTAAAACGTTATAGGTGAAAAATAATTTTAGTGAAAAAAGTATTTTAGGTAAAATATTCAATATTCGCTATGTCTCTGGTTACAAAATGTCCAACTTTTCTTGTAGTAAACAAAAATGTAGGTGAAAAAAAATTTGGAGGTGAAAAAAAAAAATTTTGTTGAAAAAAGTACTTGAGGTGAATATACAACACTATTCACCTCTATATGTCTGGTTAGAAAATGGACAAGTCACGTAATTTAGTAAAATTCGCCAATTTGTATGAAACATTTTGAGGCTGCCTTACATTTTCACTCATAACTTTTGAGGCGCTAGACCAATTTAACTCATTTTTAACACCACACTAAAGAAGCTACCAAACAATCTGTGTGAAAATGAGCATCATCGCTTTCGTCCTTATTGCATTTTATTTTTACCCATTTCAACATTTTATTTTCATCCATAGTAAAAAAGAGCAAAAATATGCTAACAACGAGTCAACTTCAAGGGCCTATAAAAACAAAACAAGAGCAAAGATTTCAAACCCCTTTGGGGGTTTTGTCTACTTTCATTTTCCGTTGGAATGGTACGGGATGTTTTTTCTTGTTGCACAGTGTAATTTTCCTCGTCTCTACAACAGCGTGACATGCCGCTAGATCTACTTGATTCTGCGTATATCTTTCAATGTTGTTGTTGCCCCACACTATTAAAGTGCTTATCAGCATTATTTTGTTAGCAAAATAAATTAGTATAACATTAGTTAAAAACAGTTAAATGCTGAATAATAATAACTAAAATTTTAGCTGAAACACAATTTTAGCAAAAAATTTGCTGAGAAATAGTATATTAACTTTACTACTAACTTATTTTTTTGAGGTGTACTTAATATTATAAGTGTAAGATAAGAATAGCGAAAGTAAATCTGTTGAATCTTCAAATATTTAGTTATATTTGAGCTAAATTTTAGTTAATTGAAAGTAACAAATAAACTGCTAAAATCAATTTTCTAAACTTTCGTAGACAAAAAATACCATAAGAAATTGAAAAATTTTAAAGTTTTTTTAATTTAATAAAAGTTTTTGCTAATTTCAGCAGTATAAATTCCTAATACCAATTAGCTAAAATTGAACTCCACATTTTGTAAAGTTACCAGTTTTATTTTTGCTCTTCTTATTTTATCAATATTTTTTTATGAAAATGAAAATTATTCAAATTCGTGGCCATACTCTATATTTTTTTATTAGGATATTGTCCTAACAAATATTCTATACAGTTTTTGTTTTCAAATTTATTAATTGACCACTTTCAGGAATGTGTTGATAGATCTATTTCCGGGAATTTTCTAGTTTATATGAATGCTTGATGTTTTGCATGAGATTGTCACTTCTTTCAAAACGTGTTCTGATGATGGGATCCTAGATAATTCCCGATAATTTTCATTTGCATTGCACAATTAAAGATTGAAAAAACATAATTTTTATTTTTAATAAAAATTATATCAAACTTGAATATTTATTTATTTTAAAATTTTAAGAAAGAAATTAAAAAGAAATCAAAAAAAAAAAATTGTTTATTTTACCAGCTTTTCTGCAATGTAATTTTTAACTAATTTTTAGTAATATTTTCTGCTATTTTATAGGTTGATTCCTATGAGTGTACATTCTCTAATTACAAAAATTAATCTTTATAAAAATATTAAACATTTAAATGCGTACAAAGTATCAGAATTTGAATTTAAATTACTTATACCAGCACCAGAGGGCGCTTTTATGCAATAAACCCAGTAGCATACAGTTCTAGTACAGAAAGAGTTTTGTACTAGTTTAGTTGTCGTAGGGATGTAAACTATTTCCAAACTCCTGCTTTGGAACTAGTTGATAACTAGTTTGAAAACTGCAATTTAACGACGAAAATATGGAGCAAAACTGGTACTAATGTGACACTCGCGCAGCCAGCACTGAACTAACTCTTTGGCACCAGTACTGTACCAGTTGCTTAAGAACTTAATTATATATTTAAGTTAAACCCAAATGCTTTCCTTTCATGAAAGTAAGGTTGGACCAATAGTTTCATCTTATGGAGATAAATAGGTTCATATACTCATCTTTTCAAACAGTCCCAGCATAGATTATTTTACACTAGTACACAACTGGTTCAAAATTTGTGTTTTAGAACTAGTTTGTTTTTACTTGTCTGAAAACTAGTACTTTTCAAAATTAGTTAAACCATTTTCTACTGGAAAATAATATGGCAAGCATATTCTTTAAAAATTCGTAGACAATTCGCTTTGTGATTGATTAAGAAAATATATATATTTTATAATATTGATGTTTTTTTTTTTAATTGAATCAATTACAGAACTAATTGACTGCGACTTTGTTATTTAACATAATTTGGAAGAATTTACGACATATATTATATATATTTATAATTGCATTTCCGTCATATAGTCCATAGCAAATATCAAAGTATATTTATTTTCCATTCAGGATAAAGAAATTATATTACTACTAACTTAAAGTTCTAAAATTAACAATTTTTTTCTCAAAACTGCAATATTATAAAATGCAGATATTGAACAACAGTAGAGAAGTAGAAGAATAATATCACACCAAGGCTGCATAAATATTCGTTAACATAATGTTTAGTTTAACGTTTTTTATTGTGTGTATTTTTGGGGATAAAAATCCTTTCACATGCATAATATCCTGTAAATTTCGTAAATTCAAGTTTCAACAAAGGAACACAACATATATGTCGATTGAAAAAAGGAAGATGTAGTAGGAAGAGTATTGTATGGTGTACAATGTACATGTCATCATATTTGTGCACACAATTTTTCAATAGATTTTCAAACCAAAAAAAAAAAAATTGAAAAAAAAAAAACTAAAGTCTATACAGAATACTATCAAACTATATCACATGGAACATGGTGTGCTGTACACAGCATTAGAATGAGCTGAGTTGAGATAAATTGAGTCAGTGAATGAGGGTTCATTTGCAGTAACACAAATTCAAAGGTTTTTATTTAATGTTGTAACACAGGTCATTAAAGAATTTATTTTATAGATCCATTTTGAGTGGAATTTTTTTAATTGCACTCTCATAAATTTCAAAAATTTCATCCAAACGAATTGATTCTGTTGCTGGAACCTCATAAACTCGGTGGGCCTAAACGAAATTACGAGGTTGCAGCAACCGAATCAATTCGGTTGGATAAAAATCGGTTGACCACAACCGAATTTGTTATGTGAGTGTACAAAAAATTTCTTTGATATACATCTTGACGCCGTTGTAGATTATATATTTTTTATCTTAAATAAATAGAAATAAAAAATAAATAATAAATAGAAATAAAAAATATGACCCCCACTGGAATTAAAAAAGAATTAAAAATAAAAAATTTCATGTTTTGGGGGCTGGGACTCCTGCGGCCCCAAAAACCGGTACGCGTAGAAGCATATAAATGTGAGTACTTAAATGAAAGGAAATTTCCTCAAGATTTCAAAGATGATATTATTTTTTTTTCATCTATGATACGTAGCGCTCTATAGAGCTATTTTAAATACGAAAATGGGGAGGATTTTTTTTTTTAAATTTGTAAAATTTACTGTTCAAATAATGAATGTTTTTAGTTGCTTTTGTTGGCATTACCCAGACATAGCTGAGTGGAGGTGATAGTACAAAATTTATTGGCTTAAAGGTTTTCTCCTCCAGTCCGTCCAAAGCCCGGTGAGGAAAGTTTTTCTGAGTGACCGACTTTATCCGGGCTTACGGGTTTCTCCTATGTGATAGGCAGTTTAGCAGCTTCCCTGAGTAAAGTTTTTTCCGATTTTCAATTTTATCAAAAAAAAAAAATATTTTAATTTAATTTCGATGTATGTATTTGCAAGAGTTTTCGAAAATAGAACTGCAGGCAAAATTTGTAAACGGGTGTAGATGGCGCTTCGTATCATTGGTCCTAAAAATAATTCTAAAACCGAAAATAGTAACAATTTAATTTTATAGAGGACCATCTACATTTTTTTTTGAGTACGCCCTATAAAGAGCATTTTAGCCAAAACTTTATTTTTATATTTGCTATTATTCTAAAAACCAAAAACGTTTGGTTATATGTAGTTATATATATGCTTACCAGTATGGACAAAAACAGTGAGTCTAAAAATATATTTAAAAAATAAAAAAATTATTTTATTTAACTTATTTTTAAAATTAAATGTGTCCACACGGCATCCGGGCCTCCAGGTTGTCAGTCACCCGCTCCACGATCTGACATAAATGACTTGCTTCCACAAGATGTCCTTACTTTCCACATTACAATAAATCAATAATAAGTTGTTATATACGTACTTGCTAGAGTTGAAAAAACAAAATAGATTTTCAAAAAATTTCTAGATCATTACTTTATATTTGAAATAATGATAATAATAAGTGCTCATGGGCAACGCATTATTTTTTATATTGAGTATAATTGGAAAATTAACTACACTCAAAAAAAAAGTTAGTTGAAAATGTTGGTAACATCTATTTAAAATATTTAACTAACTTTCAGCAATTTTTTTTGCTGATATCGTGTTTTCAGCTAAAATTTTAGTTAAACGTTATAGCAAAAAGCTAATTTTGAATTATTTTACCTTGCTACCAAAATTGTGCTGATAAACACATTAATATCATGGAGAAAAAGTAAAAAAGGTTAGATGTAGATGTCACAGCTTGTATGGACAAAGCAGAGAAAAAAGAAAAGATACAAGCAAACATCGCCATTATAAGACTTACACAAAATGCAACCGCGTTACTATTAATTTTTTCTTTTGTACACTACACGAACGGAATTTTTTTGTTAAAAGAAACACTTTTTTGAAAATTCCAATTTATTGTTCAGATTATTGTAGTATTAGGTCTCAAAGTTATTTTTTTTTTTTTGCAAATTTTAGAAAAATCGGATAGTTTTCGATATATGAAAATTTTTGGCAAATTACCTTAGTAGAAATTTATCTTGCGATACTTCGCTTTTAATTAGTTTTGGCATGCTGAACACGAATGTTTTGAAATTTTTTAAATCGGACTAACGGTTTTCGAGATATATTTAGAAGTTTGTACGTAAATTTAGAAATTATCCTTCAACCAATATTGACATAATTATTCTCAAATTAAAAGTGGTTTTGTCTACTTTGTTAGTGTAGAAATAAAACTCCACTTTTTGTAAAAAAACCAAGACGTAATATTTCGGAAACCTTTAGTCGAATTTCTAAAATGGTTAAATATTCGTGCTGAGCATGAAAAAATTAATTAAAAATGATTAATCGCAAAACATATTTTTATTTAAGCAGTTTAAGAGAAATTTTCAAAAATCGAAAACTTTGTTAGCGGGCCGTGACGGATTAGTGCTGTCCGATTTTTCTCAAAAAAAAAACCCTGGAATGTGCTCAAAAAAATAGTAATTTAAAAAATTTGCGAAATCAATGATATTTTGATAAACTTAAAAATTGAAGATGCAGGCAAAAAAATACGCTTTGGTATTTTGATATTGAATTGAGAATGCAGGCAAAAGTTAAATATAAAATACGCTTTAGTGCGACTGTCTTTTTTGTGTTTTAGATTTATTTTCATTTGAAAAATGTAAAATTGCGTCATACATACATGGGCTACTTCAAAAATTCTCGCCACCCTCTGACACCGATTTCATATGGCGCTTATTTCTGGAGGGTTTTTGAATTGAGATAAACGTTGAACAGGGTTTGGAAGACTATACTTAAAAGATATGACATGCAAAGTTTCACCTTGAAGAGTCTTCACCTGAAGAATTGATGGGATTTTAAAGGTAGAAAAATTAAAAAAATGAATTGAAACTTACAAGAGTTTTTTCAATCACTTCATTTTTTTCTCATAGTTTTTAACTTTCCGATCCAAACAAATGCAAAATGAATTCACTAGACCTGGAAGATTTATTCACTAAAAATTTTTTTTCCATATCGCTGTTTGGTGAAAAGTTGTATGGTGGTTTACAAGTGAAACCAAAAGTTTTCGAATTTTAAACGTTTGCAGTTTTTCTCATACGGTTTTTGCGCATTTTTTGATTTATGACAGTCTTGAAGAAAATGAGCGATATATACAAAATCCAGAAAAAAACTTTAAAATATTTTACCTCAAAGTGTCGAGAATTTATGAAGTTCATCATATAAAGATGCATGTAAGCAATTTTGATTTATTATGTTTTGTTTTTATTGTTATTAATAAAATATTTTGTTTATTTCCCGATTTTTTATTAATTGCATTTTGTTAACGAAGTGGAAGTCCTGTTATTTATTTATATGTATTTAGTTAAAAAAAAATCACCAAAAAAAAAATATAAATAAAAGTTATTTAGTTTTTTTCAATCTACTAAGCTCCAGCAAAAAAGTTGTTGATTTCATCAAATCGATTTTAATTTGTATTGTACTAAGTGTCAGAAAAACATTTTGGAATAATTGCTAGCAAACAATTACTAATTTTTTGCAAAAAACTAAATTTTTTGCAAAGAACTTTTCCAGATAATACCAAATTTTCTGCAAGGATCATCACAGTAAAACTTTTGCTGACTCAACTAACTTCTTTGCTAACTTTTCTTTTTCAGTGTATTTATTAGTAAGTCCCTATTATTTGTGTTAAAGTAATACAGAGTGTAAGCTGGTGCATTAAAAAAAATCACTAAAGTCACAACATTATTGCTGTAAAATTGCTAATATCAGCAAAGAAAATTGGTAAATTCTGCAAAGTTTCGCTGATTTTAGCAAATTTTATGCTGATATTAACAATTTTTCAGCAAGGATCCTCCGTGCAAAATTTTTGCAGACTTTACAGATTTTTTAGTGTAGTAAGAAAAGATATGACGTGTCATTACAGATCCTACACAGGGAAGTACATGAAAATTTTCCAAACTGAGCGATCATTTTTTCCTAAATTCAAAAGTCAATATTTTTTTAATTATACTACTCAACAAATTTCACATTTTTGCAGATCCTCTCTTCGAAATATATATTATTAATAGACTTATTAATAGACGTACGCTGAATTCAAATATATCAAACATCTTTTTTCTCATTTGCATTTTCTGCAAAATTGCAATTTTTACATTCACCCAATTTTTTTTCGCAAAATTTGCTAAATTTTTCAAAATTTAACAGTAGAATCTGCAAGGATCTTCCCAACAAAATGTTTGCTGAATTCATAGTAATAAATGTGCTAAAGTCCCAAAACTTATTTAAACAATTGTGAAAAACAATCTGATGTAGGCGTGTCCCTATCCGGATTTCATTCCTGCCCAAGGAAATCTTCAGGGGACTTTGTTATTAGAATTTCTAGAGATATTTGTTATGTTAAATCACAAACTCAATGAGAATTTCTTGTCCTCGTCTAGGAGCGAGATTCAAATTTAAAATATCAAAGAAAAACCAAAACAACAACAAAAAATTGTCACAATTGGCTTTGTCATCTTCCTGACTTTACTGACTTTTTTGAGTATTACTAATATATTATTTTTAGTTATATGAATAGAAATTTATGTTATTATTTGGTATTTTAATTATGTGGGATTTTCGATGGATGTTAATAATATAAATAATGCATTTATTAATTTAGTACAAACATTTGTTCATTGGAATGTCTAGTAGGTATGCATATGCCATCTGATCAAATTTTAAAGTTGTTTAACATGCATAAAATTTATGAGGATAAAACTAAAAAAAGGACAATCAAATTTCTTGCAATCACATTGCGATAACTTGATACAAAAGCCGACATGATTATACTCAAATTAAAGATAATTTTGTGTAGATGTATATTCTTAAAAAAAAGTTCATGATTTTGCAATCAAATTTCGAAAAATTAAGCCAAAAATACAAAAATAAATGGGGTGAATGGTATAAAAATATAAAAACCGATACATTTTAAAAATTGCAAATGAGAAAAAAGTCTGGCAGATTTGGATGTGTTCAAGAAACCAGTTTTTTTGGAATATTATTATGCTCAAATCCGTGTTCTGTTTCCAAATAAAATTCATGTTTGTCTCAGAATCTTGCTATTTGTAACCAAATTTTATTACAACAGCCAAGCATCCTAATGAGATTAAAGTAATTAATAGTTCTAAAATAACAAACGAGTTTTTTGAGCAAATTTTGGACAAATTATTTGTTGTAAAGTAGTTCGTAGTTAGATTTTAAAGTAATACAATTGATACTTCTGGAGTCCATTGACAGAAAATTTTACTTGCTTAAAAAGCTCTGACTGTACAACATGAGTAAGTTTCATTTTGCTGACGAGCAAACATCTTGTTGAATTAGCTAACAAATGGCTTTTGGTTTTAACTTCAATCTCTTCGTTTTTGTTTAGTCACTGTATGATATTGTCCTGTTTGGACTTCACATTTTTTTTTTTGCAATTTTTTCTATTTTGGGAGATTTTACCAAGGATTTTGTTTGTGTTATGTCATCCACTACTACACTCAAAAAAAAAAGTTAGGTAAAGTTAGGTAAAAGATTTTGCTAAGTCAGCAAAATTTAAGTGACAAAATATCAGAAAAATCTGTTGCTGAAAATTAGCGAGCTGAATTTTGAGTCAACACAATTAGTTGATTCAGCAAACGTTTTGCTAAATACGTAGTTGATTAAAAATTAAAAATCGTTGCTAAAAGTTCACAATAGTTTTGCTGAATATTGGTTAAACTAAAAAAACTCAAAAATTGTTAGAACAATTATTCTTTAGTTTGCATTTTTACATTTTTTTGTGATTCTTTAAAAATAACTTACAATACGTTATAAAAAAATAAAAATTATCATACTCCCATCAAAATCTCAAAAATGGGTTCTCATTACCAGTATCTCAATAATAAGTATTAAAGCCAACTGAGTATAATTCGGCGTCCAAGCTCATTATTTTTGTTCGATGAGGTCGTCGTTTCGTAAGTAGTCTTATATATTTGCTTCATGGAAAACGTACAAAACTTATTCACTCGCTTACCCGCTGCTTTACAAAAAAATAAAAATAAAATAAGTGGTTACCAAAATAATTATTTATTTTTTATTATACTTATTGGCAGCTAGCAAAATATATGGTTACAAGTTTTTAAAAATAAGTCTTAATTAAGGTAATTAAAAATAAGTAGTTGCCAAACAAACATTTTATGTGTAATAAAATAATTAGTCACGCGTAAGCTTGACTCTTATAAAACGATTTCTTCGAACAACAGTGATTTAAAAATGAATAGTGTTTATAATGTTTAGAGAGAAAACGTTTCTTCTTCTTCTTTTTAACCTCAACCTTTCTAGAGATAATAAATAACTAGTGGCTGACGCCAATTTTATAATGTGTTGAGATATTTACTTTCATTATATAACCACTTACGTGGTAATGAAAGATTTTGCTGGGCTCCCACAGTGACGGCAGGATTAGATTAATATAAATCTGAAAATATATAGTAATAATTATATTTGACATAAAAACAACAACTTTTAACTACTTACTTCAATGCTTGCCAAAATGATGGCATCTTTTAAAGGAAGACAAATTCAGTAATTCTAGATACAAGACAAACAACAAAATTTGACATATACAATAAAAGGAGCGCATGTATGTTTAGAAAAATATTCTCTTGTGTGCTGTGATGCAAGTTTTGAAGATTTTTATAATTAAAATAGTAAAAAGCAGACTAATTAACTTAAAGACTTTTTTATTTTTTTCATGGGATACTTTAAGTTTGTGCAAGTTTTATAATTTTCAAGATTTAATACTGAGCAGAAAAAAAATGGTTGTTATATAAAAAAATGTGTTGCGAATGTCTTACAAGACATTCATGTTCCCCTTTTTGGCAATAAAGAAGAGGAAACATAAAGAATTACCTAAAATGTGTGTACTTGTCTTTCGCTTCAGTCTGTCTACCTGAACGTTATTTTGTTTGCAATTTGACTGCACAACATGGATATCACTATGAACATTTAGCTTACAAATAAACATTTAATCTTTACTAAATTATTGCATACACAATTGCTTTGATAAGCCAGCCGGTAACAACACAAAATTAAGATTTTAAGACACAATGTATGTATACACATTGTTGGCGTACTTCTGTTTTATATATGAGAACAGATAAAAATCCTACATGGTTTGTATTTTTTTATATGTTTTACACGAGTTGTACTTTCGAGCGTCATTTTCGCAATGTCTAGTTAGCTACTAACTGGGACTTTAACGAACACATTTGTTCTTGTTTCCCAAATAAATTTTCCATTTATCTGTTTTTAAATTTTGAACAGGACATTAGGGTCTTCAAATCGTATGAAAAAACTAGACGTAGTCCGATTTGTGATGAGCAAGGCTGGCTCGTAGTGTATGAACCACACTACATATGTTCCAAATCTCAGAGAAATCGAGTGTCGTTTTAAGGTCACAAAAAATTTTACCTTTTTCCAATATTTTGTATTTAAATTTATACACAAATTAAAAATAAAGTTTACATTAAATTTGTCATGATTTATAATTACATCCTTCAGGATTTATAAATGAATTTTGAATCAAAATTTCTTATCTGTAAGATTGTAGAACAAAAGTTTAATAAATGTTTAACGGTTTTAAAGGTATTAACGTTTTTTTGTGATTTTGAAAAAAAAAAATATTTTTTATTTTAAGATCCGGTGTGCAAGGAATGATATTTTCAATATTTCAATTTAATCCTCTTCCTTAAAGCTTAAAATAAAAATAAATGGCATACGCATTGCAGGAAGGATAACTTTATCCTGGGGATTTTTTTAAATATTGCTTTTTGCAGAGTTGAAATTCTGCGAAGTAAAAGTGTTATAAGACGACAAACTGAAAAAAACTTTAAAAAATTGAAAATGAAAATTATTCAAGTTCGAGGCATACTCTATATTTCTTCATTAGGATATTGTCCTAAACAAATAATCTATAGAGTTTTTTGTTTTCAAATTTATTATTTGACTATTGATTATTTGATTATTATTTTGTATTTATTTCTTAACATATGTATTAGTTTTGTATTTTACTTAAACTAAGTAAGTTTTAAAGGACTCAACTAAGTTGAGTTCCTTGTTATGTTTTTTTGTTTTCATTTTGTTGTTCATGAAATATAATATTGAAAGGTATTTTCATTGTAAATTTTGAATCTACATTTCGCGAAAACCGTTATTTTATTTAAAACTCTGACTTTATAATTGTAATATTTTATAGATTTGATGTATATTGTTCTTTAATTTAAATGAAATATTAATCATTATTTAATTTTTTTTTAATTTTTATTAATCTGTAGTCGAAACTTTATCGCTATTTAGCTACCTTACGAAGAAAATTTTTTTACAGCGATTTTTAGTTATTTGCACTTTTAAACTGTAGCTGCATTGATTGAGCCTTGAGCAGGTGGAAATTTCTTATGTCTACAATGTTGAAGAACACTACAGGACATTCATTTATCGGGCCTCAGTATCATTTTCCTTGTCTCTACTACATCTTGACATGCCGCAACATCTAATTTATTCTGAGTCCACACTATGAATGTGCTTATCAGCACAATTTTTTTTAACAAAATAAATTAGTAGAATATGAGTAAAACATTAGTTTTAAAACAGTTAAGTGCTGAATAAGTTAAACTAAAAGTTTAGCTCAAAACACTATTTCAGCAAAAATTTTGCTGAAAAATAGTATACTTAATTACAAGACGTTTTACTAACTTTTCTACTAAATAATTTGTTTGAGTGTACAACTGTTAGTTGTAGTAGTAGTACATAATAGAAAAAAAGGACATTATTGTTCATTGAAGTTGTACTGTTGGTACTTCTATTGTTGTGTTTTGTTGGTGTTGTTGTGTTCTTGTTAGAGCAGTTGTAGTCGTAGTAGGAGATCTATAAAGATAGGATTTTAATTTGTTCGACTATCCGTTACGTTTTGTAACTTGCACAAATCCTTTGTGAATACATGCAATATGTACAATACACACAAGTTGTTGTAAGTAATCAACGTTTGTAACTCACACATTTCAATTTTAATACAAGCCAAGTAGAGAGAATAATAATAAAAGTAACGAACAACATAAATATGGCTTAAGTTTGAATTTTAAGCATACGACAACTTTAAAATGTTGATAGAAGAAGTAAGTAATTAATTTTTGTTTATTTGTGCGTGTAGATTTGATATTAAAACAAATATAAAGAAATTTAAGGAAGACAACTGTAAGGTATTAATTCATTCAGATTTGGTGTTAAATTAAAATTTAAAATTATTTTAATCTGAAACAAATATTAACGCAAGTCACTTATGACCAGTGGCGGATCCATCCCAGATTTTAAAGGATATTATTTTAAAAAATTTTCTCACTTTAAGCTAAGTTAGCACCAGAAACGAATATCGTTTTTAGTAAAGTTTTATTGTTTTTTTTTTTTTTTTTTTTATTAATTAATAATCATATAATTACAAATTATATACTATTACCCTAACCGAGCACTAGCTACTATGGCCTTCGGCGCGCTGTAGCGAAAACAGACCAGTGCCTCTGGTGGGAATAGAACCCACGACCCCTGCACTGATAAGTCAGCACGCTAAAGGGGCGCATTTAAACCCTTAAAACCTGAAAGTATTTTTTTTAATGTGAACACAAAAAATTTTAAGGCCCAAGTAATGAATATTCCATTACAATTTAACGAACAGTTTAAATCAAATTTTATGGCTGCCGACTCAGACTCAAAGATTGCTATGACAAATTCTTTATCCTGGTCTGAACTGATAACCTCCCTTGTCAGTTCCGACCCGAACTCACAGATTTTAATGCTCTATGAATATGTTGTAGAGGAGCAAAGCAAAAGAGACTCGTAATTTTTTAGCCAAATCTCACGTTTAAGGGTCAAGAAAATGGGTTAAAATTAATTTGTTTTTGTATGAATACTTGTCTTTAACTTACAAAAATTAGATTTATTGTACACGGGGGTTAAAGTACTACAGAAAACAAAAATTTTGATACCCATATTGCCATATTTTACCATATGTTCGGGAAAAGTCGCCATTAAAACTGTACCCTAGAATACTATGTAGGTAAAGACCACTGCAAATGTAGTTGAAAACAAATGAAATTCTCTTAAAGAAAGGACGACTTACATTTCATTAAAATCAACTAACATTGTCAATTGTTTTTTAATGTTCAAAAAATTACTAACAATTGTAGTAAAAATGAACCACATGGTAGTAAAAAATAAACCAAAATTTTTTTTTTTTAATAAAAAAACAACTGTAAAAGATGAATGTAAAATCATTTGATGTGGGGTAAAAAAATTTAATTTGTTCTACAAATGACTGAGATTTACATTAAAAAAAAGAAACTGTACTACAACCCAACACAACTTCATATTTTTAAAGCAGAAGTCCCTGAGTGTACGATTTCGAATATCGGAAAATCTCAGACACCCCCTCGATTAAATTGAATAGGCATTACTATGCATTATTTTTAGCTTAATGCAACTACAATTCCTTAATAAAACACCAAATTTAATGTTACTCAAAACACATTTTTTGAATAACAAAAATATCTTGATAGTCTTTAAGCATAATTTGTACAACAATGGAGTGTGTTTTTTAAAAAAACCTTTCATTTGATATCAATTTGTTCTATTTTATTTTAATAGAACGAAATAAACCGAAAAACCTATGGTTTCACTAAAGTTTTAATCTGATTGGAAATAGATATACTTTTAAAAGAATTTCTATTGGCACAAAAATAATGTCAGAATCCCTGACTTTTATGAAGAAGAAGCTCAAAGAACACTAAAAATAATAATATGAACTATTTACACATCAGTTTAAAAATTCCAAAAATTTAAAATGGTTTGTTTGGACTGCCCCAGCTAGATATCAAAACAATCAGTGAAGAATTTGCCAGCACACACAATATACATCCTGTAAGTGTTAAAGAAATTCAAACAAAGAGATCAAATGCTGATGATGCATTATATTTGATTGAATTAATCGACAACATATATTGAAAAGAGAGGTAATAAAAATTAGGTTCTTACGGCATTTCTGTTTACTGGAGAAGTCCTCTTAAGGCAGCAAGGTCCAACGCAATGTAGCAAGTGCTCCATGTATGGCCATGGTGGTAAGAACTGTAACAGAGCCAGTGTTTGTCCAGCTTGTGCAGGTAATCATGATTATTCGGTTGCACTTTAAACAAAACCTCCCTTGATGGCAGTTGTAATATACAAATGTCATAATTGCACAAAAAAGAACCTCAGAAATGTGAACCATAGAGCGGATGGATGATCCTCGGTGCCCCTGCAGGCAAGATTTAGAAATTCGACAAAGAAACTTCAAGATCTCGTGTAAACCCTCGTAAAAAAAAATGCTGATAAAGTTGGTTTTAACTTAAACGATAATGATTTTCCACATGTATCAAACATTGATAATGTTTCAAAAACATATGATTCTCATTCTCATGGCAAAAAAAATTGTACTCAGATGTTTCAAAGAAGAAACATAACAAAGAAGAAGATGACGATGACATTTCCAATGAGAGATTGTTGGAAATATTTTTCGATGCAATTGATGCTCTAGAAAAATGTCGTAACAAATATGACAAATTAAGAGTTCTAGGCATGATTCTTAAAAATGCCATATAAATCAACTGTCAATCAAGATGTTCATGTTATGCACTGGAATGCCCAGGGCATAACGACTGAATCAGCTGTTTCGCAGCTCGAACAATTTTTACATTTTAAAAAAATAGATATTCTTCTTCTAAATGAAACCTTTTTAAAGTCATATCATAAGTTCCGACTTGGAAATTATAAAAATATAGGAGGATCGACTCACCATGGTGGAGGGGTACTCATAGCCATAAAAAATAATATTAAGCATAAGCTTTTACCGAAATTGAACGCAAACTTGTTAAAGCTGAACATATTTCCATCGAAGTTGTTGTTAACAATCGGCCTGTAGTTTTACTTCAGCTTATATTCTGAGTATAGTAATAACATTTAGTCAGGATCTGGACACTTTAACCAGCTCTTACTAAAGACTTTTTTATATTTGGAGATCTGAATGCTCATCACACTAGTTGGAATGTGTGTTTTAATAATTCAGTGGAAAAGAAAATGTCTTTATCGTATAGTCTACAATCAAATATTATATTATATTATATAACGGTCATACTCGATTTGGTCAAAATTTAAAACCGGTGCCAACCTTCCACAGTCGACATCCTCTTATCGAATTCTAGTATTCCATTTTCTTCATTTGAGACTCATCCAAACGCACTATGTCGGACCATGTTCCAATATCTTGTACATATTCATGGACAATTTCATAACATACAACATTCAGTTCCATTATATATCAGGCAAACTGGTCTCTGCATTAAGGTGTGGGTGGAGAATGAAATCAGGTCACAAAACATCAGTAATCAGGAAATCAATGCAGACAACATTGAATCGTCTTTAAGTAATTTAATAGATATTTTAAAAACAGGCTTTTAATAAAATTCCACAGGGCCGCAAAAATCCATGGCAAAGAGAAATTTCTGAACTAAGTAAATGTTAATAAGGCAAAGAAATATAATATAGAAGAAAATACCCAAAGATGTCTGGATATAACAAACCGTAAAACTCATATAAATGCTATTTTAAGCAATTAAATAAACTAATTGATTTTCATCTCAATAAAGACAGAAAACGAAAGTTGGTCTAAATTTATATCAAAGCTACCTTCTGGTTCCAAAAAGTTTTGGAAATTAAAACCAAAGCCATAAAAGGGTAAAAACACGTCTCTTGCAGATATACATACAAATAAATGAGAGGTCTTAAAACTTGTGATGATAAAGCAAATGCAAATTGGCTAATGTTTTGAAAGAGCACACACAATAACCATCAATAGTATTTCACCTTTGGAAGTAAGAGTTAATAAGTACATTGAAAGTCTTATGTGTTAGTACAATAATTGATTCTGAAGTTTGCCCTTACCGACGTAAATGAAGTTAAATCACTTGTTTATATCATTAAAAATAACAAAGCCCCCGGTCTGATGGGGTTAATAGTATTATTCTTAAGAATATGCCTGATATATTATTTGAAATTATATGCAGGATATTTAACTGGTGTTTATCAAATGGTACTTCCCCACAGTTTTTAAAAAGCTTAAGGTGATCCCATTCACAAAAATGGTAAGGATCGAAAACTACCATCAAGCTACAGGCCTATAAGCATTTAAGCTTGCTTGACAAATCTTTGAAAAAAATAATTCACAATTAGAATTATTAATTTTGCCAATGATAACAACATTATTAATAAAGAGCAATTCGGTTTCCGAAAGGAGCACTCCACCACACACCAGGTTAAGAGAGTCGTTAAATTTATTGATAAAAACAAAAATCTAATCGTAAAAGTACAGGCATTATATTTCTTGATATAGAAAACGGCCTTCGACTCCATCTGGCATGACGGAATTGTTTTTAAACTTAGCACTTTAAATTCCCAGTTTATCTGCAGAAAATCATTAAAAGTTTTTTGACTAATCGTTCTTTATTGTATATGTCGATAACTACTTTTCTACAGATCGACAAAATTCCGCGGTCTTCTCAGGGGTCAGTTGTTATCGCCAACCCTATATGCAATTTTTACGTTTGCTATATTCTCAATCCGTAAAAGTTTTGATGCAGCTTTTTATGCAGATGATAGTGCTTTATCTGCTGTGGTAAAGTCTCAATGCTATTATAAAACGAATGCAGGATTCAATTAAATCAACTCAAAAATACTTTGATAAATGGAAAAATAAAAGTCAATGATGAAAAGACTCAAGCAATTATATTCCCATTTAACAAGTCTCCAAAACGTTGTACCTACCATTCCACTGAGAGTGCATGGAATCACAATTCAATTAAAAGAAGATATCAAATATTTGGGAATAATTTTAGATAAGAAGCTTACTTTTAAAAAACATATAGAAAGTGTACGTGATAAAGCAATTAAATGTGGTCGGGCATTATATCCTCTACTTAACAGAAGATCAAATCTGAATATAAGAAACAAAATAATTTTATATAAAAATGTGTATCCGTCCAATTCTGACGTATGGGTTCTCAAGTCTGGTACAGCGAGAGCTGCTAAAACGCCCATACTAGAAACTGAAGTTATTCAAAATAAAAATTTGAAAATAATACACACACGTATCTCCCCGATTTTCTACTGAATTATTACATAAAAACTTCAATCATAATCGATTCTAGTTCGGTTGCAAGGGGAACTGACGCTGTCATTTAATGATCGATGCAGAT
>CM037853.1:154002306-154093142 GCA_021234595.1 Delia radicum | reverse complement strand
AATATGACAATTAGATTACAATTTATTGTCTGCGGGTCCGGATGGTATTCCTAGTTGCATCTTAAAGCAGTGTTCTCATCTACTATATATTCCGCTGACATTTATTTTCAATAAATCGCTTCAATTGGGTTATTTTCCATCTATTTGGAAGGAATCATTTATTATCCCGCTGTTCAAGTCTGGATATAAAGCGGTTGTTTCTAATTATAGAGGAATAGCAAAACTAAGTACTATACCAAAATTATTTGAAAAAATCGTTTATGATTCTATGGCACATCAAGTTTCATCTATTTTATCTCCGAGTCAACATGGTTTCCGCAATTCTTGTTCTACAGTTACAAATTTGCTTGAACTTACTACTTATGTCAATGAAGGCTTTATCAATAAAAACAAACCGATGTAATTTATACTGATTTCAGTAAAGCGTTCGACCAAGTTAATCACGAACTTTTGTTGTACAAACTCGATAAGATTGGATTTAGTATATTATTTCTTAAATTGATTTTTTTAATATTTATACAACAGAAAGCAGAGTGCTAAATTTCGAAATTCGTTTTCCAAATATATTCATGTTTTATCTGGTGTCCCACAAGGTAGTCATCTTGGACCTCTATTATTCATTCAGTTATTACGCATTCTAATACTTTAATGTATGCAGATGATATAAAAATTTATCTTTCATTCAACAATTCCAACGATCAAATGATACTACAGAATGATAAAAATCGTTTTACTACTTGGTGCAAAATAAACTTAATGAGCCTTAATGTTAAAAAATGCAAGTACATGATATTTTCTAGATTCTCTTCTATTAATGGTCACTACGTGATGAATGATGCTAATATTGAGTCATTTAACGATCTTGGCATTCATTTATATGGAAAGTTAGATCTCACATATCTTTAACAATAAATAAAGCTACTGGAGTACTTGGATTCATCAAACGCTGTTGTAGCAAAGAATTTCGTGATCCATATACTACAAAACAATTATTTTACAACGCTTCTCAGACCCATTCTAGAATATGGTTCTGTCGTGTGCGACCCTCAGTACCTTATCCATTCAAATTCTATTGAATCCGTTCAAAAACAATTTTTATTATTCTGCCTTCGCGGCTTGGATTGGAATCCAAATATTAATATGCCCTCATATCAGCATCGCCCAGCACTTATTAAATTACCTACGCTGAAAAGCCGTAGACAAATGCTGAATGTGTCCTTCTTGCTTAAGTTGATGAATGGCGTCTTTATTCACCATATCTGCTAAGTAAAGTAAATATGAATATTCCTTTTCGTTGTTCAAGAAATTATGAATTTTTGAATATTAAATATCATAAATCTAATTTTGCAAACTTTGATCCATTTCGTAGAACTTGCGATGAGTTTAAGATGTTGTTTAGTTAATTGATTTTAATAAAAGTTTAGATATTGTAAAGTGAGATATTATCTTATATTTAAATTCCTTAAATTAAATAAGTAATTCTAGTATTTCTATTGTAAAATATTTTAATATTTACTAAATGTTCATAGTCTGCACGGATTATCTCCACAGACTTAAATAAGCTTTGTGAAATATTATGTCAGCAATACAAGCTATACATCTGATTACAGCATAAATACGCATAAAAATATTGTTAAGAATACAATTTCACAATACATTTGTTATCATCAAACCATGTTTGCAGCAATCATAACAATTACATTATAACCATATTATAGTCCTAGTTATCATATTTTGATCATGGACAAGTATTTCGTTGTCATTTATTACCATATTATGATTATTGCAAACATATTATTATTATTTCGTACTACAGACTTAAGAGCACGTGAGTTTCTTAAAACTTGTATTTCATATTTTTTTTTCTTTAACAATATTTTTAGCGTAATTACAAACAATTAAAAAATAAAGCACGTTTTATCACATACTTAATTTGCAACACTTTTATATCCACATAATAAAAATAACTTTATTTAGGGGGTGTGATGCAATTAAACTTTTGCCTTCCAGGGTAGACCGGGTTGGGACTACAAACTTATTCTTTCTTCCGTAAAGCAAATCAGCATTACAATTAACACCACTACGTGTTTATCTATTTGTGTATGGAATGTTTTTTTTTTTGTTTAATATTATTTAATTTATTGTGGATGACTGTTTCTTACAACTTTTTTTCACAAAATCTCAAACAAGAATGAAACTAAAAGAGCGAAGACGCTCATAAAAGAAACCGACTGATCATCTTATAGTTGGCGCAACTATAATATGGCTGTAGTTACATAGAGGAATATGATTATAAATGCTGTATTATGATTGGTAGACTATACAATAATATAACTGAATAAAGGAAAAATTTTGCTAGAACATGATGAAACATATTATTGATGGAATACGATTGATACAACAATAATTTAATTGAAACAACCATTTATGGCTGTAGGAAACATAGTTTTGTGACCGCAATCATATTGCAACCATATTTTTTTTCTATGCGTGTACGGAAGTTTGTGTTTTCTCATAAATACATTCTATAAACTTGACTGCTTTCGCTGAAACTCACAAAGTGTGTCATTTGTACACACTTTGGGAGTTCGTTGCCCCTTGTCAAAGACAGCCTTGAAGTCTACAAAAAACGTATAGGTTTTTTTGTTTTTCGCAAAATTTTAAATGTACTATATTTATTTGGCGGAATCCTGCTTGATATTCGTTTAGAACCTTATTATAGTTAGCCCAACTAGAGAGTCTTTAATTTAATAGCTCCATCATAATTATTGGTAAGCAATTCATAAAAGAGCTGCCACGATAATTGCTTGGCAATGAAACATCAGAAATTCAATTACAACAATCGGATGAATAATAAAATTGCAAGGTAGTACACTAGAGGTGTTCAACTTTGTATGGCCGTTTTTTCAAAATGAGTTCTAAAGTCAAGATATGGGCTAGTTTGGTTCCTTTGTATGTAAAAACATTTAATATGAAGTTTGGTGCCGATTGGATAAAGAAAACACGAGGCGGAAATCGATTGAAAATTGAAAGTGTGTTTTATATGGGAAAAAATGGTTTTTTTTTTTTGCGTTTTTTTCAAAAAATTGTTAATATTGAAGCAGTTTTTATTCCATATTATAAATTAATCGAGATGAAGACAAAAAAAAAGTGTTTTCAAAAGATATAAAAATCCAAAATCGGTTGAGAATTACCCGAGTAAAAGAAAAAAATTCCCCAGACCACTAATGTGCCAAATACCACTTGATCAAACATTTCGAGCTCACATCCTAAACGTTTTCGACATAAATACCAAAATATTTTTTTTTTACTTACTGGACCCAATAACTGTTAGATATGAAATATTTAATTTTTAGGATGTCGGTATCCATTGGAAGTTTCTGACTGTGTATTTTTTTTTGATTAATCATAAGTAATTGGAGTATGAGTTAGTTTCACCACTCAAAGAAAAATCTTCATCAGATTTATGAAAACTTCGTTGATTTTCATCCAAGGTAACACTTCATAAATATGATGAAGCTGTAATTTATGCCGGTAATTTAATTTAACCAGTGGTATGCCAGGGCTTGAATTTTGACCCATTGGAAGTTTCTGACTGTGTATTTTTTTTAATTAATCATAAGTAATTGAGTATGAGTTAGTTTCACCACTCAAAGAAAAAGCTTCATCAGATTTATGAAAAACTTCGTTGATTTTCATCCAAGGTAACACTTCATAAATATGATGAAGCTTTTTTATAAAAGTTCAAATTGATGACAAGCCTCATCATATTTACAAAATGTTTTATAAATATGAAGAAGTTTCATAGCTTTTCATAAAACGTTTCATAATAGCATTTATGAAGAGAAGACAAATATGCTTTTTTTCATGGATGGTAACAGATTCGATGCGGTATCGGTAAGGGAAACGCTATTTTAATTTATTTCATTAACGGTATTTTAGGGGGTAACGATATTTCCATTTTTTCGGTAACGGTGTTTTAGCGTTAACGATATTTTACTTATTCCGGAGTCGGTATTTAGATGCAACGCTATTTAAATTTATTTCGGTAACGTTATTTTACGACTAACGTTTTTCAGCTATTTCGGTAGCGGTGTTTTAAGGATAACGGATAAGTTTTTCTGATATCGTCAATTTACAACGATAATTTTAGTCCCATCATGACCGAATTCTAAAGACTAGCTAGTTTCTCATCAATCCTTGGGAAAATATAGATATATACCCTATTATGAATTAGGAGTCAATTGACCTAAAAGTGACTGGTTAAAGAATGACTAATTACAATACTGGTATAATTTAATACTGAAATGGGTTAAGCAGTGTCAATTGTCCTAAAATTACCAATGCTGTGACTGGTAAAGTGAGGACATACCACTTAACCAGAATGCTTATTAATACGAAAAAGCCAGTTGGCCAGAATTTTACCCATTGGAAGCTGTTTAGTTTTCGTTTATTTTATACAACATGTTCCTTTTGCGACAGTCTTGTCTGTCTATGTGGTTTAAAGCAGGACAAATGACCCCCTCCTATGACAAGCCAATGTTAAAGTTGTCAGATTATTTCGGTAACGGTATTTTAAAGATAGAAATATTTTAATTATATCGGTAACGGTATTTTAACGTCAACGGTATTTTAGTTACTTCGGTAAAGGTATTTTAAGCATATTGGTATGTAGTTATATCTATTCATAATATTTTTACGCTTTAAAATTACTTTTTTATGATATTCATCTCTTTAAATGCTTGTTTCCTTTTCGATGTTTCCTTTTTCTTTAAAAATTTTAATTTTTTTACATTTTTTGTAGTTTTGCTATTTCAAACACTCAGGCAAAAACGAACATACATATATTTTGAGTATATTATTTTCAAAACCCAATATTGTTGCAACGTCCGAAAAATGCAATAGTACACTGAGTGATATCAATGAATTTTTGCATTAGACCTATGAAATGTCACTGGAACTCGTCCATCGAAACTTTCATTTAATTAATGCAGTTTTTCATTAAATTTAATGAAACATTTTATTTTATTTAGTACAAATTTCATACGACTTAAAAAAAGTTACATTAAAACTGTGAAGCTTTTTCATAAAGTTTAAGAAACTTTTTATTAACATTGTGTAGATAACTTCATAGGTTTAGTGAACAAATTTCATTAAAACTCTTCCAAGAAATTCAGTCTGTTATCAATTAAAACTTTAAAATTTCAAATAGACATTCAGAAAATATTCAGATAATCATTTTTATTCAAATTCAAAAAAATAATAAAGTTTAGAATTTTCAAATGGAAAATAAAAAAATTATTGAAGTTTAGATTTCGATTTCCACACTGGGAAAATATTCTGTACTTCAGTAATGAATTTCTTCATAGCTGTAATGAAAACTTTCCCTGGAAGTAGTCCAATGAAATTTTTCAGAGAATTTATGAAACAGGTTTCATTCAAGTCAATCTTCATAAAACTAATGAATCGTTCCGACAATGAAGCGTTTATAGAATTAATGAAACAGTTTCTTAAAAATTTTTATAGTAAGAAGTTCTTAGAATTAATAAAAATTTTTATGAATGTCTTGAAAAATTCATTGAACTAACAATTTCATAGAACCCAGCAAAACTTTGGTAATGGGTGCGATAAAGTAATGCATTACCTTGTAATGTATACTCCGTACCTGTATCATTATTTTCCAACAAGAAGTAATGAGTTACCGATACTTGAACACTCATGGATTACCTTGTAATGATACCTCATTACATTTTACATTACTTCAAAACATAAAACTTACCGATCATCAATTACATAATGCATGAATTATTAAACGTAAAGTAATTATTAATATATATTTTTGAAAATCTATTTATAGACACATTACTTTGTGATTTTTTGTAAGGCTTGAGGGTAAGGTGTATATTTTTGATATCACGAACGAAAACACGAAGCACAACAACTCATTTACATTTTAAGCAATAAAATAATATATGTATCGATAGCTCAGTTGGTAGAGTTCTCGCCTAACTAATTGTTAAATACCAGAGACCCCAGGTTCGAATCCCAGCATGACCACGTAATTTATTTAATAAAAAAAAGTTATTTATTTAATTAAAAAAAATATCTGTAAAAAAATTTTTATGCATTTTTTTTTATGAAAATCTATTTATAGACACATTACTTTTTCCCACCATGTAACCATATAAGTAACCAGTTACTTTACCCCCTACAAGGTAATGAGTCCACCATTACTTTTAGGCTCATCGCCTGCAAAATTCATCAATGAAGTAAGGTATAATGTAATGCGTAAAGCCCTATGGCGATATATTACTTTACCCATGATTTGGTAATGTGTGGTTTTGCTGGGAAGTCCAAAACTAATAAGAGACTACAGTGAAAATAATAAAGCACTTTATAAAATATGTCGAACACTAGAGAATTAAATCTTAAAATTAATGAAATGATGAAATTTTATGAAAAAATATAAAATTTAAGTGTTTGAAATAATTTCATAGCTCTAAAGAAAATTTTCGTTCAATTTATGAAAATGTACTTTATGAAATCGAATAAATTTTTTTAATGAAACTATGAAATTTTATGAAAAAACTTTATGAAAAATTTGGTTATTATAATAAAATTTCTGGATGCAATGAAATTCATTCACTGAATCTAACAAAAAAACAAATTAATGAAATTGTTTCATTAATATCATGAATTCTATCAGTGGACTGAAATTTATGAAAAGTAAATTTCACAAAATTAATATATACAAAATTACATCCAAAATTTAGTACACGTCTACTGATTAGCATTTCGGACTTTCAATTGATGATTGTTATGATAGTTTCTGAATTTTAAATAGAAAATTTAATTTACAAATTACATTTTCTTAATTTCAAATAAAATTCTTAATATTTATAGATGAGCTCTAAATATTAAATAGAAATTCTGAATTTCAGTTGATAGAAGTACAAAAAAAAAAAAATATGTTCATACGGTTTATGAAACTTCTTTATGAAATGGTGAAGAAATTTTTATGAAACTCTTCGTCATATCTTAAAATTCAAACAATTTATGTATCAGTTGTGAAAGGCGTGGTAGAGAAGAATGAGTGTATTTTCTAAAAATCATAACTACATTGCAAATTTTTCAATTTTTTTCTGAATCAGACTGCGCAGTTTCTGGTATTGAACCTTCAGTTTTCTCAATATGATGAAACTTTTTTGCCTGCGTATATCATACACCAAAGTGATTGATGTTCGTTGAACGAAGTACTTTGATTCACTTATTTTTGACATTTTTGGTTTTATGATTGCAACAACCATGTTACTATGGTTGTCACAATCATATTTTTATATATTTTCTTAAACATAATATGACAATTAGATTACCATATTATTGTTGTAAATGGATCCCAATATTATCATATTATTGTCCTGGACCTATTTATGAATTATAATGGTCCCTACCTTATTCTCCCTGCATTCTGTTGAAGCAGGATTAAGAAGTTATGCATGGTGTTTTTTAAATAGTAAAATTATATATTTTTTTAATAATTTTAAGAAAATTTAAGTATTTTAAAATAATTTAAGTAATTAAATTATCTTTGCGCTTACGAATAATATTTATTACATAAAACATTATTTTTTCGCTATGCGATGTTTACATAATTTTTTTATTTTAGTACATATATAAAAAAGCAAAACTAAACTTTTTCTCTTTCAGCACACATCTATTTTTGTCAGGAAAAATAAAAGAATGGAAACATGTGATTACATCATAAATCACACATAAACATATTGTTAAGAATACAATTTACCCAATACATTTATAATGATCATAACATGTTTCTAGCAAGTCATAAAATTTGCATTATAACCATATTATACAAGCTATAATATTATGATCATGGAAAATAATTTCGTCTTCGTTTATTACCATATTATGATCATGGCAAACATATTATGGTTATTTCGTCCTACAAACTTAAAAGCACGTGTATTGTGTTTCGATTTTTGTTTCATATTTTCTTATATTTTGTTTCTTTAAGAATGTTTTTTTGCATGAGTACAAACAATTAAATAATAAATCACTTTCTTATCACTTTTTACTTAATTTATAACACTTTTATTTACATATAAAAAACAATGACTTATGTAAGGGGTGCTTGATAGTTTAACTTTTTCCTGGACTTCCATGTACACCGGGTCGAAACTACAAAATTGTTTCTTCTTCCACAAAAAAAAACACCATTACAATTAACACCACTACGTTGTATTTTTAATGTTTTTTTTTTTTTTTGTTTAATATTATTTAAGTTGATTGGGCAGAATATTTGGGTAGACTGTTTCAAACAACTTCTTTTCAATCCAAAAGAGTGAAGACCGCTTATAAAAAAAAACAAACAGATGGATAATCTTATAGTTGGCGCAACTATGCAATGATTAGTATGATTCTGGCCAGATCACCCTCAAACTAAACAATAATATGGCTTGTAATTAGAGAGAGAAATATGATTATAAATACTGTAATACGATTGTGGACCAAAATATGCTACAATACAATATTGCTACAATTTTGCTATGATTCTGGCCAGATCACCCTCAAATCAAATAATAATATGGTTATAATTAGAGAGAGAAATATGATTATAAATACTGTAGTAATTACGATTGTGGACAAAATATGATAACCGAAAAAGAGGGACTTTTACTAGAATATGATTAAGTAAGCATATTATTTGTGAAACTATGAATGAAACAATTATAAATAAAATGGAACAACCATCTATGGCCTACAGCCATATCTTTGTGGCCTCAATCAAATTGTTACCATATTTTTTCTCTGCGTGTAAGATGGCCGATATGTGACATAAGCATTCGGCCAATATTTTGTATACATAAGGTATTGCTTTAATTGATTACATAAGAACACATACAATTTTATAAAATTTATAAAAAATAAAATTGTTAATGGTTTTTAAAGTTATCTATGAAAAATGTTATAAATGATTAGACAACATTTAACATCCATCATTTTACCTCAAAATTACATTCAACATTGATTAAATACATCATTCAATAAAACAAAACAAAAACACTCGAAACTCAAACTCAAATAAAAAATGTATTCATTAGACGAATGAACTGAACAAAAATAATGGTGACAAACGCCTACCGATTTCATAAGGCCACCATGGGAGAAATTCATAGAAAACCACAAAAATAAACAAAAATCAACCAAAATTAAACAAATACCACACACTGTTAATAACATTAAACATTTTAGGTAAATTTTTTTTGACATGTAACGTTTGATAACATTGAATAAAAATAATTGCAGCCATTAGTATTAAATAAAAAAAAAATTAAATAAATAAAAAGGAAGGGAATAAGCACAAAAATACATCATACACTCAAAAATCCTATGCTTCTTTCGAACGTAGATTTTTTTACTTGGTTCCTATGAACAACACAAGAGTATCAGTCAAGTCAGTACAAAAACTCAACAGGCTTTTAAAAAGGTCAGTAGCTAAATGGCGTGGGGAAATTGAAATGAATGAAAAGATTCAAAAGACACTTTACACAAAATGCTCAAGTCATTTTTCATAATGACCACAACACACAAAAATATAAATGAAGTAGACGTTGTAGAAAAGGAACAAGAAATGTGGTCATATTAGAGACGATAAATATGATGATAATTTGTGGTAAATGGAAAATGACAAATCAAACGCCGAAGGTGGTATTTTTATATTTTGTTGTCTATAATGGAGGGGGGAAAGAGAATTGAGAATTTTGAAGAATTTAAATGTAAAATATTAAAGATTTAACTAAAACTTCATAGAACTTTAATTTCTTTTTAGAACTTTAATTCATTTTAGAAGAGAAGTTGTAACTCATTTATCATGTGAGTTATCACAGAACAACATTTTTTTTCTTATTTCCAAATTCAGCTTTTCATTACAATTTTCAAAGACTATATGGCAATCTGGAGTTCCAGGTTCGATTACGGGCAAGCATTTAATTTATTAAAAACTTATCTGTAAAAAAATATTTCACTTAAATTTTATTTTAAATTTAATAATTTTGTAATACAACCAAATTTATACTGCAATATTTCAATAATTGATAAACCCAACCAATACTGCATTAAAAAATAATTCGGTAATGATCGATTGACTCAAAAGTTACACTAAATAAAAATTAGTACTTAGAAATACCAATGTATAGTATGAACAGATTTTCAATATTTGCTTCTTAATAAAGAGTCAACAAAAAAAAAATATTTTTTTTCTTACATAAATACAAAGATGTTAATAACACGGGAAAAAAGCAGAAAAAATTAGGAAATTGGAAGAGGATAGGTTAGCACAAATATAAAAATAAATAAAATTCCAATATTATAACAAAAATGTTGGTCTTTCTTTTTGCACTTGAAACAATCTGTGCAATGGTTAGCGCTCTGGACTGTTACACAGATGGTCCCGGGTTCGATTCCCGGTGACGACAACATCAATTTAGAAAAAATAATATGTATGAGTTTTCTATCACTAATATGTATTGCTGCGCCCACCTTCGGTGTTCCCATAGCACTTAACTCCACCGAAGTAAAATAATGAATTAGGGCTATGAAAACAAAAAGCTTCAATAAACTTGCCAACTCTACATCAGGTGCCGACCAACAACTGTTCTAAGACTTATCATCTCGCGCAATTACAGTGTTGCCATGTTTGGAGCCCTTCATCTTTCACCACCTTTCATCTCTCCACTATCCCCTTTCCATAGAAAGCATTGTGAAATAGAGACGGAGGAGATTAGAAAAATAAACAAAAATCTAAAAATAGAATATTTGTATTGTTAGTGTTGTCACTTCTGAGTATAATATACAATAACAGAAAAGCTAATAGGAAAGAAAACTGCAATTTAGCTGCATTACATTCGAGGCCATACTTGGGTGTGATCGCTAAACGGTCATGACTTGGTATTGTTACGTTTGTAATGTGAGAAGAGCGCAGGTTTGATTCCTACAGCCGCAGGTTGTTGAAAAATTTATCATATAGAGACAATCTGACAATTACAAATACATAAAAAATAATACAATTTAAATGTCCATAAAAGAGGCAGAAACTAGTCTAGTCTGATTTAAATATTAATAGTGTTTATATTGTTTAGAGAAAAACCTTTATTTTTCTTCGTTTTTTCTTTCTTCTTAACCTGAGTGTTGCTTCTCTTTTACAAAAAAAAAAAAAAAAAAATATCGTCTGAAATAAAATTCAGAGTCTGAAAATATTGATAACATACATATGAAATGGATATTTCAGAAGAAAATAAGCGAATTTGCTGCTGAAAATTTGGAAGCCTTAATACTTGGTAATTTATGATTTTTTATGATTTATAATAATTAATAATTTATGATTTATAATCATGGTAATTTATGATTTTGATTTTTGTTGTAGTATTTTTCAACGTATATAATTTCTTTTGTCATTTACTTATTTCTTGTTTCTATATACAAAAATTTAATAAAACACTCATTTTATTGGAAACAGTGATTTATTTCATTCGTAATTAATTATATACCAAATTCGGTCTAGTGTTGGTAAAAAAATAAACAAACATTTATTTTTTCTATTTTTTGAAGTAACAAAAAACTACTGTAAAAAATTAATGTAAAATCATAAAACAGTCATTTGATGTGGTTTGTTTTTTTATAAATGAACTACAAGGTTAATAAAAAATTTAATTTGTTCTACAAATGCCTGACATTTACATTAAAAATAAAGAAAACTGTATTACAACCTAAACAACTACATATTTTAAAGCAGAAGTTCCTGAGTGTAGACATAACTACAAATGTCGATAGCTGCAACCGAATTATGTCATATTACATGTGACTATCTAAATTCGGTTGGCGACAAATTCGGCTATCACAACGAATCTCTTCTCTGTGTGTTCGACATTATTATTTTTGTCAATTTTGGTATGGGGTTCTTCAAAACCGTATGAAGAACCTAGACGTAATCCGATTTGTGCTCTTAAGGATCGTATCTCTTTGGATCGTTGTTCACCAACATATCGCTAATTACTTCAATAACGTCATAGCTCAAAAATTTTGATTTTGTAGAAAACGAGTTTAAAGTTTTCAATTTACTCCCACATAATTTCTCTCAAGAGGTGAGTAAACAAGATATCAATACGACTTTTTTACACAATATGATACGTGATATAATGAATAATTCTGCGTCATTAACATACAAATCATGTTTTTTGAGTTTTGACGTTCTTGAAGTAAATGAGCAATATGTTCCGAATTTCAACGAAATCAAATGATGTCTTAAGGTCGCTAAAAATTCCTATTTTTTTCGTATATTTTGTAATTATGAAATTTACATAAAAATTAAAAATAAGTTTACATCAAATTTGTTATGATTTCTAATTTCGTTATGATTTAATATATGAGTCCATATATGTTCGGATCCGAAATTTGAGGGTATATAGACATATATGGTCATATATAATGCCATATATGAATGCTCATATATGGTCAAATATTATTACTTTTCCTACATGCTCGTACAAAAAAGCCAATTTTTCTAGACATTCTTAGAAATATATATTTCTATTATATTTCTAAGAATATGTTACTGATAAATTCATACATTTCATATTCAAAATGCATTAATAAATACAAATAGTTTAAAGTGAAATTTTTTAAGAAAATACTATTTGGGAAAGAATTTAATAATAATTAATAAGAGAATGGATAATGGAAAATGGAAAATGGAAAACCATCTTGTTCCAAAAAAAAAAATAAAATTCGATGATTTAGGAAGAAGTCCTTTGGAACGAATACTTATGAATTTTATGAAAGAACTTTAACTAAAAATATCGTTGCCAATAATTAGGAACATTTCAATTAATAAAGTTTTTCACAAAAGGAATTTTGGAGCAAAAAGCGGGATTCATTGACTTGAAATACGGATTTTAAAAAATTCGTAATTTCTAAGTTTGAATCGCTTAAATTATACTTCAAAAAATTGATAGTTTCTTTAAATTATTAAAAAAAATCAGTTTTGTCACAACAAATGAAAACATTCTAGACTTCGGTTTTAATTTTGAAATGCTATCACTGGCGCTGCAACTTTATTGCTATCAAAAAGCATCAAAATTAATAATACAAACTTTAAAATATATTTTGTCAAGAATTCGTACAGCAGCGAAAAGGGGTTAAAAAATAAAAACAATTTCGTCCTCATATATGGTCATGTCTGATAAAAAACTAAAACATATATGGAATAATATTGAATTCATATTTGAAATATATGGCATATATGAAACCAATATATGCAATATATTATCATATATGGTGTCATACAGATCCATATATGAACTTATCCCTTGTATGTATTTACCAATATATGCTTCCATACATTACATATATGTTCATATATGCCCATACATGGAACCATATATCCTCATACATGAAACCAATATATACACGAAACAATATATGACAATATATGATCATATATGAACTTTTCACCTGGGTTATGGAAATTTTTTTTCAATTTTTCCATTTTTACAATGTTAAATTTTTTAAATTTTGGACATTTTTTTGAATTAAAAATTCCGAAAATAAAAAAACATCAAATAATAAAAATCCCCAAAATTAAAAAAAAGAAAAAAAAACGTCAAAATTTAAAAAATTGATGAAATTGAAAAAATCTCCAAAAATCGGATAACAAATATAGTCAAAATTACAAAACAAAATCAAAAATTTAATTTTTTTTTTTAATTTGGCGATTGTTTTTTAATGTTGCCGTGTTTTAAATTTTTTTTTGGCGACTTTATTTTTTCCAGTAATAGCGATTTTATAAAAATATTGGTGATTTTATTATTTTTTTCTTATTTGTTGTCATTATGGTTTGTAAAAACTGGAAATTTTGTGCGCACCAAATATATTTTCAATTAAACATTTGAATGCATGAGAAGCGATAGACGTAAAAATCTCTTATAGATACAAACTTTTTATTTTTTTTGCCTATAGTTCGATAATTGGAAGTCCTAATTTAATACGTGTTGCATCCGTACATTCAAATATTGTACATGCAACATTACAAATTTTTTATTAGCAAGTTTTTCAAAAAATAGTTCTCTGTAAAATTACAGTTTTTTCTGTAACTTTTACAAACATTTTGATTTGAGTGTATTAACGATATTAATAAATTTGTTAGGAATTATATTGTGATTAAATCTTCAAAGAAAATATTTGCTAAGAATCTTATTTATTCAAATATTTTATTTTATAGTTTATGTGAATACAAAATATAATAAATTTGTAATATTTACAAAATTTTAATATTTTACAAATTCCCTAGAAAACATTTAACAAATTTTCATCAACAATAAATATGTTATTGGTTGTAAGTTGACATATGTTTACAAGACACAGAAATCATAAGGCATTTGATACAAGTTCTAAAAAAAAGTTTCAGTTACGGTTTATCAATCTATGACCATTGATATAAATGTATGTGTTTTAACATATACTCATATATCAAATATTCTTGCATTCACAAAATTTATTTGTTAAATATTCACACTCAATTATAAAATTCCAAAGGAATAAATACCAAATTTGTTGATAATAATTAAAAAGGAAATTCCTTAAGATGCATAAACTTAAAACATAAGCTCCTTTTTCCAAAACTAATAGAGTTAAGTTTTACAAGAAAAATTCATCTTCAACAGCAGCAGCAACAACAATAACTAAGCGAATAATGAAAAAGGAAACTTCTTATTTTTATCAATTATAAAGATTTCCTTAGAACAGGGAATACATTTTGTGATATGTATTCTGTGTGAAAAAACATCTCATTTTTATGCACACACTTTAAGGTTTATCAGGGACGTATTAAGTCATTAGGTTTTATTTTATTATTTGTAAACTCATAGTGGTCCATGGACAAAAATACGAAATTATTGTCAAAACAACGAAAACTTTTTTAAAATTAATAAATATTTGTTTATTTTGACATTTTTGAATTGTTTTATGCATGGATTATTATTAGTGTAACTAAAATTACTAAACTTCACGTGGTTACAGAAATTCTGCGAAATAAAAGAAATAAAAATCTTCGTTCGACCATTTTTTGCAAAAATCAGTTTTTGACTAATAGACTCATTCCGTATAAAACTATCAAAAATATCCAATTTTCGACCACTACAAACCCTTCAATTTCGAAAGTAATTGTCATATACACGTGTCATCGTATAAGTTTGGGTTGTTAGCTCTAACGGTTGAAGAAATATCGCGTTTTTAAATATGAAAAAAAAAATCCAAAATTTAACAAAAGTAGTCGTACTTAATTATCTATATCTTTTTAACCGTAAAAGCTACGAGATACGTTGATACATACCCAATTTAAAGCCACTGTTGGCATGCTTTAAATAAAATAAGCAAACATTTGTTAAAGATAAAATGCATTTTTCAAAATCCGATGTTTGAACAGCTGTATTTAAAAATAAAAAATTTTTTTTTTTAAATTTCAAAAAAATAAATGTTGATTATAATTTATTCCACTATGCCGTTGCCAAATGTTTATGTGGAGCTATTACGGGACTCAAAGTGATGGATAAAAATCTAAAACAAGATACTAAATATAGTAGAAAAAAAGATTTACATAAAAAAAATTTTGATAGAAGAGACAAAAAAAAGACATGTGTATCGACGTTTTGAAAGTTTACATCTCTTTCATTTTAGGGGAGGTAAAGTTTCCCCAAAATGCAAATTTTGTATTTTCAATCGTCATAGAAAATCGGGTAAAGCTTACGTTGAAAGTATATGGTGTGTTTATCAAATTTATGTAAAATATTACGAAGAACATTTTTGTGGACCCTCTAACCTTCTAACTCCTCAACGTAAGGATCTTTTTTGTCAATTTTTTTTTAAAAAGAGCAAAAAATACCTTTAAAACAGGGTTTAAGGGGTTTATAGTTATAGGTCCCTGAATAAACCAAAATCAAAAATTTTTGTAGAATATTTTAGCCCTCTAACTCCTCAAGGTAAGGGTCTTTTTTGTCCTTCTTTTCAAAAAGAGCAAAAAACACCACTCAAACAGGGATTTATGGGATTAAAAGGTTCCTCAAAAATATTCGCGTTGAAATTTTACTATAAGTCCCTGAATACACCAAAACGGAAACTTCAACCAGAAAGTAAGAAATAAGAGAGCTTAGGGTTAATTTCGCATTTATTAAGAATTTTATTTTAAAGTACCCCCAAAAATTTAGTATGAAAAAAATTAGTTCAAATTTAACTAAAAATCAGTAATATCTCTATTATTTTCCCTTCGATAGCAAATTTTGATATGAAGTATTCATTAATTACATTTTTTTAGATCTACGCAATTCCACTTCATTACAGTGTACAACAAAAAAATAAATTACAAGGTCCGACCTGTAAATTTTGATAGATTGTCAGCTGTTCTTTGGCTGATTAGATCCATTACATTACAACAAAAACAAAAAAAATCAAAACAATAATCAAGTGCTATATTTCTTATTGTACTGAAAACGTGTCAATTTGCGGTGCATATATTGTGTACATAATTTGTTTTGTGATTTAAGTGTATTCAGATTTTGGTGTATTCAGGGACTTATAGTAAAATTTCACGGCGAATATTTTTGCGGAACATTTTAACCCCTTAAATCCCTGTGTTAATGGTGTTTTTTGCTCTTTTTTAAAAGAAGGACAAAAAGTACCCTTACCTTGAAAAGTTAGAGGGTTAACAAATTCTACAAAAATATTTCATTTTGATGTATTCAGGGACTTATAGGTAAATTTCACCGAGAATATTTTTGCGGAACATTTTAACAACTTAAATACCTGTTTTAGTGGTGTTTTTTGCTCTTTTTTAAAAGGAGGACAAAAAAGACCTTAGCTTGAGGAGTTAGAGGGTTAGCATATTCTTCAAAAATGTTCTGCGTAACATTTTACATAAATTTGCTAAACACACCATATACTTTAAAAGTATGTAAACTTTCAAAACGCCGATACTCGTGTCTTCTTTTTTGTCTCTTCTATCAAAATTTATAGGTCGGACTTTGTAATTTTTTTTTGTGTTGTACATTAAATTTATAATTTATTTATTGAAGTTTTGCAAAAGTAGTTGCACATAATTGGCCCTAACGGTTTTAGCTACATGAGTCATTGATACCTCATTTTAAAGGTATACACATCGTGGTTTTACTGGTTCACAAAAATGATTACCTTATCCACGGTAAATTGTATTTTTGTCAAAATCCTTGGTTCAACCAGTATTTCAGAAAATTGGTTTTCTAAAATTAAAAAAAAAAAAAAATATATGTTAATTATAAATTATTATTCTATACCGTTACCAAATCCCTATTTGGTATTTCTTCATGTTTCTGAGTTATCGGCTTTTAAGTTAAATTTTTTCACATTTCTATTCACAACTCAGGATACCGTAAGAGCTTAACATAGGAATTTAGACACGGTATAGGGAAGTATATATTTTTTTAAAAATTTAAAAATTTTTAATTTTAAAAATCCAGTTTTTGAAATACAGCTTTTTTAAATGCGGTTTTAAAACAATGCCTGTAGTCATGGAGAAGTTAATAATGTATGTGCACTGGTGTAACCACAATTTAAGTACCATTAAAATGAGGGCTCAATGACTCCCGCAGCTTAAGCTGTTAAAAACATATGGAATATTATATACGACTACTTTTTTAAAATCATCGAATAATTTTCATATTTTGAAACGCGATATTTTAAGATCCGCTGGGTTGTAGCTGTGCTACATTTGGACGCAGTTTAAAGCTATATGCTGTTCATCTTCTATACCAAGTTTGGTTGAAATCAAAAGGGGTGGAGGAAATCGAGTGGTTAATTTTATATGTTTTCAGTCAATAAGTACTTAAAAACTACTAAATATACACCCACAATATTTTTTCTGTTACCGATTCAAGTTTATTTATAAAATTTGTTTTCAAATGAAAAATCAATTAAAATCCATAGAAATATTTTTTTCAGCTTTTTCTATCGGTAGTTTAAAAAAACTAACTATAGAAATATACGTTCTTTTGGTAGTAGTTAAATATTCACAGTTAAATTTTGAATTTTATTTGTTCTCTTTCAAAAAAAAGTCCAATAATTCCCATAAAACTTTTTTCAAAATGAGTACAAAAAATTATTTCAATTGAATTCACAATAAATTCAAACATACCAACATACAAACAAATATAAACATTGTCTTTTAAAATACAAAAACAAAGGAAAAATCGTTTTTTTTAAGTTTTGTCCGCTAAATATTAAAGGTTGTTTTAAAAGACTTTCTGTTGTTTTTACTACTTGTTCGGTTATTTAAACAATGTTTTAAAATGAATATTAAAATGGGTTGAATAAAATGGTAAATCAGTAGTCCTTTTTTAATTGTGTTTACAGTTAATTTAATAGGTATTTCACGTAGTTTTAAACGTAATAATATTGTCAGTCAATAGTTAAAAACTTGTCTACTCACTTTTCATTTTAATCAAATGTTTTTTTAATTTTTTTTTTTTAAATTAACTCAAAATCAGTAATAATTAAAGATTTTCCTTTATGTTTACTATCAAAAATAAAACCAAAAATTTTAAAAAAACTACCAAATCCGTAAAAACAAACGATTTTATTTTAACTATCAAAAATTAACTCCAAAATTATTAAAAACAACAGTTTTTCTTTTTTTTACTATCATATTAACTTTTTGGTTCAAATAAAGAATTTTTTGTATGTAAATAATAACTGGTGCAGTAAAACAGTATTTATGTGTAGTTTTTTTTAATAAATGCTAAAATAAGTTTAAAAAAACATTTCTTTGTAGTTTAAATGTATATTCCTTAAAAAACAAAGTTTTCAAAGATTACCTTTTAAATAAACTACAATCAGTTACTGTGAGTGTACGCGATTTATGAAAAGCGGCTTCAAACCATAATTATTCTTGAGGAAAATTACAATTGGTATATCAAAAATTACAATTTCGATTGTATTATTATAGTTGTAAAAAAAATGCTGTCAATATCGCCGGTTCGAGCCCAGTTCGAGGCATTCAATTTTTTATTAATAACATAAATTTTGGTGAATGCTTGTGAATCTATTTATAGAATATTATAGTCCATGAAGTGTTACAATAAAACTTCGAAATTTGTAAATAAATATTGATTGTTACAAAAGTATTAACATTTAATAATAGTGATAGTACGTCGAACCACAAAAATTCGGTTGGCAAAAAATTCGGTTCCAACTACAAAGCTGTTTCCTGTGTGTATAGACAAAGTTTGTATCTACTGAAAGCTTTTATGAAGACACATTCACTGGTGTACAAATTATGTCTAAAGACTTTCATGTATTTTTGTTAGTTATTCAAAGCGAATCTGTTTTGAGTAACATTAAGTCTGGCGTTTTACTAAAGAATTGTAGATGTATTGATCTAAAAATAAAGTATAGTATTGCATATTTTATTTAATCAAGTGGATGTCAGGGTTTTACTTGATATTCGAAATCGTTTGTATTTTATGCAACTTTCCCCGAACAGCCTTTTCGTCCAATATTCCCAAAAAAATTAAAAAAAATGTGGTTCTTGAGTTCTTTAACCACGTGTACAAATAAATCCAGTTTTCCTAAATTACAGACAAGTTCTCATACCAAAACTAATTATTTTTTAGCCCCTTAAACCTTAAACGTGACATTGATCAGCTAATAAAATATACGTGCCTCTTTGTTTTGTTTTTGCTCCTCTACAACATATCCAAAGTTCTTTAAAATCTGATATTTTGGGTAACTCCCTTTGGCGGCACCTCCCTTGTAAGTAGAGGGCCTCTTCAATTTCGTCTTGATTCAATAAATACGGTACTTTCTTTTAACATTCTTAAATATTCCTTTTGACATACATACACAAACACACTTGCATCTTTGTTGTGTGTGTGCTTAAAACAAAAGGCGTTTACTATAAATTATTGCCTGTGCTTGTCATGTTTTGTACTCGTAGTATGTCTACGAAAATCCTAGTGTCATTGTTACGAGTCTAAAGACACACTAAAGCCCAAAATACTAAAGAAAATTGCAACAATAAAGTTCTAAATGAAATCTGACATTTCTGGAAATGGCAGAGTGCTACATTTTCAACAAGATTTTCAACAATATGCCTTATTAATAGAATCAACTACATACAAAACTAGACCCTCTCTCTCTTTCTGTTTCAGCATCCAAAATACTACAACTAAACATAATAATACAAGAGGCAGCATAAGAAGTAAAGCAAGATGAAGACGTAGTATCAACTACTAGGATTTTAAGGATGTGATAAACTTCTAATACACACACACACTCAGTCACACATGCACACATACGAGTATATTTCAAATGTTTCAAACACAATTCAAGCATAGAATTCAAAGTACAACACAACAAAATTTTCGCAACTTTATCAATTAATACACTTCCATATGAGTGTATTTGTATGTGTGATAAGTTTATATGAATGTATTAGTTATATTTATGTATGCATTTAATTCATTAAATACATCAAATTATGTTTTGTTTAAACATTTTAAGGGTAGGATTTTCTACTTAGATTATTGTGTCTTGTTTACGGAAAAAAACTAAAACAAAACTTTAAAGAAAAGTTTCATTTCAATTTCCGGTGATTTGCATTGACTTAAAAATTGTATTGTTTTTTAGAGTTAAAATTTAAAATGAGATTATATTGTTCTAAAATTTGTCAAACTTTTTGTGACATGTAATAAATTTAAGTTTAAATAAGTGTAAATTGGTATAGGGTAGATCGGGAGCATTCGCCACTTTTTTTGTGTGAAGCGCTGTCTTTACCAAACCATAATATCTGCACAATCTGGCTCTCATTTAAATTCATAAAATTGCCGTTATTTCTACGCATTACATAATAATTTCAATTATTTTCAGAGCAACCTTAAACGTCTAAAATGCCCCACCTCTGGTTGCACAATTTACAATTAAATTTACTCCAAAAATGTCCATTTTTATTCGGGTTTTGGATATAATTATGTTATAATTATAAGTCAACATTAGTTTAGAAAAGATAGCGGAAATGAGAGGCCATTTTAATCCAAGTTTAATTTGATGATTTCCTTGCAACAAAAATGTTTATTAAGGAGAGATGTAGGAGTGTCCGTTATTGGTATGTTTCAATATATTTATTGTCTTTGCGAATCAACCCTATTGGAAATATTTCCAAAGAAACTGCTATGGCTGCAGGATTGTGAATATGCCACTCCCACTTAACCATCATTATTTTTACACTTCTCATAACTTTTTGCAAAACTCCCATCGGATTTTTTTATTGAAGTCAACAGAACATAATTCTAAAAGATGTATTTTTTAGTACACGAATTGAAAAAGTTATCATAGAATACACTTACTTTCATATATTTTTTGAACACCTCTAAAAACACAAAAATGTGTCTGTCCGAGACTACGTGCATAGTAAACCCGTTCAACTTGGAGGTATGGAACGTGATCAAAAACTGAACAAACTGTCGTTTAGGCCTTTTTATTATCTCTCTTAAATTTGAAGATAATAGGGGGGTAGTGTTTGTACCCCACTGGAGAAAGCTCCCCCTTCTACCCTACAAATGCATTTACGTATCAGACAAATTCATGTTATATTTTTCATAAACAGAAATTTTAAGTAGTTATTTCCACAAAAGATGAATTCTCGGAGGATAATTGCTTTTAACACATGTGAAAAAGTCTGTAAAACTTACAAAAAAATTTGTAATTTTTAAGAATAATTAACTACTTTTATTAGTAAAGTAGAAGTAGTGGGAAAAGTTAATAAAAAAACTAGTAAATTTTATTAAATTTTAATAAACAATCAGTGGAAATCGATTTGCCAAATTCAGGGGAATTTTTCACTAAAAATTTGCAATTTGTTTTTGGCATTTTATTTTAATTTTTGATTATAAAAATCTTAAGCATGGAAAAAACTTTGCTCTCTACTACACACAAATGTTAGTTAAATTCAGCTAATGGCTTTTAAAGTATTAGTAAAATTTAATAAATAATTTGTTAATTGAGAATAGGATAAATTTTTGCTAAAACATGATAATTTCAGCTAATGGGTTTTAAAGTATTAGTAAAATTTAATAATTTGTTAATTGAGAATAGGGAAAATTTTTGCTAAAATATGATTCTGTACTAAAAACTAGTACACAATCAGTCAAATCCAAGTCAGTTAATAACAAGGCACTTTAACAGGTGGAACATGTGCTTTTCCAATCACAAACTGATACAATCAGTAGACAAATAGTCCGTCTGTTCAAATAGTCTCGGAAGAGCACTGGTGACACAAAAATTCCACCGTTGGCAAAATATTGATAAAACCATGAAATTTGAATTTCTAACACAAAATAAAAAAAAGTTTTTTATAATGAAAATGAAAATTATTCAAGTTCGAGGCCATACTCTATATGTCTTTATTAGGATGTTGTTCTAACAAATAATCTATAGAGTTTTTTGTTTTCAAATTTATTATTTGACCCTTTCAGGAATGTGTTGATAGATCTATTTCGGGTGTTTTAGGTTCCCATCATCAGGACACGTTTTGAAAGCGGTAACAATCCCATGCCAAACATCAAACATTCATATAAACTAGTTTACTCACTACATGAGAACTAATATATGAGCTTGAAATTAAAGATTATAACCATTGACCAAAAAATAAATTGAAAACTGGTTTGTTATGTGCAAGGTCCACCTCTGGTGGACATTCAATACACGTTTTTTGTTTTTTCCTCTCTTTTTTTATTTTTTGTTTAGTTTATAAACAAAACAGGGGGAGTAAACTGGACTGTACTTTGTCTTTTATACAAGTTTGATATAATTTTTATTAAAAATAAAAATCATGTTTTCTTCGACCTTTAACTGTGCAATGAAAATGAAAATTATTCAAGTTCGAGGCCATACTCTATATTTCTTTATTAGGATGTCCTTACAAATAATCTATAGAGTTTTTTGTTTTCAAATTTATTATTTGACCCTTTCAGGAATGTGTTGATAGATCTATTTCGTTAATTTTCTAGGTTCCCATCATCAGAACACGTTTTGAAAGCTTTTACTATCCCATGCCAAACATCAAACATTCATATAAACTAGGTTACTCACTACATGAGAAGTCTTAGATTAATGGTTATAATCTTTAACTTCACGCTCATATATTAGTTATCATGTAGTGAGTAAACTAGTTTATAACAAACTTGTTTTTTATAATTTTTTCCTTCGCCGGGCCTAGGATCCAGGAACTCAAGACATCATTGTTAGAGTTCAGTTTCGGCAAATAAACAATAAATAAAGTCATTTCAAAAGAGATTTCGATGCATGTTTCTTAAAATATAATGAAAAAATCACATGAGACAATGTAAATTTAATAATTAAATATTTTTTTATAGAAAAGCAACACTCAGAAAATTCTTCCTATTAATTAATGTGTTGCTTTCTTTAGAAAGGGGATAGTGGAGAAATGAAAGGTGGTGAAAGATGAAGGGCTTCAAACATGGTAACACTGTAATTGCGCGAGAAGGTAAGTCTTAGAACAGTTGTTGTTCGCCACCTGATGTAGAGTTGGCGAATTTCTTGAAGCCTTTTGTTTCATAGCCCTGATTCATTATTTTACTTCGGTGGGGTTAAGTGATATGGGAACACCGAAGGTGGGCGCAGCGATACATATAAGTGATAGAAAACTCATACATATTATTTTTCTAAATTGATGTTGTCGTCACCGGGAATCGAACCCGGGACCATCTGTTTAACAGTCCAACGCGCTAACCATTACACCACAACGAGCTCTTTACCGTATTACCTCTTAAAATGAAGTGCACCCCTGGATTATAGGACAACAAATTAAGTTTACGTGTCCCGGGACTTTGGTGTGTCAATAGTTGACGTTTTACTTACAGTGTTATTTATGACATGTCACATGACTAACAATGGACGTATCATGACCTGAACTTACAGATTTTAATGAACTTTGGATATATTATAGGGGAGCAAAAAAGAAAAGACTCGTCTTTATTTTAGCTGCCCAATCTCACAGTTAAGGGCTTAAAATTGGGGTTAAATATGCATTTGCTTTTGTATGAATATTTGTCTTTAGTTTACAAAAACTAGATTTATTTGAACACAAAGTTAAACTACTCAAGAAAACAAAAATGTAGGAACCCATATTGCCTGGATCCAGAGTTGCCACATTTTTTAACTATTTGAAATATAGGGAAAAAGGTTCTTCGGGCAAAGTCGCATAAAAACCGAACGATTTCGAATGTCAGAAAAGGGAAAAGAACTGCGATTTCACTTTTTCGTCATCGTTTAAAAAGTCCAGGCATCAAATGCATTGAAGTTTCTACATATAATTTTTTTTATTCCAAAAATGCAATAATGACGCGAGTTGGTCAAACTTTCGTCTTAAAATGGTGGGTAACAATTTTTTTAATACGATTCTATAAGAAAACCACAAAAAAATAAATTATTTGGAGTAAAATATCATTTTCTTTAATAAAAAAAAAAATCGTATATAATAGACTTCAGTGAATTAAAGATCGCAAAAAAGTGAAGCTGCAGTTCTTAGTATTTTTCCAGATGGAGCTTGCATATTTCCAAAAACTGAAAAAAAAATATTTTTTTATTCAAAAATGATTTTCTAAAACCGAAAATATAACTGTAAAAAACAATAGCTTTTACCAAATTTTACAGTTGTTTCAGCATTTTTGTAGTAAAAAATTTGCAAGTGGTTTTACGACATTGTTATTTGTTTTTGCTGTATTTGTTAGTTGGTTTTTTAACAATTAAGAACAACAAGTAATTTTAACCGTAATTACCTTTGTCGCCTTTTCAACTGAAATAGATTTTACCGTAGAACTTTTTGGAGTGTAGTTTAAAATTAGTAATTGTTGCTTATTTCACCTGATGGAGACTTATATTCCTGTAAAATTATCAAGTAAAAACAAATATATTATAGATTACGAAATGCTGATTTTGTCACATAAGTTAATACCTAATATTTTATATAAAAAATTTTTTCATAAAATTTCATTATTTTTTATACATTTCAAACTTTAGTTTTACGAATTAATTTTTGGACTTCAATGAAGTTGTTTGGACAACATATGAAGCGGTTCATTGGCATAGTTCTTTTTTTATAAATTCTATAACATTTTCATTGCCGGAATGATTCATTAGTTTTATGACGATTTTCATTAAGTCTGCAATAATTTTACAAACATTTCATAACCATTGACTTTAATGGAACCTATTTCATAGATTCTATAAACGTTGTCACTAGTTCTAGTGAAAATTTTCATTAGAGCTATGAAGAAATGCAGTACTGAATTGAAGATAATTCTCTCAGTGCTGGGATTTCCCTAAATCTCCATACATGCTTCCATTTATCTCCATACATGTGCATTGACGAAATTTGAGGTAACATTTAAATGAGTGTTCATGTATGATTACCAGGGCAAGCAGAAATATGCTGTATAATGTTTTTTCCTGTGCGTCGTATTACAAAAGGTATGAGATATTTATCCTTTTCAGAACAATTGACGAATTCTGACATCGACTTGTTACAGCATATTTTGCTCTAAATAGCATGTTTTCGTATATTTTGATCTTAAGGGCATATTTTTCATAAAAAGTCCTATTTTAGAGTATATTTTTGTACTTTATAGAACAAAAGCATATTTTTATAGCATATTTCATATTTAGTTTTTTTTTTTTTTAATTTTTCGTTATCGAAAAATTTTTTATTTCAATAAAAATTTGCCAAAAACTTTTTTCCAAATTTTCCGGGGTTTGGAAACCGATTGCGGAAATTAAACAATTTTTGAAAATTTGAATTTCCTGTTTTACGACTGTACCAATTTAGGCAAATTTAATCTTTTATCTTCTTGTTATTAGCCATTGAAATAAAACTCACAAAGGTTATTTATTCCAACTGTACTGAGAATAAGTCTTAAAATACGATTTTCTAAAGAAAATGTGTTTTATGGGCATATTTTTGTAAATTTTAAGAACATATTTTCCGTTTTTAAGGCATTTTTTATGGGCATAAAATCGATTTTTTAGAGCATATTTCTGGTTGCCCTGATGATCACACACGAACACGTTTCGTTACTGTACATGTATGGAGGTATATGGAAGCATGTATTGAGAATTATGTATCCATGTTAATGGGCATGTTCAAACACACATTGAAGCTTTATGGATCCATACATTAAAATTGTTACCTGATTAATTTCTTATTTCAATTGAAATGTATTTCCTGTCCAAAACTTATTCTAGTAACATTTGCATTTGTGGTCGGTTGACAAATCTTACATCTTATTAAATTTCAACAATTTGTTAAGCAACACTTGCATTTTATACCTTCTATCAGTAAAATATTTAAATATTCCATACGTTTACAAATAAAAAAAAACATACGCGTGCATTTTATAGCCTAAATTTTAATAACTAAAACTCATATTTCATATACGTTAAATGAGGTCTGTTTTTATTATTACCAACTAAGAGTTTATTATACACCGATTACTCGTTAAACGTTTATTCGGCTTTAAGGATTTTTAACTTTATGAAAACAAACACTCAAAAAAAGTTTTCCAAATATTAAGTAATAATTTGAACTAAATTTTAAGAAATTCGGGAAGGGTTTAGCTCCAAAGAAAATCGAACTCAAATCAAGTACACAATTTTCTTAAAAACAAGTGCAAGCCATTTACTTCAATTTGGTAAGTTTGTACTAAAATTTTGTCAATTTTGTCTTAAATTTTTATGAAACTCTACTAAAATGTTGCATATTTTTTATTTTAAGTATGCATTTTGCTTAAATCTAGTAAATATATCTTAAAATCAAGTGAACTTTTTTTAAATTTTAAGAAGCTTGAACTTGTGCTAATGCAAAGTTAACTTATTTTTAGTTCATAAGTTATACTCATATTAATATTCTATAGTATGGAAGTGTATGTGATTCCATATATGTAAACGGTAATATATGCGATTTCATATTTTCAAAAGCGTCTCATATATAAACATACATAAGACGAAGTATATGTTATTTCATATACGCAAAAGGGAATTATATATGGACAAATAAGGAAGTATATGAAATCACTTTTTTGCAAAGAGGAATCATATATGATCATATATGAAAAAATATATGACTCCATATACCCAATAAGGCCTTATATGTGAACAAATATTGTTGTATCACAAACTTTTTTTATTAAGTTACATAGTTTTTATTTATTTTGATAACCCATTTGCTAAAACTTGTAAAAAAAAAATACGTGTAAAATTTTGAAACATATGAAAATGGTGTGTCCAATCAGTTCTATAAAGATCGATTGCAAAAAACTTCTAGCTCATAATCTAAATCATAAGGGCTGTGGGGAGGACGAGGAGATCTTGGAACACTATCTCTGTGAATGCCCGGCATTTGCCGGGATGCGGGTCGAAATACTATCCTGTGACCCAATATCCACATTGGGGGATCTTAGGGGCATAGGATGGAAGAAGGTGAGGAGTTTCGTCAGTGCGACGGAGTTCCTGGGGTAGAAATGTGACATAGAACCGATTGATTAGAGCGCACAACAAGCCGACATTCTGGCTTAAGTGTAAGTCCTCAGGGACTTGAGTCGGATTAGGGTAGTATTTTGCCTTCTCCGAATTAAATTTAGTGGGTAAAATTTTGAAATTAATGCTTTTATATTACAAGACGGGTGTCATTGGAATCGTAGTTTTAAAATTTCTACAAAAAGGTTGTGTAAAGAGTTGAATATTGTTGAATCGAAAAATGTGTTGCGAGGGATTGGGGTACTTACGTGTATGCATATTTTTCTGTTTCTGTTTTTTATAATGGGAAGAAATGCAATTGTGACAATTGCAACCAAGTGGAAATGCATGTTTTACACGTTCCTATATAAATACATACACACATATACATTTGTATGTGTGCGTGTATAAACGTATTTTAAACAACCATGGTCATTTAATAATAACACGCAAACTAGGACAACATTTAACCCGCAGAAAATATATTAAGAATACAATACAGCAGCAACAACAACGAAAAAGTTTTGTTGCAGACAACAAGAAAAACATATGCAACAACATTCTATAAGGGTTGCATATACTACGAGTAAAAGTACAAGTATGTTTGTTAATTGCAAACTAACTAAAATTGTACATTTTCATACAGTTTCTCTGCAGCGGTAATGTTTAAAAGCCTACGCGTTATTATTACTACGATATTATTTTTATTTTTTGCCGAACCAGTTTGCTAAAGGATATTTCCATGTTTATTAATAACATAAAGTGCATCTTATTCATTTATAGATTTTTACTTCTATACCTCTGCAAAAAAAAAAAAAATGTGAGTACCCGACGAAAAAAGTTTATATCTAGCCAGGCAGAAAAATACAATCGGCACAATGCTGGCAAAGCGCATGCGTTGGTCGGTTATGCGTTGGCAGTACGTGGTATTAACAATATTGACAGTATTGTGCTGTTGCACGATTGATAACAGTGGCCAACCGTTGGCTTAAGACAACTTGCTACCATTGGCATAAGTTTAGCAACTCAAAAATTTTTGTGGTTTTAAAATATCTTAAATTTAATTAATATTGATAAAATGCATAAAAAACACACTTAGAAATCACTAATAGAGTACGGTCCTAGTATTTTACATCATACTTAAATGTGTGAAATAAAATAAAATAATAAAAACAAGATAATGCTTCTAATTGGTTGTAATGTTGGTAAAAATAATATTGGCAAAGAATTTTTAGGGTGGTACTGGCAAAATTCATGTTTTGCAAACAAAATAGCGTTTTTCTAGTACAATATTAGTGCAGAACTATATTTTTTGTACAGTTGGCAATTTCTACTTGGGTAGTCATATATAGTTTGATATACTTATATATAATCAAAAAAAAAAAAAAAATATCACATTTATTTTTACAAAAATATTTAACACAGCTTTACACTCGTAATAATCCATGCATACAAATACGAAATTATTGTCAAAACTACAAAAAATTTCGTAAAATGTACAAATTTTCGTTTATTTTACAAAAAATTTGGTAGTTTTGACATTTTTTCGTAGTTTCACGCATGGATTATTATCAGTGTATACATTATCAAATATCGTTAAGGCTCATGTTATGTTATGCTATTATAAATAATTTCACGTATATAATTACCCAGTCAGAAAAGATAAACGGACCATCGCCGCCAAGAAAATTTAGCAAGTGGTGCCAGTGCATCATCATTAGACAAAAGGTCAGTCTCATCTAAAAGTGTCGGACAGAACTGCGGAAACAAAATTTCCAACATTGGAAATAGATGGTCTAAAAATTTCCGAATAAAATTTAAAAAGAGTCCATGAATATTTTTCATCGGCTTATTTCGCATTATTTCAGACAAATTTTAGATAAATGAGGTACTAAATGAAAGAGCTTTATGGAGTTGGTATACGAAACATGTCCGATAACTTTCAAGTACTTTTGTTTAAAAAAAAAATGTGTTTAAAATGATATTAAATATGGCGTTTTGTTAAAGAATCAGAGTCGTCGCATTAAGCTTAACAATATGTATGTTTATGTCTATTCAATTTAATCGAGAGGGTATCTAAGCTTTTCCAGACAATCGTGATTGTTCGACTTTTACGCTACATTTTCCGAAGAGATTTTTAACCTATATTTTAAATAATTTCCAACCCTAACACAATATATACGCAATATTGGTATCAAAATTTTTGTTTTCTCGGAAAATCTGAAAATCTTTAGTTTCAGATATGTTTATAAACTAAAAATGTATTCACATATTAAAATTTCATCACGATCGGAGATAATCCATTGTAGTACCAAACATATTATAGTATAGGAGGGAGAATCCGTTTCAAAAAACAACATCAAACAAAATATATCTTGATCCCGGGGATAAAAGCTTTCGATGCACAGAAGAACGACTCCGCATTATTAATATTTATATGTTCGTTATGTTTAAAAGCTTTTTATGGTGAGTATGGTAAGAGCTTTATTTTTTAAGGTGTCGTACCTCTGTGAGGTAAACACATGGTTTGTTTAATGTTGTGTTTAAAACGGATTGTCATCCTATAACACCGGTCGACAAAAAAACTATGTTTTTCTTAGTTTTCTGTTTTAATGCATAAATTTTGATTTAAGACATCGAAAAATATCAAAATATCTATTCCTAGCTTTTAAAGTTTGTTTTTTCTGGTTTACGTCTATATGTTAGTTTTGGAGATTTTAGGATCAGCAGTAGGTAGCACTTAGATAAAAAGCAAACTTTGATAAAAAAAATATTTTTTTTTATTAGTAACATAAAAGAAAGCAACATTTGCCATTTAGATGTCCCCATAAATCGTATCGATCGGTGTAATATAATCTACTCGTTGGAGTGCTTGAGGGAGTTAATTTCAGCAAACTGACGGGCTATTAAGTTTAACATTAAGTTTTTGAAGTATCTGAAGAGCTTTTATGAGAGCGCTCAGGAAGTTTTACATTTTATGCATTAAAAGTATGGTGTCGTTATTCTGTACACCGTAAGCGTTTATCCCAGCTAACGATATGTTTTTTTTTGCAACAGATGGTCGCTCATATAATGTAACCTCCTTGGTGGTACAGGTACTCCCAAGGCATCCGTGATTAATATTGCTAAAAAATCTTTCTTGAAGTAGCACGCAGAGAAAAAAATATGATTAAACATGATTTCCGAAAAAAAATTATCATATTATTATCCTAACAATGATAAACATGATTCTGGCTGATTATATTATGATCACTGTGAACTATTTTATCATCGTCTGGAATCATAATATGATTATGGGAATCATAATATGATTGTTACGTGTTCAATCATGACATGATGCTCTTAAACTATCATAACATGGTGCTCTTTTTTTTTGTGTGAAACGATGCATCCTTAAGGGTTTGAACACCTTGCTTAATGCCGATGTTACGACATCCCATACAGGTGTGAGTTTTGTACTCAACCAACGGAGAGCACAGTAGAAATCTACCAGTATTTCCATTGTTTTTACTTAAGCCGATGACATACTAATAGGTCAGTAGTCCATAGCAGTATTGTTGTTTTTTTCGCTTCGATAAAGGCCAATCTAACCTCCCTTTATTGCAATAATATGTACCCCGAATCCAGACTACCAGGAAATAAACGAACTAATCATGGCATAATTATATCAAATGCGCCGGTAAAATGCCATCCGGATCCTGTTATATGTCGGACTTGAAAAGTCGTTAACAATATATCTAAGGTGTTCGCATATCTGATTTTCGATTATGAGGGTTTATCCAATGGTACAATGCATGTAGTTTCTGCAACTCGGAAAGTTAGTATTTATTAAAAGTTCAAATGTTTGCGTTAGCTTTTCGTGAAGTTACTGTCAGACTTCATAAGTTATCCTTGTGAACTTTGGGCTTTAAAAATAATGCTCAGAATCCTCCATACCGACGGGGATATCAATCTAATAATTAAGGCTAAAAAAAAGCAGTAATTTTTCCATTTTCCAAGGATACTCGGAAATGCAGAACATATTTGTTAAATTTGTAAACACCAGTTTCATTTTGACGCCTTAATGGACTTGAGAGAATTTATATACATTTCTTTCCTGTTTTTACTTTAAAACAGTATATTTAGGTAAATATAAATATTTTTATCTACCTCTTTAAAGATTCTGGGAGTAAAAAAGAAAAGAAAAAACCATCACGGTCATATAGAAAAAAATAAAAACATGAACAGAAAAAAAATAATAATTAAAACATGCCAAACAGCGTGTTCAAATGTAAAACTTGGCAGTCCTGTTGGTTGGTACTTTGTGTGTACTTTTATTTTTTTACATTTTACCACCATCCATCCCTAAAATATCGTAGACGTACACTACAAAAAAAGTCCGTAAAGTTAGCAAAAAAGTTAATTAAGTGAACAAAATTATAGCTGGGAGGATTCTTACAATAAAATTGCTAATATCTTGAAAAGTGCTGATTTTTAGAAAAAATTTATTAAATTCAGCAAAATATTTTGCTGGCACTTAGTTCAATGTAAATGAAAATCAACTTATTTAAGTCAACAAAATTGTTTGTTGAATCTTAGTCGGTTAGGGGAAAAAAAAACTAAAAAACTTAGTATACAATTTTTAAAAATTTGTATTTTTACCGCGGGATATTTTCCGGTACATTGGGGATACACAATAATATCCACGCAAGAATTTTTCCTCTCGGATGAAACAGGCTATCGCCGCCAACTTGACCTACTCTTCGATTGTCCAAGAGTGCAAGAACTCTCTAGGGAGACTTGGATCCGGAAGGAGTGTCCACATCTATTGGGTTCGTGGGCACCGGGGTATTGAAGGGAATGAGGTTGCGGATGAACTGGCTAAACGGGGAGTCCAATTGCCAGTTGAAATGGCATTGGATGTTCGCGTGCCACTTCGGTCTCTGAAAAGGGATGTAGAATCCACGATGATGCGAAGAGCTGATGCGGTTTGGAGAAATACCGAAACATGCAGAGTATCTAAAGTCATGTGGAAATTCTACGATCCCGTAGCGACCGAACTTTTACTGTCCTTGTCCAGGAGCGACTGTAGACTTCTGGTGGGGGTGTTAACTGGTCACTGCTGGACGGCAGTTCTTGCCAAGAGAGCGGGAAGGCTGCAGAGTGACGAATGTAGATTCTGTGGGGTACCGGGGGACAGAGAGACGGTGGAGCACCTAATGTGCCACTGTCCGGCTCTTGCACGCTCCAGGGCGAAATGTTTAGGGGACCACCTATTCCGAGATATGGGAGAAATCTCAGAAATCGGAATCTTGAGACTTCTGTCATTTTCTAAGATGGTGTGGGGAACTCTGGCTACCATCACTGACGACTGACCTAACGTGGGGGTTATCGTTTCTAATCTGATAACGCTAGGGACCTAATGGTCTATGCGGGGTCTTTGACCGGCCAGCTCAACCTAACCTAACCTAACAGGCCAGTCAGAATCGACTTTTACCCCTAAAAATAAATTAAAATTATTTAAAAATTGTTTGGGGTATAACTCTTAAACTAGTGGTTTTAGAGAAAAGCGGTGAAAGTAAAAATTTATGTCTTAGATTTTTTTCAAACGGCTTCTGTATATTAACTTATATATATTTATTTCAGTTTAGGTTTCGCCAAATTGTATGTTATAGTAAGTAGTTTGAATAATCCAATAACATTTCAAAAATATATGGTTTATTCCATGGTACATTTAACAAAACTCAAATTTCAAATTCCAATTTAAAATACTGTTATCGATTAAAAACTCTTTCAACTTTCTACAGATTTTTTTTTAATCGATTTAATCGAAGATTTAAACGAAAAACCTTTATTCTTAAAATACCGTTATCCAAATAACATTAAAATACAGTTACCGTTATTTATAGTATTCTGTTTTTTTGTTTGCACGTGGTTATTTAGTATTTTACATACATTTAATTTAGTTGAAAAATTGGTTTTGTTTTATTTATTTTTCTAATAAATTATCGGCATGCTACTAAATTGCTGACTACCGTTTACGCTGATATAATGTTACCTGGCGATATGCTTAGAAATAATATTTTTTATTAAATTGTCAACAAATCATTCAAAAAAAGCATATTTCTAAAGGAAGTTATTTGACAATTTTTTGCTTTGCATCGGAATTGTAGATATAACGGTATTTCAATTATTTCGGTAACGGTATTTTACATATCATCTATTTCGTTTATTTTGGTATAGGTATTTTAAAGAAACTGGTATTTCAGTTATTTGGGTAACGGTATTTTAAGGATAACGGTATTTCGATTACAACATCTTCAGAGCAACGGCAGATAATTAAAAGTATTTTTTATGACTAACGGTATTTGCGCTGTTTTGCCTGATAACCCTAAAACCTATTTACGAGTAAAGTTATACCGAGGTGCGATTGTTATTGGTAGTGTCCGACCGAACAGTTCGGGCAAAAAACTATATTTTGTCGGTGTTTTGATATCTAGAGGCAATGATGACAAATTTTGGTATTGGAAACATGTTTGTTGAGCCGACTTAATTCTATTTTGTGTATAAAATTTAAGAGTAAAGCCGAAGTTTAGCTATAAAGTTAAAAGTTCGGCCGCCGAACTATTTTCAATTTGACCGAACTTTCTGAGGCCGAACAGTGAATTCATTGCTTAACTACAGACTTTTCTTAAAATTTGACACTCAAAATAGCATCTAATCAGCCCAATAAACATTTTTTCCATCCACCAAATTTGTCCATAATGCTTTAAAATACCGAATACAGACCAAATGCATTTTCTGGCCGAACTGTTCGGTCGGACACTAGTTATTAGTTTTACTTTTTTCCGATTATCTAGTAAGGTTTGGACCCCGAATAATAATTAAATCGATTAAAATATGGAAAATATCTGACTAGTACATACAGGATGTGCCCAAAATATAATAAATTGGAATTTGAATGTTGGTAAGTTTTCCATGGAATAAACCATATGTTTTTCAAAAGTTTTTGCATTATTAAAACTACTTGCAAACTGCAGAAATAAATGTATAAAGTAATATACAGGAGCCGTTAGAATAAAAGGTATGACACATATTTTGAATTTAACCTCTTACAACATAATGACGCGTCACTGATATGTGAAATATGTTTATGAGAGAAAGATTTGTCATTTTATTTTGTACAAAAATGCGTATGTAGAAGTTTTCTCTAAAATCACTAGCTTAAGGGTTATACCTCAACAAAAATTTGCACTAATTTTAGGGGTAAAAGTCCAATCAGACTGACCTGATTTCATTCGAGATTAACAATTTTTTAAGGGTAAATTATTTTTATCCCCAATGTACCGGAATAAATAAAATAAAACTTTTGCATATACCTGAGTTGGTACTTATTGCTTTGTACAGTCGCGCCAAAGCGTATTTTAGATTTATTTTTGCCTGCATCCTCAACTTTTCAAAATATTGTCAAAAAATTTTTTTGCCTACATCTTCAGTTTTCAAATTTATCAAAATGTCATTCATTTAGTAAATTTTTTAAATCAGTTTATTTATTTTTATGGTTTTATTTATACATTCACAATATATTTTCTGTTACCGACTCAAGTTTATTTATAAAGTTTTACGTAAAGAAATATACGTATTTTTTTTACAAAAGAGTTTGTTTAAATACAAAATTATTTCAGTTGAGTTTACTAGAAATTCAAATATACAAATAAATAAAAACATTGGGTTTTGTATGTGTTCTGTTTTGTAAACACAAAATGAAACTTTAAAATTTCAAAAACAAAGGACAAAATCATTTTTTTTTTAACTTTTTGTGCTTTTTTAATTGTATTTTCAGTTAATTTAATAGGTATTTTAGATAGTTTTTAACGTAATAATATTGTAAGCTGGGGCGTTGTGGTGTAATGGTTAGCGCGTTGGACTGTTACACAGATGGTCCCGGGTTTGATTCCCGGTAACGACAACATCAATTTAGAAAAATAATGTGTATGAGTTATTAATTATATGTATCGATGCGCCTATCTTCGGTGTTCCCATAGCACTTAACCCCACCGAAGTAAAATAATGAATCAGGGCTATGAAACAAAATAAACTCGCCAACTCTACATCAGGTGGCGAGCAACAACTGTTCTGAGACTTATCATCTCGCGCAATTACAGTGTTGTCATGTTTTAAGCCCTTCATCTTTCACCACCTTTCATCTGTCCACTATCCCCTTTCCAAAGAAAGCAACACATTAATTAATAGGAAGAATTTCCTGAGTCTTTCAAAAAAAAAAAAAAAAAATATCGACTTTAGACTTTTTATTTTCGACACATTAATGAATATTATTTCACAAAAATAATTTTCTTGCGAAAATCTCGTTTTGTAAATAACCGCACTCTTTGAACTCTTTCAACAAATAATTTGATTTTATATTTCAAAAAAAACCAATTTGAATTTTATTTTCATGCTGCAACTTAAAAAGAAACTACATTTCGAACGGAAAATTGTTGAATTTTGCAATCTTTTAGTATTTGCACTAACAGTAAAAAGCCAGTAAAAATGTTGCTAAAACTGCTAAAAATTAATTCAATATGCTAAATATTAATTAGATAAGAATCGTTAAAATAAATCTGTTAAATCGACAACACTTTAGTTCTTTCTATCTGAGCTAAATTTTAGTTAAATGAATGTTGCCAATTAATGTGCTAAAATCAGCATAATTCGTATTTTTTTTTTGTGCGTTAAAAATAATAGAATAAAATTAGTAAACATTGAAAATGAAAATTATTCAAGTTCGAGGCCTTAAGGGTGAATTAGCCAAGCGTAAACGTATCTCGGTGTACGAAATTTAATAAGTAAAATAAGAATAGAAGATATTTTGTGTATCTTGTTCTTTCATTCATATTCATTAAACATATAGAATACGTAAAAACACAAAGAAAATCTAATCAAAATAGAATTTTGTTGTCCGTTTACGTTTTCTATATGTTTAATGCATATGAATGAAACAACAAGATACACAAAATGTCTTCTATTCTTATTTGACTTATTAAATTTCGTACACCGAGATACGTTTACGTTTACGCTTGGCTAATTCACCCTTTACTCTATATTTCTTTATTAGGATGTTGTCCTAGCAAATAATCTATAGAGTTTTTTTTTGTTTTCAAATTTATTATTTGACCCTTTCAGGAATGTGTTGATAGATCTATTTCGGGAATTTTCTAGGTTCCTATCATCAGAACACGTTTTGAAAGAGGGTAACAATCCCATGCCAAACATCAAACATTCATATAAACTAGTTTACTTACTACATGAGAACTAATATATGAGCTCGAAGTTATAGATTATCACCATTGATCAAAAATAAATTGAAAACTTGTTTGTTATGTGCAAGGTCCACCTTTGGTGGATATTTAATACAGGTTTCTTTTGTTTTTCCCTCCTTTTTATTTTTTTGTTTTGTTTATAAACAAAAACAGGGGGAGTAAACTAGACTGTACTTTGTCTTTTTTACAAGTTTAATATAATTTTTATTAAAAAAAAAAAATTATATTTTTTCGACCTTTAGTTGTGCAATGAAAATGCAAATTATTTAAGTTCGAGGCCATATTTTATATTTCTTTATTAGGATATTGTTCTAACAAATAATCTATATAGCTTTTTTTTTGTTTTCAAATTTATTATTTGACTCTTAGTAAACATTATTATAGAACTACTAAAAATAAGTTCAAAACTACGTTGCAGGAAAAATTGTTAAAATCTGTAGCTGTAAAAATAGAAAAAAAAATCTATTAAATCTACATAAATTTAGTTATATTTGAGCTAAATTTTAGTTAATTAAAAGTAATAACATAATTTTCTAATGCGAATAAAAATCAGACCTTCTGAAATCAGCAGTTGCAATTTTATAGAAAATATTTTTGTTGATTTTAGCAAAATTCGGTGTTCCCATAGCACTTAACCCCACCGAAGTAAAATAATGAATCAGGGCTATGAAACAAAAAGCTTCAATAAATTCGCCAACACTACATCAGGTGGCGAGCAACAACTGTTCTAAGACTTATCATCTAGCGCAATTACAGTGTTGCCATGTTTACTTACATGTTTTTTTTCAATTACGCACTATTAGAAAAAATCACTATTCGCAAAGCACTCAATAAGTCCCGGTTCACACACGGCAATTTTACTTGCGCAATTTTTCTTCAATTCTCCTTTGAAATTGCTTTTGTGTTCACACAGGAAAATTTTGTTCAGCAATTTTCGTATATCAACCTGCATTGTTGAAAATTGCGGATGACAAAACAAATGGAATCGGAGTACGGGCAAGTCTGTACCCCTTCCATTTTCTTTTTCCCCCTCTTCTATAAACTCAAAAATTGCGCAAGTAAAATTGCCGTGTGTGAACCGGGACTAAACAATTAAAATACCCGGAACTGCTTTCACCAACTGACGCTTTCGAGCTGCGAAGCTAAATAACAAAGCATAAACAATAATAATATAAAAAAATATGTACAGAAATGCACGTGCATAACGGCGCTTTTCTGTCATTTGTTAGATGTTCTTTAAAAGGACGGTTGCGCCAAGTTGGTTAAGGATAAATAACGCAACATTTTTTTGATCTTACGGTTTTTTTTGCTGGTTCTTGAATACAAATATTTATCTAAAGGTTTGCTGATTTTAGTAAGTTGCTATTATCAATTAAGTAAAATTCATCTCCGATATAATAACATTTTTTTATTTATAATTGTTTTATTTTTGCTGTTCTTATCCTATTAATAATTAGCAAAAAAATATTCTAATTTTACAAGTTTTTTCTGTAACATAATTTTGATCTAATTTTTCTGGTATTTTTAAAGGTTTATTTTTTTTTTTTTTATTTTATTAATTAATAATCATATAATTACAAACTATATACTATTACCCTAACCGAGCACTAGCTACTATGGCCTTCGGCGCGTTGTAGCGAAAACAGACCAGTGCCTCTGGTGGGAATCGAACCCACGACCCCTGCACTGATAAGCCAGCACGCTACCAACTAGCCTATCGGGGCGCACAGGTTTATTTTTATTTATAATTTTTGTATGCTTAAATAAATTTTTAACTCACAAAAAGTTATAAATTCATAAAGCAAAAAAAAATCTATATCATTTCGGTGGGAGCCCGAGATCCCCAGGTTCCCCACCTATTTGTGTGTGTATATATATTTTTTTTAATATTCAGAATATTTATTATCACACACATGCGTGCCTTTGTTTGATGTGTAGTATACAAAAGAAAAAATTAAATGAACGAAATCAAACGTGATGACATTTTGTGTAACTAAGTCTTATAATGGTTGTATTTGTATGTTTTCTTTTTTATCTACTACAAACATACAAGCTGCGACATCTAAATCTAGCCTTTTTACTTGTTTTTCATGCTATAAATAGAAACATAAATTAGTAAAACATTAGTTCAAAATTAGTTTTTTTTGCTAAAAGCGTTTAAACTAAAATTTTTGCTGAAAACGCGGTGTCAGCAAAAAAGAATTCCTAAAAGTTAGTTAAATATTTTAAATAGACGTTTAACAAAATGTTCAACAAACTTCGTTTTTTTTCAGTGCACAATAAACACTCTAGTTGGTAGGTGCCTGGTAAACATTTTTACTCTACAGGCTGGTTTATATTTTTTTTTTGGTTTTAACCCTGCTGTTGCTTATTTTGTACCATTTATTTATTATTTTTTTTTTGTTTTCGTTTATTCTTTCAGTTAATATTAGTATGGTGCTCTAAAGTGGTTTTCGTGGAAACCACACTTGGGTACCACATATTTTTTTTTTTTTTTGTTTTTATTCCTTTACTTTTGCTTTAGCAGTGTTTTGTTCTGTTACGTTCAATGATCCTTTTTTGTTTATCAGATTCTTAAAATGAACGAAAATATAAAAACAATTTTTTTTTATAGCAAAAATTAATTTTTAAAGTGGTATTAACAAATTGCACGTAACTTTTCCTTAAATTAGCTGTTGTTGTTTTTATTGTTACTTTTGGCCTCTTAAATTTATTAATTACCTTAAGATGTTGTTTAAAATGTTCTCATTTCATAACTTGTCTCAAACTGTGCTGATAAAGTTAAGAATGTTTGTTATTTCTGGTATTTACTTATCCTGCTGTACATTTATGACTGTATATTTTTTCTGAAAGTTAATTTTTATTGCTTTTACTGAAAATGGTAATAATTTGTTGAAATTGTGTTGTTGAAATTAATAATGGGGTTAAAAATGCACAAATTGCTACAGGTGGCATATAAAAATACCTAAACATTTAATTTTGTCTTTTATAGAACCAAAGCACAAAGTCGGTACTTATTAAGTTGTAATAAGCAAATACATTGTTAGGTCAAATTAAAAATGTTACAATAGTATTCTCGTCTGAATACTAATATTGATTGAAAGTTATAAAATTGCAAAAATTGATTTTCACACTTAAACTTTTTCAACTTTTGGAAAAAACTTAGCCTACAATTGATTCAAATCTAGGCGAAGTTGTTGTCACATCATTAAAAAAGTCATAATATTTGCTGTGTGGAAAATGTTTATAAATCAAAAGATACAATCAGAGAACTTCTGCTTTAAAAATATGTAGTTGTTTAGGTTGTAATACAGTTCCTTTATTTTTAATGTAAATGTCAGTCATTTGTAGAACAAATTAAATTTTTTACTAACCTTGTAGTTCATTTAAAATAACAAACCACATCAAATGACTGTTTTATGATTTTACATAAATGTTTTGCAGTAGTTTTTTGTTATTTAAAAAAATAAATGTTTGTTTATTTTTTACTACCATGTGGTTCATTTTTACTAAAATTGTTAGTCATTTTTTGAACATTTAAAAACAAATGACAATGTTAGTTGAATTTAATGAAATGTAAGTCGTCCTTTCTTTAAGTGAAAATTCAATAGTTTTCAACTACATTTGCAGTGGTCTTTACCTACATAGTATTCTAAGTGTATTTATAGATCCAAAATATTGTACTTCAAAAATTTTTCTTTTTTTTTTCATATATCAAGAATGTACCCAGCAAAATATAACCTGGATTTGGTAAGCAGTAACTACATGTTTATGCTTCCAAAATAGCACCTCACCGCCTTGCATACAATTAAGCAATTAGTTAAGGCATTTTATCATGCTTCCCAGAATGCCTTCTTTGAAGCAGTGAATAATGCTTAAAATGAGACAATAAAGTATGAATACCATGAAGCACTAATGTTGTGAACACACAAAAAGCTCTTCTTAGTGCCAAAGAAGGCATGAATTTATTGCTTCTAAGAGCACATGAAAGAAGCGCTTTAAAAGAGACATACCAAGTGGGACATCGCGAACAAAAACCATGCCTTCTTTATTTGCTTTGGAAGAGCTTCGTAATTAAATAATGCCTTCCGTAAGCGCTTCTGGTAAGCTCTATTTTTGCTGGGTATGGTCTTCATTCGATATTCTGTATAATAGTCATGATTCTTCTTTTTGTCAATCCTTTACCATAAAAGCATTATTTGTCCAAATTTATTGGTTTATGGATAGTTGAGGAAAAATCTGTACTTTTTCCCACAAAAAAAAACAAAAAAATAGAGAAAATTAAATGATTAAATGATTTGCATAATAATTTCGGGGCGTTATGCTAGCACATCAACCTAAAAAAGTATGATTGATGAAGATAATTTCTACACAGAGAAAATTTAAATCATAAAGTGTACAAACAATTTCTTAAAATTAATGAAAACCTTATTTATTATTTATTTACTTTCAACGAAACTAGTTTTTAATGAAACTTTTGCATTAAGTGAATTAAACGAAACTATTAATTAAAAAAAATATTTTCCATAAAATGTTATGAAACTTCGATTATTGTCATGCAGGAATTTTCTCAGTGTATTATCCGACCTTACAGTTTGGTAAAAAAAATAGATTTTTAGTGTTTTTTTTTTTTTTGGTATTTCGATGCATAATAGACATGTTTCGATATTGCACTAACAAGGGGAGTCTAATGATGGATTCTCTCCGATCTTAATGAAATTTGGATATGTGTTGAAGAAAAAGAAAAAAAAATAAGGGCCACTTATTATGTTTAGCTGCCCAATAGGATGGGGCGATTTGAACATCTTAATAGGCGCTTCGCGTTTCTGATTCTTGGGATTGTACTGAGCAAAAAAGTCCACTAGACCATACGTCTACGGTGAAAATCGAGCTTCCAGATTTTGACTTGCAAACAGATGTTGACTTGCTTGTAACAATGTGTGGGATGGACATATCTCAGGAAGTAGGAGGAGCTTATCCAAGATTATGGTATCGATCTCTTCTTTGGAAGATTCTCTAGCAGATTAAGGTACCAATCATATTTGTGGGTGGGGTTTAAGGGGTTAATTTTTATTTCAAAATAGGGCTTTTTTGGCGTATTTTGTGAAAGTAAAAATGTGTGGGATGGACATATCTCAGGAAGTAGGAGGAGCTTATCCAAGATTATGGTATCAATCTCTTCTTTGAAAGATTCTCTAGCAGATTAATGTATCAATTATATTTGTGGGTAGGGTTTAGGGGTTTAATTTTTAATTTCAAAATAGGCCTTTTTAGCCGTATTTTGTGAAAGTAACCCTGTCCCTTGGCACTTTCACAAGGCCAAAACTGCCTGAAGGAGCGTTCCAATGCTTTTGCGATGTACTAGAGAGTTCTTAACTATTGTCTTGGCTACAATTTCTGTCTATTGGATCAAAAATCTCAATCGTTTGGCTGTTATAGGCCAAAATATCCAAAAAAAAACCTGACAAAAGTCTGAGAAAAAACTGCAAGTCAAAATCTGGAAGCTCGATTTTCACCGTAGACGTATGGTCTAGTGGACTTTTTTGCTCAGTACAATCCCAAGAATCAGAAACGCGAAGCGCTCATTAAGATTTTTTTCCTTCCATACTAATCGCCCCACCCTACTGCCCAATCTCTTGTTTAGCGTTTTTTTTTTAAATTTATTGGAAATTAAATTGTCACACCAAGTTCCGGAATATTAAAACCTAAACAATGCAATAAAAGGCGAATTATTAATCAAAATTTTTTGTAAAGAATGGTTTTTAATTTTCGTTGTTTATCTATGAGGTCCGATTAAATAAAAAACTATAGAATGATTTTCATTAAGCTATAAAATATAATAAAAATCATTTAATCGTTTTTAATTCAATCGGACCTTAGAGGCAAACAACAGAAGTCAAATTAATATATATGAAAAATATTCGAAATAATATATAAAATATATGGTCATATATGAGTCATATACACTCAATTTTTTGATAATAACATATGACACTTATGACATAATAACATATGACACTTCAAATATGGCAATATATGATAGTTTTCACTTGGGAATTTCAAAACAAACTGTAAGTGAAGAGTAATATGTTACCGAGGTAAGTAGTTACCTCGGTAGACATGACCATGTTAAAATAATAGGGTTTGTAATACCAATAGTTTATTTTTGCACCCAAAAATGTCATTTATAAAATTTTTAAATAAAATTTTCAAAATTAAATAAACTTATTACATTTATACTGGAGGTAATATGTGCTTTGTAATTATTTTTAAATGGTTTTTAGAAAATTTCTGAACTGCAAAATGTTTACTATTCTTATGCAAAGAGAATGTTTCAAAGATCTTTCACACAATAAAAGTTATTTGAATGATGTCCCAACCCCTAATTTTTCGATATTTCAAAGCTTCAGGATTGCCAAAGTTTTTAAAATAAATAAATCGTTTTAGAAATATGAGTTGACTGACAAACATACTCACCGAATTTGATTGAAATCAGAGACTACCGGAAAATTAGTATTTGAAATATAGTGGAAATTCTCTATAATTTAATCAAAAATTACCATTTTTAAAGTTCAAAGTCGTCTTTATGAGCTATGTGGGGTGCATATACACGTCCACTTTGTTCAACTTTACCATGACTACAAATTTTAATATTCGCACTATCATTTAAAAATTTGAAAGAAATCTTTAATTAATTTATAATTTTTTTTAGTTACAAATGACATTTTTCAATGTCAATTGCAAATTTTCTGCATTTCATATAGAAAACTTTAATGTATTTGAAATTTTCTTAAGTTTAAAGGAAAGAATGGTAAATATAACAAACTTGTTTGTAGATTGCAAATTATAATAAAATTTTTTTTTCATAGTTTAAATGAGAACACCTAAAATTTGTTTTTAAAATTAAAAGAAACCATACGATATTTATTTTTAAAATAAGAAAAAGACCACATTATATTACGAGTATAATTAGATATAATCTTTTAGTATAACGTATAAGTTTATAAAATTGGATGAGGACAAAATTTGAACAAAACTCACTTCTAAATGTACCTAAATCCATCTATTAAGATGCAATTAGATGTAATTTTATACAATTTAATCGGGCCATTTTTTGGATGAATTTTAATATAATTAATTATTTGGTCATATTAAATTAGATAAAGCTATGAAAAACTCCATGCCAGTTTTTTTTTACGGGTGGGGCAATTTGTCTGATTCCATACATTAATTTAATTGCCCATGCGAAAATTATCATATATTATCATATATGAAATGTCATATGTGATCGGATGTGAAAATTGAGGGTATATGGCCATATAGGGATCATATATAACCATATATTTTAGTTCATATTTTCATATTTCGAATATTTTTCATACATTTATTTGACTTTTGTTGTTGCTTGTCTCTGAGGTCCGATTTAATACAAAAAAACTATTTAATGATTTTTATTAATTACTTTATTGATTAATAAAAATCAAATAATAGTTTTTTATTTACTCCGACCTCAAAGCCAAACAACAAAAATCATTACTTACAGAAACTGAACTGTTACTCCGAAGCTTCGTGCTGCAATTTAATTTTAAATAAATACAAAAAAAAAAAAACAATTAAATTCTTAATTACAAATAGAAGAATAATTTCTTCTATTTTTTTTATTTTTATAGAAATCTCAAACATTTTTATTTAGTTTTGATAAAAAAAACCAGCCAGCAAAGTTCGGAGCCCTCAAAATGTATCACTCTTAAATGACTGCAGCAAAAGAAAATTTTCAGAGCCCTCATATAGCTGAGTCAGAAATTGTTTAAATAAAGGATGGTTTTTTAAGAGCTTTCGGATTTGATTTAAAAAAAACACATCAAATTTAGAGAAATGTATGAAATCTTTGTTAGAGTCGATAGAACTATCTATGTAATTCAATGTTTAAAGATGATTTCAAGTAAATGTTGACCGCGGCTGGGTCCAATTTTGTCATACTCTCTCAAACATATCGGCCTGTAGCTCAAGAATAAATTCTTCAATATTGGCTCCCAGTGCTAATAAAATTCAATAATCTGCAAGCGCTGTTCGTATTCATGGTTAAATTATAGACCAATGAATTCATGGTTAAATTATAGACCAAACTGAACATGTTTAACAGTAACATGTTACACAAAAACAGCTGAGCTGCCAAAAACAGTGTTGCCAAAAAGAAAATTGTTAAAAAATCACCCTTTATAACCCAATTTTATAGAAATTTAAAAAAGGAAATATGTAAAAGCACTCTTTTTGCGTAGTCTAAAATGAGCAATCTTAAAGGAATCAAAAATATTAGGGAAATTATTGTTTCAAAAGTATGACTCAGAATGACACACAAACTATAGGGGAATATGAGTGATTTTGAACAAACAAAAAACGCTACAAAAAAAATCCTTTTTTTTTGAGCCAAGAAATTTTTTTAAACTTGTCAAAAATATTATTTTGTAAATAGAAAAAGAGTTTGTAATTAGATAACTATTAACATTGTGTATTAACACGAAAAGCTGTTAATACTGCTTAAACAAACATAAGTTACTTCTAGATAAATTGGCCTGTATTTAAGATAATTGTTCTTCCGTGGTATAACTATTGAAAGAATTCGTAAAGAAAAAAGAGGATTCCAAATAAGAAGATATATAGTCGGCGATATAATTTACAGCTTATTTTAATTTTTGACAATATCCCTTAAACTTCTTCACGAAAAAATAATGTGTTATTAATTTATAAATTAAATTTTTCGTACTTTCGAATATTAAGACTGATTGGAATAAAATAAACTCAAAACCATTAGAAAAAAAATTTTTTCAGCGAGTTATATACAAATTAAATAAATAATAAATTATTTGTATGTTATTTTTAATTTATAACGAGCTTTCAACCTCCGTATATTTACAAAAATAAAGCAAATCAAACATATTAGCTAGGTTGACACTAGTATTTCGATCTGGCTAAAGATCTCACCAGAACCCGAACTTTTAGAAAAGCTAGAGCCTCCAGATTATTATCATTTTTTATTATTATTTTAAACTCTTAGAAAAGACTCGGAAATTTAAATATAAAATTACTTTAAAAAGAATAAAATCTGAAAGAAATTTTTATTTACTTTTTGGTCTCAAAATTTACTCAAAAAGTGGCATTTTATTGAGACACTCATTTTCCTGAGTTATTTCTGAGTCTAAAAGGCTCTTTTGGATGAACCACTTCCAAACAAAATTGAATTCTTAGTAATATTTTTTGAGTCCATTTTTGACTAATTTTGAGCCCGTTTGCTGGCAGGGAAACAAAAAATATGGAAAAAACTTCAAAAATTCAAAATTATAAGTTTATCTATTGAGATTTTTAATTGCATTATCCAACAACACAAAAATTTCGTGGTTAAGAAACCCGGGTAATAAAAAAATAGATAAATTCATATGTGTATGATGTCTGTATTTCGATATCAGATGTAATCATAAAACAAATGTGCAAACAAATTTTCTGAATATTTCCTTATGATGTAATCCAAGTTGGAATTTATCTCTGTAAAATAGTAAAGGGTCCGCCAAATAACTTTTTTTTGAAAATGCCATAAAAAAACTACTGAATATTTTCTCAAATTTCTTTTTTTAATTATTAACATTCCGGTTAATAATGGAAAATAATTTCATTCAAATTGCTGCCTCGGCTGGCCATGCAGTAGTCTACACGATTGGTTCATCTGAAAAGATGATTTTTTTGACAAAATCGGCATCTTCTGTAAGTTGATCGCAGGCCCACTTAGCGAAGCGAAAACGCATTGGATGGTCAGTTGGCTTCAACTCCTGAACCAATTGGACTTTGTATGGCGTCATACCAAGGTCTTTATGCAAAACTCGTCTCAATGAATTGATGTTGATGGCGCTTCGCGCACACTTTCTGCCACAGCAGCAATATTCTCGGGTGTACGCACTGTTTTTGGCTTTTCACGCTTTGGTTTATAGATGAGGATGCCAGTTTCTTTCACTTTTTTCACAAGATAACGATCATACGGAGCTGACGGTGCTTCTCTTCTTCCAAAATCCGTACGCAATTTTTGCACACATTCTGCAACATTACCATGATTTTCAAAGTAATGTCACAATATTTCCCAGCGTTGTTCAAGCGTATACACAACCATATTCGTTCAGCGGAAGGATAAAACTAATTATCTGTTAAATCAGACATGAGCTAAGTGTTACCATTCACGAAATAAGCATTAGTTGAAAAAAAACGTTAGATGGCGGACCCTTTAGAACATTACAGCACTATTTTAGATATAATTAGAACATAATTTTAAACAAAATTTAAATGTTTTTATTATCGAGTCTATTTAGAGTTATACGCTCATAAAATTTTAAAAATAAAATTAGTTTTAGATTCTGGGACTTAAAAATCTAATTTTCTAATAACTTTAAGAAACAATAACTGTTTATTTCTAAGTCAATGATATATAAGTTAATATATAATACCATATGAATTCATATGAATTCATATAATAAAATTAACATTATATATGACACACTATTTAGAATATGTTTCAAAACATGATATCATACATTACCATTTATGAACTTTTTGTTTTCATGTATGAACCCATATATGCTTCCATACATGACATGCATCTTCATACATGCTGATATATGGAACAATATATGCTCATACATAAAATCATGTATGTTAATTTTCACCTGGCACAGTGGGAAAATTGGTCTCTTTTTGGACAAAGTTTGCCTACAGCCCACAGTTTTCAGATCGACTGCTCGTGATGGATTTTTTAAAATCAGTTACTTTCCCAGTAAAAAATTTCCGAAAAGGTAAGGGGGTTTGTAATCAAACATTTTGGGCAGAACGCATTCCTTACTAGATTACCTAATCGATTCTTTTAACAGGGCGTGAGACTGAAATAATTGATTCTTTAGAATTGATTATTGTTTTAGGTCGAAGAACTATTTACTTTATATTTTTAAGAACTACACACATTTTTTAATAAAGAAATAGTTCCATGGTAAAGCTACGAACTACTTACACAAAAAAGAAAAAAAAAAGTTTCCTAGAAAAATTAAGACGTACTTTCATTTAGAACTTACATATACAACTAAAACATTAAAAAACTACTAAATTACGAGGGAAAATCGTTATCACGCACACTCAGGACTTTTTACACTAAATCAAGCTTGAGTAAATTCAACTTTTACTCACACGTGATTCTTCTGAGTGACCCAAATAAAGGGTCCGCCAAATAACTTTTTTTTTGAACTCCTGAACCAATTGGACTTTGTATGGCGTCATACCAAGGTCTTTATGCAAAATTCGTCTCAATGATGTCTCCGAAATGTTCAATTGTTGAGAACGACGGTGAATTTATGTTGATGGCGCTTCACGCACACTTTCTGCCACAGCAGCAATATTCTCGGGTGTACGCACTGTTTTTGGCTTTTCACGCTTTGGTTTATCGATGAGGATGCCAGTTTCTTTCATTTTTTTCACAAGATAACGAACAGACATGAGCTAAGTGTTACCATTCACGAAATAAGCACTAGTTAAAAAAAGCGTTAGATGGCGGACCCTTTATAACGATCAAACCTCAGCCGGAAAAAATAAAATCCTAAAATGTAAAAGACCGAATTGTTATGATAACATGGGTTTGCCATCATTTTGGAGCTATAAACCACGAAAATATAAATTTTTCACAAAAAGAACAATTAAAAATTGAAATTTAAAACAAAAATATGACTAACGCACAATCACCCTCGAACATTTTTTTACACTCACTCACGATAACGTCAGTAATTTCTACTTTCACTCACAATTTTATGCTCACGTGTGCTTCCCTAATTTATACCTAATCACAGTTTAACAAAATTTTGGCAACATGCAATTTTGTTTTTAGTATTATATTCCTGCAAATAAAAATTTGTTTGAAAAAATATATAAAATAAATTCTTTAAAATTAATTTTGTTTCTTATAAACGAAATTAGTGGAAAATAGTGCCTTTTAATGTTTCACATAACATCTTCAAAAATTTACCAATCAATCATATTGGTGTTTGAAGGAGATGAATCTGCTTCATCTGCATGGAAATTTGAAATATTAAAGAAATACAAATTAAGTGATGTTCAAGAGCAAAGAAAACTGCATAATTTTATTAAAACGATTTTTACTAAAAAACATAAGTAAAAAGTTACAAATATTAGGTATTTTATATAAAATAAGTATGCCATGTTCTTATTAAAAATAAAAGACTTTAGAAATTTTTTAAAATTTTTTTAATAATGGACACTTGTAGAACAAAATATTGGTGTTTGATTAAAGAAATGAAAAAGCAACATAGGTTGTATCCCATAACTTTTAAATTTTTTATAGCCGAAATATAAAAAAAAATACAATTTCTCTAATTTTGACGATTTATTTAGGATACCAAATACAGGACTTTCAAAAATCTGCCATGAGAAACCGATCTGAAATTAAGTCGGTTATTAATAAAATTTTAATTGTTTCAAATTCGCTTAAAAATGTGGGCAGTAGGCAAATTTGCTCAAAAAAGTCCAATTTTCCCCACACTGCCTGGGTCTGCCAAACCAATTGTATTTTGCCCGTCTAATAATGTATGGTATAACATATTGTAAGATACAATTAAACATGCCGCTTTACAAAAATTACAGAGGAAAGTTAAATTGTAATTTACTATACATGATGTCATACTAAACTATATTAAATTGTACCAAATTGGATCACATTACACAAGATTATATAATATTGTTTTTGCTCGGGTATTTACCATAAAAAACAAGGATAAATATTTGATTTTTTTAATTGTATGTATAAACAACTGGGTTAAAACTTGTAAAACTTCAAAGCAAATTTGGGAAAAATTTGGCCCATAAGTGAAAAACTGGGTACGCCATTGAAATCAGAGTGGCCGAAATATTTAGCATCAATGGGCGGCAGAGAAACTAACCGATCGGCGCAAAATCGGCTGCGCGCCGCCGCCGAAGATTTTTTTTCAGCGGCCACCGCTTTAATCTCGCATCGGCTTAAAATTTGAGCCGGCTAAAGCGGCAGCCACCGAGTTTTTATTTACGCTACCAATTTTTTTATTAGAGTGTAATAGACCACTTTTGTTACCATTCTAATCAGTCGTGTTTGGTTGTAAAACGTATAAAAAATAACAAAAATTCACAGAAAGAAGAAGGAAAACCAACACATTGTTTGGAATTCCGAACTTTACCTTTTACAAAACAAATACTCTCACAGAGTTTCAGATTTCTGGCCCGTCTAGTTCCTGGAATATATCACAAAAATCAACGAATTTCAAAAAATCGGCGAATTTCTCCTTACATAATTGCTTATACCTTTTAAAGTATTTGAGGTACATGCATAACAAATGCATCATGTGAAAAGAATTCAAAGAACTTTTGAAATACATTTTTAAGCTGTCAAATATAATTTTTTAAAACCAAAATTACGGAAAGCTGTATTTCAAAATGCGACATTTTTAAAGTTCTATGGAAGTTATATGTTGTAGCCTAAGGTTATGTAGAAAAGTTCGTAATAATTCTTGAATTGCTTTGAAAAAGTACAGAAAACATATCATACAAATTTTGTTCACAATTTTAAAAATGTGGCAATTTGAAATATAGCTTTCCAAATTGTTAATCTTAAAAATTAACTTTAACCTTTTGAAAATAAAAATCACGATGCATATAATTATAAGGTGCATTGTATACCTTTCATATGATGCCTTAGTTATGCATATACCTCAAATACTTACATTATATTGAAAGGGAAATTTCGCAGATTTTTCCGAAAATCTTTGATTTTTAAGACATTACATTTCGGGAACTAGAAGGAACAAAACTCTTAAGCGTTGTAAGAGATTTGTTTTGAAAAAGGTAACGTTCATACCAATTGTCGTTAAATTTGGGAAATGTGCTAAAAATCCATTGGTTGCTTTGACATGCATTAAATGTATTATATCAATTAAAAAAAAAAAAATTTAATTAAAATCTTTTTTTTCTTAAATAAATTTTATGAGTTTTTATTTGTTTTATTAACCCAATTTAATTAAATCTTTATAATTAATAACTTCCGCGTATGCTTGGAAATGTTTTTTTGTTGATTACTAACAAGAAAATAAATCTGATGAAAAATATAGCGATATATCACGAGATTTTATCTAAAAATCGTCAAGATAACAACAATTAAAAAAAAGCATTTTAAGCCGACGGTGGAAATTTCGGGTCGGCTTGTTTTTCTGATGGACAGTACTCTTGGTTTGTTTCTCCAGTTGCTCAGTGTTATTTGAATTGAATTCCATGCTGGGTTTCCATTCAAGTTTTGAAATTTTAAATAGTACTGCACTGATAGAAAAACCGTCATAACCCTAATGTATTTTGACATCAGTTCTATGACAAATGTCTTCGTTTTTGACCAAATGACACTTGTCATAACGGTGATGTCAGCCTTAACATCACTTAACCAAATGTCATCATTCCGATGGCAGATAATTAGTTTTATCCTTCCGCTGAACGAATATGGTTGTGTATACGCTTGAACAACGCTGAGAAATTTTGCGACATTACTTTGAAAATCATGGTAATGTTGCAGAATGTGTGCGAAAATTAATGATGCCGATTTTGCCAAAAAAAATCATCTTTTCAGATGAAGCTCATTTTGATCTTGGCGGGTATGTAAACAAGCAAAATTGTCGCATTTGGTGCACAGAAAACCCGAACGCATACATTGAAAAGCCGATACACCCAAAACGAGTCACTGTTTGGTGCGGATTTTGGGCCAGAGGCATAATTGGGCCATAATTGGACCGATCGTGTAGGGTACTGCATGGCCAGCCGAGGCAGCCATTTGAATGAAATTATTTTCCACTATTCACCGGAAGGATTGTACTTTCAAAAAAAAAAGTTATTTGGCGGACCCTTTATAATGATTACATGTCATCAATATGAATGTTATATATTGTATAAAGTGCTTCTTGCTTTGATAAAATTTGGCATCGAATTGATGTCACTGTACTCATAGCACGGATGACGCGTAAAATATGACAAAATTATATGATAACGTTCGTCATTAAATTGATGTCACTTATTGCATCATTGATGTCATTTGTAATAACATTAATGTCACAATTCTGATGTAAGGGCATCATCAATATGAATATGCATTTTTCTATCAGTGTGGATCACATTATACAATATTATATAATATTATTTTTGCTCGGTGGTAAATACATAAAAAACAATTATAAAATATTTGATTTTTAAAATTGAATGTAAAAACTTCGTTAAAACATAGAAAACTTTAATGCAAATTTGCGAAAAATCTGGCCCATAAGTGAAAAAACTGGGTAAGGCATTAAAATCAGCGTGGCCGGAATATTTGGGATAAATGGTCGGTACTACTGTTTTATTTTTCGAGCTGTGCAGTGTTATTTGAATTAAATTTCATGCTGAGTTTCCATGTAAGTTTTTAAATTTAAAATAATAATGCGATTTGAAACTTTTCTAAATTTTCTTACTTTTTCGATCATTAAAGCATGTGAAAATATTTTTCTACTTTACTAATACAAAGTATTTTTCAAAATCTTTATCTCTACGATGTGACAAGTGTTTCTATTTCGTCTTCGGTGTAGTTTTTTAGATGAGAATATTCAATAAAAAAATCATCAAAATGATTAATTTGTTACTGCGTCTTTTTTATAGAAAGATGAACATTTATGTTTTCCCAAAAAAAAAAAAAAAACAATTGAATTGATTTATAGCCACGAGACGTTAAGTAGACATAAGATTATGTTTTGTAGTTAATAATTTAAGAGGATATATTGTGACCAAATCGACCACAAATGCACTCAACACAGTATGTAAGATTTCCATATAATAAACGTACATATGCCACTTTTAAAGGCAAATGTACCGCTACAGGATATAGTATATCGTTTCAATGTCAAACATACAATATTTGATGCAGATGAATGAATGTATGAATGAATGAATGCGATAACTTTTTCGAAAAAGTGGGCGAAATAGGCATGGTAAAATATTGAGATATTTCTGGCTTCATTTTAGTTTATTTTTTACAATAATTTAACTGAGTTTGAATAATTGTAGAAATTTGACTATCTCAACAGACCTTTTTATGTAGAATTTGAAAAACAAAGGCAATAAATTGGAAATATTTCATTTTTCAAGTCAGATAGAAAAAGGATTTAGATGGGATCGGGTATACTACTCAGTAGAGTATATAAGAAGTATATAACAGCGTGATCAAAAAAAATATATGGGAAAAGACAAACAAAAATATGGAAGCTCCCATTATGAGGCTGTGCAATATAATAATAGCAACAGAGTGAAAAATGTTAAGCAATTTTATGAAAATAAAATTTTTATAATTTTTCTTGATTAAACATATTTTTAAAAATTTTCTATTCGGCCTTTGTAATTTTAGGATATATTGACGTTGAATGAATTTGTATTCAGACCGCAAATTTTTTCCATGTGTCCAAACGTTGCTTCCGAAAGTCCGGCCATACAAACCTTGGCTAATAAAAGATACATTTATTATGGATTTAGTTAAAATTTGTAACTCCTTCTCTTCAACGTAATTAATAACAAGACCAAATTTTATTGACAATACACGTCTTAGCATAGGTCTCTATTAGAGTATTCAAATTACTCCGGTTTGTTTTTGCTCGAGTAAACGAGTAACTTGATTTTGAGGTTTTCAACTTACTCGTTTAATCAAGTAAGATTTTAAAATTACTCGAGTAACTCTAATAATTTCAATAGTTTTTTTTTACTTAAAAATATACACACAAAAATAAAAACCCATTTCAATCATGAAAACCACCGATTTAATAATTTTAATTGCTGGAATTCCGCCAACAAGGAAAATTGCTAATTCAATTAGAAATTGATAGCTCTTTAATTGAATTATTTTTCAATTAAAAATAATTCATTTGATTAAAAAGTGATTAATATGGTATACCTTCCCAAAAACCAAAAAAAAAAATTGTTGTTGCCATACCAAATGTTTTGTTGCCATACCAAAAGTTTTTTTTTAAAAGAGTTGTTGCCATACCAAATGTTTTTTGTAGCTTGAATTTTATAACATTGAATTTAAACCCGCATCAAATTCTCATTCAGTTAGCAGATTTAATTATACTTATGTGAAATTCAATCAGAAATTAGTTTTTTTTTTCAATTGAAGCGTAGGGACTATGGCAATTCTTCTTTATAATTAATATATAACACAAGGCAACAATTTTGAAAAAATTTTAGGGGCTTTGAAAACCACTATACAATTTTGATGTATTGTGGTCCCAGTAGTACAAATATGGTTCAATTTTGAAATTCTATGGAGAGGTTTTTTTTTTAAAAATTTTTAATTAAAATTATAAATTCTTTTAGACGTTTCTCCACATAATTAATGATAACTAAAAAAAAATTAGTCCGATATTATTCAAATAAATTTAGAAAAACTGAAATTTACATAGCCTTTAATCCGTTAATATATTGCGTTTCAATCGGCTCAGTAGTTTTGGAGTTATAATAAAAAATTGAGGGAAAAAATATTTTTTTTACGTGAAAATAGCAAATTTTTTTGTTTTAAAAAAAATCATAAAAAATCGAAAACGTCAAAAATCGTTCAGATTTATTGCTTTATCGCAAAGCCACATGTAATAGGAACAAAATGAGATATCGATCATAAAAATCGATTGATTTTTTTCGAATTTATTCACAATTAAGTGAATTCGCTCATTTTCACCAAATTTTAGTTTTTTGTCTGATATACATAAAATTGAGTAGTTAATGTTCTTCTTTCGATTGATTGAATTTTGAAAACATTTTCCCCATGCTATGTACAAATTTTTCACATCAAAAATGCATTACATAGTAACATTCGTGTATTTTTTGGCAAAACCCTACCTAGAATATACTGATTCTATTCTTCGGAAAGACATTTGTGTTGGATGAGCTTAAATGTAAATAAATAAATAAATTAAATAGTAGAAAATTTATATTTTATTATTCACATTTATTATAATAAATAAAACAAGAAAATAAATAAATAAATATGTATTATAAACTACAAACTCTGAAATTTTCTTTTAGTCGATTTTCTACTATTGTTGAATAACGAAGTGTTACTCTGAATACTCCAGCAAAAATCAGCCATCATGTGTGCATCCCAGCGACCCTGGTATCGTTCCTCCATTGTCCGGATATCTTGGTGGAATCGTTCGCCCTGTTCTTCACTCAAGTCTCCTAGATTTTCAGGAAAACGATCTAAGTGACTGTGCAGGTAGTGTACTTTGATGCTCATGTTGCATCTCTTCAACGTGCGCAACGTAATCATCACCCTTGTTATTGCCTAAGAAATTTTGAATAACCCATACAAACGAATCCCATGCATTCTTCTCAATTTCTGACATTGAACTGCCAAATTCAGTATCGTTCACCAATTTGCGAATTTGTGGGCCATCAAATATGCCTGCTTTCAGCTTTTCCATACTTAGATTGGGAAACTTCCTTGAAATATACTGGAAACATTCACTATCTTTGTTAAGTGCTTTAACATATTGTTTCATCAGACCAAGTTTAATGTGAAGAGGGGGGTAATATGATGCGATCTCGGGGCACTAGAGCCACATTTATAACATTTGGCGTACCTGGAACTAGTGTTTCCCTAGAAGGCCATTGTTTTCTCTTCCAATGTTCTGTTTTAGCTCTGCTGTCCCATAAACATATAAAACAAGGATATTTTGTAAAGCCGCTTTGTTGGGCTAAGAGGAAATTTACCATCTTAAGATCAACACAAATTACCCACTTATGTTCATCATACTTTATCTTCTTCATGACCAATGCAATTACAGAGTATTCTTCTTTTACTTTGGTTGAATGTGCGATCGGCAAGGAGTGAAATTTATTTCCATTATGCAAAAGGACACACTTCAAGCTGCGTTTTGATGAGTCGATAAATAAACGCCATTCGTTTGAATCATATTTCTGTAAGCCCATGGCAGTCATCAAACCAGAAATATCTGTGCAGTACACAAAGTCATCCTCTTCAGCAAAATAATGAAGTAAGTCTTTTTCTCGAGTACGGTAATACGAAACTTTAGTTTCTTTAGTTATGAGACCTGTTTCTTTCATCCGGGACGCAAGTAATTCAGAAGATCTTTTCGACAATCCAAGGTCTCTAATTACATCATTAAGCTGATCTTGATTCCATGGTCTCGGCGAGAAATGTTTGTGTGGGATGAACTCGTCATTTTCAGCTGTAGATGGTAGTGCTGGATCTGACATATCTGATTGGTAAGACATACTTGAGGTTGAGTGTCCTGGTGAAGATGAAAGCACATGACTACAGCTTGCACCCCGATCATATTCTATTTCTTGTGAATGTACAACTGCAAGTGTAAACCCATCAGCAGACCTCGTGGGGTAAGACCATCGCATATGTTTTCCAAAACCGCTTTTTGTACTTAAACAAAAATAACACTCGGATGCGTGGTTCGCTGTTTCTCTCCATAGCATAGGCTTCAAAATTTCCAAGTGTCGTCTGTAAAATGAAAAAAAAAAAATGAAATCAGGAATATGAAGAATTCAAATTTTAATTAAGAAATATTGTAATTATAAAATATTCCAAATCTATTAATTTATACTTACTTTACGTTAGAAGACTTCATAGATAAATTCAATCGACATGGAATGCATATAGTACTCGGTGTCCAATGCTGGTTCAAATTGTGCGGATAGATATTATAGCAATCTTGATATGACTTTTGCAATGAAGTTAAGAAGCACTTCCGTTTTTTCCCGGTGATATATTGGCCGCACACATAACAAAATAAATCTGGATCGTTTTTACATAAAAATGTTCTGGCTCATGTTTATTAATATTTGAAAATTGTTTTTAACTTCTAAGCTGTATGACTCTAATTTTTGTGTAGGTATTAAATGATGTTTGCGTTATCGCAAACACTTCTTGAATGAAATAAAAAGGGTCAAGGAGATCTTATAAATACTGATACTATAATTTGGGATAACCCTTTGTGTGGATACAGTTTGTGTGTGCTGCAAATTTTTTATTATTCCCAAGAATCCTAAAAAACATTAAGGACTTTTATGAAAAAAAAAAAATTATCCGTTACAGGTAGCTAACGGAAAATAAGAGCACTTCAGCGTACACGCACATTTATGAGCGTTTTATTACTATCCTACCGCAATCGTAAAAATTAAACAATCTTTTGTTTATTACTTATTTTTTTTTAATTATTAGAATCATAAAAATGTCATAGAGGTTTTTCCCAAAGGGGTTTTGCCAAAATGCGTGTCGTAAAATGCACCTGAGTTTTTATGTTCTGCATTTTCATTATATAGTAGGTACAATTTTCTACAGTGCTTGTAAATATGCGATACCTTCAATTAATTGCAAATAAAAATGTAAAGCATGCATCGATTTTTATGATCCATATCTAGTTTAATTCGCATGATATGTAGCTTTACTACAAAAAAATAAAAAGTAATATTTTTTGCAGTTTTCGATTTTTTCCAGATTTTTGTTTTTCAAATTTTTTTTTTTTTTAGCTAACAATTTGTTTCATAACTTTGAAACTATTGATCGCATTAAAAAAATTTGTACACGTTCTTTAAAGATATTGTAAACCTTAATTTTTGTAAATTTAATTTGACAAAATCGGACTAGTTGTTTTTGAGTTATGACAACATAAGTGGAGAAATGGCTCAAAATATTGTCAATTTTAAAAAAAAAATTTTTTAAAAAAAAATTATCCATAGAATTGAAAAATTTTACCATTTTTGTACTTAGGCAGCCATGATGCATCAAATCTATATAGTGGTTAGTCAAGCCTTTTTTTGCTGTTGACCTGTGTAATCTAATTAAAATGAATTTAAAATATATATTACTAACACCACTAAACACAAACATTTATAAAAAAACAACTATATAAGTAAAGGGTCCGCAATCTAACTTTTTTTTTCAACTAGTGCTTATTTCGTTAATGGTAACACTTAGATAATGTCTGATTTGACAGATAATTAGTTTTATTCTTCCGCTGAACGAAAATGGTTGTGTATACGCTTTAACAAACGCTGGGAAATATTGCGACATTACATTGAAAATCATTGTAATGTTGCAGAATGTGGCTGTTTCAGTCAATGGCGATCGTTATCGGGCTATGTTGAACGAATTTTTGTTCACAAAAATTGAAGAGGAGGATATTGGCAACATTTGGTTTCAACAGGACGGCGCTACGTGCCACACAGCCGAAGCTACACTCGATGTTTTGCGCCCTGTTTTTGAAGATCGCATAATCAGCCGCAGAGCTGATGTCGTTTGGCCACATCGGAGCTGCGATTTGACACCGTTGGACTATTATTTGTGGGGTACCGTCAAAGATAAGTGTTACGCCAACAAGCCAGAGACAATTGACGCTTTAAAGGACAATATTCGTGAAGCCATTGGTGAAATACAGCTGCACACAATCGATAATGTGCTTAAAAATTGGACCGATCGTGTAGGCTACTGCATGGCCAGCCGAGGCAGCCATTTGAATGAAATTATTTTCCATTATTAACCGGAAGGATTGTACTTTCAAATAAAAAAAGAAATTTGATAAAATATTCAGTAGTTTTTTTTTATAGCATTTTCAAAAAAAAAAAAGCTATTTGGCGGACCCTTTATTTCAAAAAACAACAACAATGTGTTGATGTTTGCTTTTGAGCGTTAATATAAAAAAATGTCAAGCAATTTCCGAATTCGACCAAATATTTAATTGATTCAATTAATTTTTAATTGACAGCTTTTAAAATCTTCAACAAATCGATTTAATTGAAAAAAGTTGGGAACTATTTTTCTGATTTCGGATTTTTTCTTATCAAAATGTTAAATATACCTCATTTAGTGTAATTATTTAAAAATTAACAAAACTTTTAAAACAATATACAATTGATGTGTTTTACTTTTTTGCTTTTGTTTTTATAAAGTTTGACTTTAGGAAAAGATTAGAGATATAACTTTTAACATTTTTTGCAAATATTAATTATAATAACGCATATCAGTCAATTCATGCCTTGGAAAAATGTAAAAAAAATTATAATACTTTTTCGTCGTCGTAAAAAAATTGTAGCGTTGAAGTTTGGAAGACAGATTTTTGTTCGATAAAAGTTTTTTTGTTTGCCAAATTGGCCATTTTGAACTTATGCGATTAAGTTGAATATAGAACCGCATGCAAGAAATGACTGAACGCCATAATCAGAGCTGGGACACTAAAAAATTATGATAATTTTAATTCAATTCGATTTTGCAAAAAACAAATTTGGTTTCGATGGTAGTTTGCGCTTGTTGAGATTAATTTTTTTTTTAATTTTTATATATTTACAAATTTCTACGAAAACACAAAATAGTATTTACCTGAATTTGAGCCAGCAGAGTTTTCAATGAAATTGAGAATCAAGTTCATGGTAGAGAAACACATGATGCACCATAGATCGCCAAACTACCCCGTTTATTCAAAAAACCAATTTTTGACTGCGCGTCACATATGTTTTCGTTGATGTATTTCTGCTTTTTTTGCTATTTCGTAAGAACAAAGGCATTTATTTGTGAATTTTTTGTGAAGATACAGTTAACATCTTTTTATTAAAACTAATAGGACATTAAAGCATGACATTTGAAGAATTTTGTATAAAATTTTCACGAAGAAATATTAAAAAACACGGCAATGGCCGCAATTATTCGAACGTGCCTCAAAAAAAGTAGAATTGCGGTGCCCCTCATAACTTGGTGATGGGTCATCTGAAATAAATAAATAAATCGCGGAAAAATTTAAATTTTCAAAGTTAGTTTTTTGTGTGCGAATAATAATTTGCCTTTCCGAAATCGGCAATATATAATTATTTGCTTTTTTCTATCTGCAAATATTTACCAAAAGTTTTGTCTAAATTCAGTAAAAATTGCTATTTTAAATTAAACTCAACTCGAATATAACTAAAATGTTGTAAATTTTAGTGTTTTATTTATACTATACGCATCTTACTAAAATTTAGCAAAAAAAAAAAAAAATTTACTAGTTTAAGCAGTTTTTTCTGCAACATCAGTTTTAACTTTTATTTTTTTTGTAGATTTTTTTTTGTCATTTTTACAGGTTTATTTCTATGAGTGTAATTATATTCAAAACTGCTGATTTTAAATCCATAAAAACATGAATCGACATTTATAATTGGCCACATTGAATTTGTTGGTATCCTAATTTGAAGACTGAACGGCCTAATCAGAGCTGGAACACTAAAAAATGACGATAAAAAAAATTGTATTTTGTTTTGATAGTAGTTTTGCGATTGTTGAGATTCTTTATCTTTTGTTGAATATTTATATATTTAAAAATTTTGCTTAATTTCTAGAGTTCGGTTTTAATTTTTTATAGTTTCGATGTCTACGTAATCTAACCCTTTACTTGAGTATAATAATGAATGTATTTCTTCAAGGATATTTTAAAAATATCTTTAGAAGTTGCTGAAAATATGATATTTTATATATTGGTGTCGGTGCGAAGAAACATTTTTTTTATAAGTACAGCATTACCCAGACATGGTCCTACTTAAAAAAGTTATATCCCTACTAAACAAATATAATATGTAAATTAAAACGGCAACTGACACATTGCTTTAATTTTTTATAAAATTTCTTTTTTAAAAATGCAATTTAAGTTTTTGATTTACTCGATTTTGATTTACTCGATTAATCGATCAAAAAAAGGTTCGAGTTATTTGTTACCCGAAATTGCCCATTTTAATTTACTCGAACAACTGTATGATAAAAATTCATCCATTAATCGAGTAGCGGTTAACCGATTGAATACCCTAATCTCTGTGCAATAAAACTATATTTGGTGTAATAAAAACTATATTTGAAATTAAGTAATGTTTTACCTTGTAATGTATACTCCTTACCTGTATCATTTTCGAACAAAACGTAATAAATTACCGATAATGGGTTACATAATGCATAACTTTGTAATGAATACTCCTTCTATTTAGCATTATTTCGAACATAAAGTGATGAGTTACCAATTATTGGACACTCTTATAATGACAAATCATTACCTTTTACATTATTTCAAAACATAGAATAATGTCTTACCGATCATCAATTCATAACGCATATAACATAAACGTAAAGTAATATTTTAAATGTGTTTTTGAAAATCTATATTTAAACACTTTACTTTGTGATTATTTGTAAGCATGCGGGTAAGGTAACATATGATAGCTTCGTTGGTAGAGTTCTAGCATAACAACCAGAGACCCCAGGTTCGAATAGCAGCGCGACCCTGTTATTTATTCAATTAAAAAAATATTTATAATATTTTTTTTATGAAAATCTATTTATAGACTCATTACTTTTCCTAACCCGGTGACCATATAAGTAACCAGTTACTTTACCCCCTACTAGGTAATGAAGTAAGATGCATTGTGATGCGTAGAGCTCTATGGCGATACATTACTATACCCATTATGTGGCATTGTGTGGTTTTGCTGGGATATTAATGCAAGCTGTCTTTTGTCGTTAAATAAAACACATTTTTCACTTTCCCACATATATTTTGAATTATTGTCTGGCAAACTTTTCAATAAATTTTGAAAATTATTAAGTGTTTGTGGGGTTTGCAAAAAAGCAAATATTGAGACTAGTTGGACTTGGTGTTTAATCCATAGTCTTGATTTAAAAAATTATCGAATTGATATATACGGATTTCTGTGGACTTTACTTTTAAATAAAATTCCTATTTGGCAATTTTCATATATATATTCCGTGAAGGGATATATATACTGTTTTCCAAACTATCTACAGATTAATGCATTCAATCTGAAGAATAGCTGTCAACGGCGACCTTTCCAAATCTGTTATTTAGTGGTTAGAGCGATGGACAGTTACACAGATGGTCCCAGGTTCGATTCCCGGTAAAGACAACATAAATTTAGAAAAATAATATGTATGAGTTTTCTATCCATCATATGTATCGCAGCGCCCTCATTCGGTCTTCCCATAGCACTTAGCCCCACCGAATTAAAGTAATGAATCAGGGCTTTGAAACAAAACGCGTCAATAAGTTCGCCAACTCTTCATCAGGTGGCGAGCAACAACTGTATTGCCATGTTTGAAGCCCTTTATCTTTCCCCACCTTTCATCTCTCCACTAATCCCTTTCCAAAGAAAGCAACACATTAATAAATAGGAAGAATTTCCTGAATGTTGTTTCTCTTTAATAAAAAATAAATAAAATAAAAAAATTCTGTTAGTTTGACATTGATGTCATATACTTTTTTTTTTTTAGCTGGACAGTTGGTTTGGAAAGCAACAAATATGGAGAGCAGATACTTATAAAAAAAAACTAACAATACAATTTCTTTTTATGAAGTTTCTTTAAAGAAGGCATTAATGTTGTTGTTTATGATCTTACAAAAGGTGGTCTGTGTGATCTGCAATTTAACATTTTAGTAGTTTATAACTTTAAACAACGTTGAATATACGGCAGCATACATGCAGAATGCAAGCATTTCTGGTATAAAATACAGTTGGGAAAATTCTAGTAAAGTATTCTCAATTCCTTTTTAGAATGCAAAGTTTCACTAACACAGAAAGTATTCCAATTTAACTACCCAGTGTAGAAAAGGTAATGACATGTTATTAGTTTTCTCACTACCAGTAATGACACCAGCTTATTATCTGCATTACTTTAACACCAATAATAAGGACATACTAATAACCAGTTGATGTTCCCATTATTTTTGTACAAAAAATAATGCGTTACCCATAACTACTTATTTTTAGAATCGATCTCAAATTTTTTTCAAAATCTATTTTTAGACTCATTATTTTTTTCAACTCTTGTAAGTGCATATATGTATATTAGGCCGGGTCGATTTGTATGGAGGCAAAAAAAATCGCTCAACGTTCAAGGAAAATCGTATTCTAGGGATCACAATATCTACTTATTGTTATTTTTGTTTGTAAGTATAGTAATGACATTTTTTGCAAGCAAACATGTCGAGATAGCTAAGATGGTGGAGTGATTGACTGATAACCTGGAGTCCCAAGTTAGAGTCCGGTGTGGACACTAAAGGGGACCATGAATGTCTTGAAAGACATTCTCAAGAAATTTTCGATAAAACAACAATTTTGTTTTTTTCTGATAGTATTAAAAAATGGAAAATTATAAAACAATGAACAAAACTGAAGTATCCCATAAGAAAAAATAAAAAAAATTTTAAAGCAAAATAGTCTGCTTTTTGCTATTTTAAGTATAAAAGTCGCCAAAACTGGCATCACAGCACACACGATAATATTTTTCAAAACATTCATGATTTTCTTTAGTGGGCACATTTTATTAAAAAAAATATATTTAACAAAAAATTTTTTTTTACTAAATTTTTGAAAATTTATTTTTACAACCATTATTTTTGTCCATACTAGTAAGCATATACGTAGCCACATATTTTTAAATTTTTCTAAGGACTTCAGTAATGATATGTTATTATTTTTCGCGACATAACAATATAAAAATAACGAGATTTGTATTCACATGGTAAGTACTTGCCATTACTAAAGATATACTTATATAAACACTTATATGATAATGATAGGTGTAGAATAACATTATTATATAGATTATATAAGTACGTATGTGGTAATGTCAAGTGCTTACAATTGTCATTATAAATGTCAATATTTTTATATGGGGATGTCGCGTAAAATTAGGACATATCATTACTAAACACCTTACAAATAATAGAAAAATTGGTGGTACCAGTATGGACAAAAATAATGAGTCTGAACACAAATTTAAAAAAAAATAAATTTTATAAAAAAAAATATTTTTTATTAAAAATTAGTTTTGTTAACCCGGGCCTCCAGGTTGTCAGTCGACCGCTCTACCATATGAGATATTTCAAGATGTTATACTTGATAGATAAAAAACTTACATGACTTGCTTGCGCAAAATATCATTACGTTCCAGCTTACAAAAAATTAATAATATGTATTTATATATATCTACTTACTAGAAGTGCAAAAATAATGAATCTTAAAATAGATTTTCAAAGAACTGTTAGATCATTACTTTAAATTTAAAATAATGATAAAAATAAGTACTTATGGGTAGGGGCATTCAATTTAGCATTGCAGTAATGAAAAAATGCTTATCCAGTCTCTAGACAGGTGAATATCATGGGCTTGAGCGGTGATATTGTGATTTTCACGGATAGCCAAGCGGTTATCTGGGCGCTATCTACGGACTCTGTGCGATCAATGACGATACTCAAGTGTAAAGGGGAAGTTAACGATTTCTCTAAAAGGGTACGCATTGAGATTATATGGGTGGCGGGACACTGTGGTATAGCGGGAAACGAAATTGCTACTGAAGTGCCTAGGGGAGGATCTTCCCTGGAGTTAGTCACTTTGGGAAACGCTAGACCTTTTCGATCTCTCAAGGCGGAGCTGGTGAATTAAGCTATTACCATGCATAGGACCATCTGGGAGAATGCGGGTGTTGGCAGGACCAAGGGGATTCTCTGGGGCAAACCGGACAGGACGAGGGAAATTCTGAATCTCAGAAGGAAGGAGCTGAGTCATTGATGGAAATCGTCACGGGACACTCGACACTGAGGGCCCATCTCCACAGTATTGGTAGGGCGGACTCGGGAGTGTGTAGGGCCTGTGGGGAGGACGAGGAGACCTTGGAACACTATCTCTGTGAAATGGCAGGTATTTGCCGGGATCCGGGTCGAAATACTATCCCGTGACTCAAATTTCCACATTTTGGGATCTTAGGGGCATAAGATGGAAGAGGTTGAGGAAGTTCGTCAGTGCGACGGAGTTCCTGGGGTAGGAATATGACATGTGACCGATTTTTTAGAGCGCACAAAAAGCCTGCATTCTGGCTTAGGTGTTAGTCCTCAGATTAGGAAAGCATTTCCCTTCTCCGAATCCTCTTTTCGAACTACCTAACCTAATGAAAAAATTAACTAGTGATTAGTTAGTCCTTATTATTTATTTTAAAGTAATTCAGACAGTAAACTGGTGTCATGACTGACAATGAGAAAAGTAATGACATGTCATGCTAATAACATTTTGGTATATTTATAAATTTTGTTTCAATCAAATTTATTTTAAACCGGAAGAATGTGAGATTGCTGGACTAATAATTCGGTTGTAGCGGATGTAGTGGCTTAATAAAGACCGTTCATGTTTTTAACCGAAGTATGCAATTATATTTTGCTGCTCTATAAAATTTAAACTAATCAAGTTACATTGAATTTTTTAATTGGGTATGCATTGCGAGAATGTCAGTTATTCAAATATTTATTACGTTTGAACAAATTGTGTATTGTTGCTAGCGATATTGAGTATTTTCTGAAGGCCGTTTTATCCTCAAGTTTCACAATTATAACACAGAGACATTTTTTTTTGGTTTTAAAAAAATTCACCATTTTTAGGGCATTTTCTTATAATCAGCATCTATTAGTAAAATAGCAAAAGGAATCGCCAGCAGTTTCCTAAATTTTGCGATTAATTTGCAGCAGTTGAATGGTAATCGCCAATTTTTTAAATGATAAGGAAAATTATGGAACAAAGAAAAGTTGTCGAATAGAGTTTCACGCAGAATTTTAAACGCTGGTAAGTAGTTTTACCATAAACTGCAGTGCCCTAGTTTCCCATTCTGTGAGCAAATCAACAGTGTAGAGAATTCTAAATGCATCCGAAAATATTGTGCGAAGTAAAATAAACATAGTCCCGCGACTTTTAGAAAGGCGCAAAATCAACGTATGGGATTCGCAAATTGGAACACGGTGTGTAAAAATTACGATAACTTTTTTAATAAATTAAGTCTTTCTTTTACTCAATGTTATTTTTAAACGAGATAAAATGGAATTTGGATGGACCTGACGGAAAAACTCACAATAGGTACGACCCACGTAAAGAAAAACGATACTTCTCACGTCCTAATTTTGGTGGCCGTAAGGTCTGGATGTTGGGTACGTTTTCATCAGCAGGTACACTTAACACTCCACTCGCATCATCAATAATGAATAGTTCTGATTATACTGCAATATTGCAAAGTTTTTTAATGCAATTTTTACAAGACCACCCCAAATGAAAGCTGGATTTTCATGGACGCCAATGCAATAATTCATACCAGCAGCGGAACTAAAATATGGTTTCGCTATAAACATATTTCACTTCTTGAATGGCCTGCATGCCCACCAGATCTGAAAACACACAGAAAACCTATGGGTTGTATTGGTTCGTAAGGTTTATGCCAATGAGTTACAATTTAACAAAAGTCATCAGAGTGGTCAAATTTGGACTCACACTTATTACAAAACTTAATCAGTTAAAATTAATAGTGAATAGTTCCTAAAGTTTCGAGATTTTGTTAACAGGATATGTAACCAAAAAAAAAATCAATTATTACCACATGTCAAAATAAAATAAATTATTTAGTTTAAATTTTATAGAGCTGCAAATTATGAGTTCATACATGGGTTATAATGTGAAACGGAACTTTTTAAAAAAAAGTATTATATTTAAAATCTTATGATTCATTAGATTTATGAAATGTTTTATCATATTTATGATAGTTAATTTAGGTAAGTAAGGATAACATTTCCCTTGTAGAGATTTGAGTCCATGAATGCCATTATAAGTACCCGTTTCATAAAACGTTTATTTCACTCAATAGAGAAAAAATACTGTTTCCCTAATTCGTAAATCACCATTAAACATTTTTTCGTGTCTGACTTTAATTTAATAACACTGAGTGTATTGTGAATACCATAAAAAAAAGAGTTAAAGTCGAATTAATTTGTCTGATTTTATGTCAGTTATTAAATGGCGCTGGTCATGTGAAATCAAAATAACACAATATTCTCATGATTACGATGCTGATACGATGTAAGTGGTAGATATCAAAACTATACAAATATCTAAAATGCAATTAAATTCGTCGCCATCATCATCATCAATTTATATTGTCATTTAATAATTAATCACTCTAATTTAACCTCGAAAATCAACGTTATGTCAAATAATAATTGTTGAACAATTTATTTGCTAAATTTTACAATTTGCCAATTGTCTGTCTTCCTGCCTTATCGACAATTGTCTGCATAATTCTAATTTATCAAAAGTTTCAGTTACAATTGAATTGTGTGTAGTATTCGTATTTGAACAATTTGTTCAAATTGAACATTTGGACATGACAACGATTGTTCTTTCTAACACTTTTTGCCATTGCCCGTGTATGGAATTGGATAAACAGTGTAGTTCTTTCTGTAGTAGTTTTCGATCATTTTCCATGAGTCAAAGTGTTGTGTAAGAGTGCCGGCACTCGCACATTGGTTAAATGGAATTGTAGATTATGCCACCATCCAACAAGAAAAAGTACAAATGGTGGCGATAACAGGCGTAAAAATGTTTGTTTGTTTTGTTGCCCATTTAATACTTAAAGTACCCACGCAATGCAATAATCGGTTAAGGTGCAAAATAGGTAGATAAATAGTTGTGAGTGTATTTTGTACACTCTAAAAAATAAGTTAGTAGAAAAATTAGTAACGCATCTTGTAAATCAAGTATACTATTTTTCAGCAAAATGTTTTGCTGAAATTGTGTTTTCAGCTAAAATTTTACTTAATACTTATTCAGCCCTTAACTGTTTTGAACTAATGTGTTACTAATATTTTACTAATGTTTTACTAATTTATTTTGCTAAAAAATGTGCTGATAAGCGCATTAATAGTTTGGACGATAACCAGATTGAAAGATATGCACAGAATGAAGTAGACGTTAAGATGTAGTAGAGACAATTAAAAATGATACTAAAAAAGTATAGTACCATGGAAAATTTTGGTATATGTTTTTCATATATAAGACAAAAGAACGCCAACAATGTGTATACATACATTGTTGATTAAAAAAAAACTTTAATTTTGTGTTTTCACCGGCTTGTCAAAGTAGTGTCTATTAATTAAATTAAAGACAAAATAAAATATTTAACTTTAGTAAAGATTAAATGTGTATTTGTAAACTAAATGTTTACAGTGGTTTTCAGTGATATTCAGGTATAAACAAATATACGCAAAGGTAGACAGACTAAAGCGAAAGACAATTACACCTATCTTAGGTAATTTTTTATTTTTGCTTTTTCTTATTGCAATAAAGTGTTGAATATGTTATATTTTGTTATTTTTTTGTTTCGTATCTAGAATTACTGCATTTGTCTTCCTTTAAAAGATGCCATAATTTAGACAACAATGTAAGTAGTTGAAAGATAATTTTGTTTATGTTCTATATAATTGCTTCTATATGTTTTCAGATATTAAATTCCTTCATGTCGTCAATGTAGGAGTATGACATTTTTATACTTTGTAACGTATTGTAATACTACATTTATACTTAATACAACCAAAAAGTAGTAGTTTTTGGTTTAAATTTCTTGTGAAATTGAACAACTATACAAGTAGTTTCTGAAAACTACTCGTTTTTTGGATCTAAAGAGTGAGATCGAATAGTTCCCGACACAGATTATCACTTAAATTTTTTTTTTTTGTGTTTAAAAGTGAACTTTTTTTTGATCAAGTTATTTATTAAAAAGTCGTCTGATTATGTGCACAAAATATTAGCGAAATCGGATTATTAATTTGTTTACAAATGGGCATTTTTACAAAAACACCTTAATTTCTTAAAAAAAAATTGTTTAATTATCCAGAACTCGGAACAATCAACTGATATTAAGATTCTTTTAAATTATTGATGAAGGCTACAAACAAGTTTCCAATACTGTCACTTTTTTGGAAATTATGTGCTTTTATCAATTAGGTCACTAAAGATGCCAAAAGAACGCTATTACTCACTTATTCAGTTTCCATTTTAAAGCGAAATAATGTGCCGATAGCTTCAACATTTTGCAAATATAATCTGACAACATTCTGAAAGGTAACTTGGCAAGAAAAAAAGTTCGGCGTCGTACACAAAAGCAGTTTTAAATGAAAATATGTCGAGTTATTTGCGATCTCACTTCTTAGTAGAAATGAGGTATAAATTATTTTAAAATAATCCCCAGGGTGAAAATAGAATCATATATGAACTTTTATATCATCATATATGGCTATAGCGTATCATATAAGTCTATGTATAGTTCAATATATGATCATATATGCTCGGATCGGAAATTTGAGGTAATATGGTCGTATATGATCATTTATGAGTATTTATGAATTATATATTAGCATATATGAACAAATACGATCATATACGACCATATACCCTCATATTCGGATGCGCACATATATGGTCATATATGATAAGCATATATGCTCATGTATATGATCACATACATGCTACTATATGATCATATATGTTCACATATAATTCGCTCTTCACCTAAGTCCCAAAAAAATTAAGATTTTGAGCAAATAAATTAACTAAAGTTTACTTTTTCAACAAATTTTTTTTAATTTACTAATATTGAGCAAACATTATATTAACTTTTAGCAAGGATTTTTTAACCAACTAAGTGTTAGGAAAACTTTGCTAAATCTACTAATTTTGTTGCTAAAAATCTGCTCGCTGATTTTCAGCTTAAGATTTTGCAATTTTTTTGCAAGCACCCTCCTGACTAAAATTTTGCTGACTCAGAAAAATTTTTTGCTCACTATACTAACTTTTTTTGTTGAGTGTAACTAACTAGCTAATAGTTAGTTCTTTATCAAATAAATATTTATGCTAAACACTTAAATGCGCGCATGGTTGATAAAATGTTTAAAAACGAAACTACCCAGCAAAACTTCGGTAAGAGGTTGCTGTTACGGAACATGTTACCTGGTATTAAGTTAAACTCCTTACCCTTGCATTACTTCGAAACTGTTGATATTACCAACTGTCCAATAGTAACACCAAATTCACATGTTGATATTTTTTATGGTATAACACCGTGCAACAGTACTTTTCACACATGGAGAATCAATATAAATATATACGAAACTAGAGACCATATATAGTTAAAGTGCGTTTTTAGATTTTCGTCATCACGTCAAAATTTATTTTAAAAGGACTTTAAAGTTTTAATATTTCAAAACAATATGAAAATACTTGCACTCATGATAAAACTTAAATATTGTTATAAAATGAATGGTGAGAAATTCTGCTTTTAAAAAAAGTAATAATTATAATTTTCCACGATCAAAAATCTCCTTAAACAAAATGTATCCTTCAATATCCTTTGAGATTTTTGATAAATTTGTCCAAATAAAATCTTTCTAAAATCTTGATATACTAAATTTCATCAATTTAACTTTTATTTCTTTCTTTTAGTCTAAAAAAAATTTAAGGTTTGCTTTTAGAAACAAAAATCGAATATTTTTAATAATCATTTTTAAACTAACACCACAAAAGAAAAATTCGTGAAGTATTTAGTGGACAGTAAATTATTTATTACTACAAATTCCTAATTTAGGTATAAGTTTAACTTTTATATCGAAATAAGTTTAAAAAAAAAAAATGTTTTTCTGTGGTAAAAAACAACGTAGGTGGTGAAAATAAAACAATATTCACCTCTAGCGTGTGGTAAAAAATATTTTGTTCACCAGACGCCTAGAAAAGAATTTAGACTGAAATACAAGAACTTATACGCAACATTAAGAGTTACCTTTCCATTTTTGTTCATGAATTTTTAACCGCTGAACCGATTTGGCTCATTTTTGATACCAAAATGCTAGAAAAGATGTCCATTAATCTTGGTGAAACTAAGAAGCACCGCTTGCATGTGCAATGCGAAATTTATGATCATTAAGGATATTAAAGGTTTAAATATTTAGAAGGATATTTTTGAAATTTTTAATCGTAAAAACTTATAGCCAATAATTTTTTACAAACAGCAAAGGTTCTCACCTGAGTACAAGTACTTGAAATTTTTTTGGAAAATCTTTAATTTTAAATTTTTTTTAAAAGGAGTTTTGACGTGATGACGATAAACTGAAAACGCAGTTTAACTATAAGCTGTCTCTAGTTTCTCGAACATATTGTTTTTTTCAGGTGTGAGAAAAAAATTTGAATTTGTTGCTGCTTGCCTAGTTTCTATACAAAATTTAATATGATTAATTTTTTACTACACTGATATTAGCAATTTTTCGGCCAGAATCCTCCCAGCAAAAATGTTGCTGACTTTACTGACTTTTTTTTGACAAAACAAAAAACTTATAACATTTATACTGGAGGTAATATGTGTTTTGTAAGCTGTTACCAGAATGGACATGACCTTGTTAAAATAAAAAGGGTTTGTAATAGAAAAGCAACCAGTTACCGACCTTATTTTCTTATTCCCACACACTGAGAATAATTGCTCCGTGTAATAGAAAGTTTTGCTGGGTAACAAGATAAACCAATTATGGGGAAGGTCATTGTATTTTCTACTTTTAGATAGAGAACTCACGAACATTATGAACGTACCCAGTCAAAAAAAAGGCAAGCGGACCACCACTGGCAATGTACTCTAGCAGGTAGTACAAGTGCTGGCAACAAGTGCTTTCCCAATCCTAAAATGGTAACCATCAATAGGCAAAAGGTCCGTCTGTTAAAAAACACTTTAACAGAGAAATCAATTTTATGTCAAAATAATATTAAAATATATAAAAAAAAACTCACAAAAACAACGTTATGACTGAAACCAGAATCGAACCAGGAACCTTTTGACTACAAATTCTTTTAAACCAACCCTCATAATTTTAATAAAATAAATGCTCTGCCAGTGGTTAGACTTTCTAGCCATTGGCAAATTCTGACGGGTAGCACTGGAAAAACAAGGTTTTCCAACGTTCACATAGTATCTCAGCCGATTCTTTGCCAATGGTTTCTTTGTAGACCAATGAAATTATTGTAAACTATAACTTTCAAAACGCTGGTAAAGCGTCTTTCTGCCAGTAATTATTAACAATTCTTTGGTTCACAAGTGGTGTGGCAGTGCTTGATTTTGTGTTCCTCTGGTAGTTTCTGACTTTGTACTTACACCTCTCTCCCATATAAAGTTGTTACATTCAGTCTTGCCATTTATTTTTTTTAGAAAAACTGTTACCAAAACAGTTTTTTGATAGGGAAATTGTTTTAGCAAATAATTCAAAAGCTGGCGTAACATTGACCGAAATTATATTCACATACACTAAAAAAAAATGTCTGTCGAGCATATCACACACTTGTAGTGTATTTAATATTTTTCACTTTATTTTTACTTTATATTATATTTCTTTATATTTTATATTTATTATAGTTTATATTATATTTTTAACCCTATTCATTATATGCCACCCTAATGTAGTTTTTAAGGATTTTGGAATAATGGAAATTAGATTTATCTATTGGAAATTGTATAATTTTACAACAATAAATTTAGTTTAAGGATCCCGTTAGTTTTATTTATAAGTCAGCGAAAATTCAAATAAACAATCATTATTTATTCAGCCTTAAAACTCGGCTTTTTATATGGCATTAAATTTGCCAGTGTTAAAAGATATAGTTCGGCATATAAAGCTGCCAAACTTAAAACCATTACCAGTGGCGTTTATTAGCGCCGGTAACTACATTTTTATAAAATAAAACCATTGTCCTACCGTTTCACATTACACACTGTCCTTTTTTCCAGTTTTTTAAATGGCTGTATTTTTTACTGGATAGAGATAATTAGGTTCAAACTAATTTAAAATCTTGACTACAATCGTAAATTTAAAAGAACTACACAATTTTTTTCCAGCGTTACCAAATTCTTATTTGTAAAAATAAATTCTGCGCTTTTATCAGACTCTTTTTAAAATATTCAAAAATTAAAAAAATGAATACACTTTTGTATTCATATTTTGATAAAAAAAAAAATACAAGAATTTATTTCTGTGTTAAATATTTTGTATATTATAAAAATCTGATCGATCGAAACATGTTTTTAAATCATAATTGAGGCAAAAACAACTCTTTGAAGCAGGCATATAGCTCAAGGGAGAGGCGGCATCGGGGATAGAGCCCTTGAAATTATTTGGCTAATTTGAAAACCTAATACAATATGTTGGTAATAATACAATGTTTGTACAATTTTTACTTTTTTTGTTCAGATCAAATTGCAAATAACAAACTTTTTAAAAATGTGTTTAAAAAACATTTTCAAATCTTACAGTTTTATTGTTTTTTTTTTTTATATACATCGAGATTATTTTTATGTTATTTTTAATTTATAACCAGCTTTCAACCTCCGTTTATTTAAAAAATTAAGCAAATCAAGGATATAGCTAGAAAGAATGTATATGCGAAATCTGAGCGTTCCCCTTCGCAGGCATTCCCCTGCACCGACACAGATGGCCCAAGATCGCCCCCCCCCCTCATGCCACCGAATTCATTAAGTCTAGAGGAACCCATACTTGCAACCTCCATTACAGAAATATGCAATGGCGGGATCCCCAGCATAACCCCCAAGGCATCCGTCGGGCAAGTTCCGCCGGCCCATGTAATGCCAACACACGCAAGCCGGTAGATTCTCTTAAGAGCATCCCTTGCCTTACTCTGCTCAACTTTTGGCCACCATGCAAGAGCAGCACAGGTGATCATCGGTTTAACAATAGTATTGACCGACCAGTAGACCATTTGTGGCCGTAGGCCCCATGTTCTCCCGAAAAGCCTCTGGCAGGCATAATATGCCCTGGTGGCCTTCTTGGAGACGTGGTCAAGATGTTTCGCTCCAGGTAAGGGAGCTATCAAGAGTCACTCCAAGATACTTAACACTGCTAGAGAAGCCAAGCGTCACACCCCCAACGACCGGCATAGACAGGTTAAGTTTTCTCCTTCTCGTGAATGGTACCAGGATTGTCTTCGACGGATTGACAGACAACCCCTTTTACCGGCACCACGAAAGAGTGAAGTTCAAAGCCTGTTGCATACGCTCGGAGATGGTCCTGTCATCCCAGCCCACAACGGGAATGACAAGATCATCGGAGTATCCATAGGTCCTGAAACCCAAGTCGTTCAGACCCTCGAGTAATTCATCAATAACCAGTGTCCACAGTAATGGCGACAAAACGCCACCCTGAGGACACCCTCTGGTCGCATTCACGGTCCTACAAGTAGTCCCTATTCCGAACGTGATTATCCTAGAGCGCAGCATCTCCAATGTCCAATTAATTATGATTGGAGGAATGCTCTTCCTAGTCATGGATACCCTAATCGCATCGTAGGACGTGTTGTCAAAAGCGCCCTGTATATCAATAAATGCACAAAGGGCAATGTTCTTTGCCCCCAGTGCTCGTTCTATTGTCGTGACAACATGATGGATAGCAGTTTCGGTAGACTTACCCCGTTGATACGCGAACTGTAGCTCATGTATCGGCTTTCGTCTGAGGTAAGTGTCCCTAATATACTGATCCAAGACTTTCTGCATTGTCTTGAGGAGAAACGAGCTAAGGCTTATTGGTCTGAAGGACTTAGGTAGCTGCTCAGACCTTTTCCCCGCCTTCGGTATAAAGACCACTTTAACCTACCTCCAGGGTCTCGGTACATGCCCGAATAATAGACTCGATCTAAATATCCTTGCCAGTTGTGGGACAATTAAGTCCATCCCTCTCTGTAAGAGACAAGGATAGATCCCATCTGGACCTGGAGATTTAAAAGAAAAAAACTATATTTAAAATATTTTTCATGGGAAGACGTGTTCATAGATTACCGGCAAAATTTATATACTTATTAAGACAACTTTGAACTTATTTTAAATTTTTTTTTAACGATTTCTCAAAGAAACTATACCCTATCTGGGGGGGGGGGGTCCTCTAAAAATGTGTTTTGTGGTGGGCACGATCTCTGGACTGAATCATGGAAAATGGAAAAAGAAACAGATTTCGTTAGTCTATTAGATTATCTGATTGTTAATTTTTTACAAAATGGCGGCTTCTCAAAATAAAAAATCAATTTTCAATACAAATTTTGGTGTTAGATGGAAAATATATATCGGAGAGACAAAATCTACGATCAGTCTATGAAACATATATACATATAAATCTTCTGTTAAAATTTAAATTTGATCGGTACAGTTGTTCCCGAAAAAACTTGCTGCCGACTTTGAAAACACAGTTCTGTGAAAAACACAACTATTTTCTATGCGTTTAACTATACTATTTGTCGGATTGACATGTATCTTTCTGTGTATATATATCAATATACTTATGTAAGTACATTACAAAAATGAAATATAAAATAAATAAAAAAAAAATTCTAAGTGAATGTAACCCCTTAATGCATATGCATGGAGATATTTATATGAAAGCATGTAAGTAGCTTATGTATCCATGTATGTGTTTAAGCCCACAAGTGTGACCGTAAATCTGAAATTATTAATGATTTCACAAGTGAATGAATGTGAAATGTAACTAACGTCCCGCATTTCTGATTATCGTTTTTAAAAAATAAATATTTTGTACAAAAAATTCACAATTTCATTTGTGATCTTATAATTATTTCGTCCACTGTATTATCAAAAACACCATAAACTTTAGTATGTTGAATAATCGAATTCAAACAAATTACTAACGTCCATGGTGAATACCACTTACATAATTAACCTTTTATACCTAAAAAAAAAACTTTGACTAAAATTTTTGCATAAATCAAGTATAAATTTAATTTAATTCTAAGCACAAATGTCATGTCCTTTACAAAAATAAGGAGATTTTCATTGTATTTATTATTACTTTTTCTTTAGCAAAAAAAAAAATCGAAATACTTGTTTTTCTATCTTGTCTTTTTAATACCGACAAGCAATAAATAAATTACAAAATACAAAACCTAAAATAGTCAAAGTAAGATTTTAAAACATCTTCAGTGTCAAACGAGAAAAAGCTTCTTATTGTTAGTAATTAGCAAAACTTAAGAAACCAACAAGATGTTGTTTATTTATTTGTAAGAAGATGCAACAAAAGGCAAACAAATGGAAATTTTGTTGGTTTGAAAATTGTAAAACATGAAAGAAACGACAGCCTACAGCAAAACAAAAAATAATGAATAAAAAAAAAGAAGTCTTCAAATCAAAATAAACTTAATTAATTACAACAGAGAAAAAAACAAAATTTACATTTGCTAAGAAAACATAAAATTACAAAATATTTTAGTATAGATTAGGGTTGTCACTCGAATAAAAATTATTCGATTAATCGAAAGAACAAAACGAAAATTCGAACGAACAATTTAAAAAACATCCCTTGTAGAAATTGCCAACCGTACCAAAAAATAGTACTAGCAAACCACTACTATTTTTTGTAAATCCCACTGTGCTCCAAATTACCCATGGTACAACTAATATTGTACTAGAAAAGTACTATTTTGTTTGAAAAGCATGTGTTTCCCAATTTTAGCAATATGACAACCAATTAGAAATAGAGACGGAGGAGATTAGAAAAATAAACAAAAATCTAAAAATATAATATTTGTGTTGTCACTTCTGAGTATAATATACAATAACAGAAAAGCTAAGTGAAAAGAAAACTGCATTGTAGCTGCATTACATTCGAGGCCATACTTGGGTGTGATCGTTAAAAGGTCATGCCTTGGTATTGTTACAATTGTAATGTAAGAAGAGAGCAGGTTTGATTCTTACAGCCGCAGGTTGTTGAAAAATTTATCATATAATAATACAATTTAAATGAAAAATCACTGGTGACCCCTGTCCATAAAAGAGGTAGAAACTAGTCTAGTATGATTTAAAAATAATAGAGTTTATAATTTTTAGAGAAAAACGTTTATTCTTCTTCTTAACCTCAACATTTCTAAAAGAAACATTTTTGTTTTTTTGTTTTATTATACTTATTAAGACGAACTGTATTGCTGCTTTTTAAATGTATTTTATTTACATATTTCTCAAAACAAATAAAAGTGGGGCGTTTTAAAAGCATAACATTTTTTTAACATCCATCGTTACGCCAACGGGGCAAGTTCGCTCTAACCAACCCTTGGCCCCTGTTATCAATCGGGAAACAGGACGTTCTGCCAACGCATAACCGACCGTCTCCGAGAGCTTTGCCAACACTGTTCCGATTGTATTTTTCTGCATGGATTGATTTTCGGATAACGAATAATTCGAATAAATTTTGACGATTAATCGAATAAAACGAATAATTAAAAAAAAGTACTTCTTTTAACGAAACTTTTTCGAAAATTTACCAATTTAGGGAAAATTTGTATCAAAATTGATAATAGACCAAATAAAATAAAATAAAATAAGAACTGTTGAAGAAATGTCTGACACTTTAAATCTTCTATTAATCGTTTTCCAAGACATGGAATCTTTAAAAATGGTTAAAGATGTATTATTTGACTTATAAACAATCTATATGAAGGAATTCACAAATATAATGATATCGTTCGATGTTTTGAAGTTTAAGCTATACTCTTAGGATATTATGTTGGTAAAGACGACTGCAATTGTAGTCAAAAATAAATGAAATTTCATTTAAAGAAAGGACGACTTACATTTCATTAAATTCAACTAACATTGTCATTTGTTTTTTAATGTTCAAAAAATGACTAACAATTGTGTAAAAATGAACCACATGGTAGTAAAAAATAAACAAATATTTATTTTTTTTTAAATAACAAAAAACAACTGTAAAAAATGAATGTAAAATCATAAAACAGTCATTTGATGTAAGTTTGTTTTTTCAAATGAACTACAAGGTTAGTTAAAAAATTTATTTGTTCTACAAATGACTTACATTTACATTAAAAATAATGAAACCATATTACAACCCAAACAACTACATATTTTTAAAGCAGAAGATTCCTGAGTGTACAAAACCATTACAATGATTGTTATATTACAACGATGGCATGTTAACCTTTAAATATTGAAACCCATTTATTTAATTTCTAACTAAAATAAGATCTTAGGAGCTCGATAACTATACTTAAACTATCGCCGATATATATTTATATATTTAACTGTAATTTTTTCATCACAAGATAATGCCAAGCGGCGTATGATTAAGAAATCTTAATATGGTCTCAAATAAATGAATTGATATTTGCTGTTGTTGTAGTTGTAGTATTCAAATTGATGCACAAATTCATAAGATTTTCAGATGATAGGGTAAAATACTTGTATTATTTATGTATTTTTAAAATTATTTTTATTCCTTATTAGTTCGATTAATCGAATAATTTTTAAAAATTAATCGTTGATCGTTCGATCAAATGTTGTTTTATCGTTTATTCGAATAAAATAAAAATACTAACAAATCGCAACGCTAGTATATATATTAGGTTGTCCTGCACTTTTTCTATTTACTTGCTAAATTTTGGAATGACAGTGCACTTGTTTTTATTGTTGAGCGTTTAAAAAATATGTGAACCCGTTGAAAAACGATTTTAATATAACGCGTATAATTTTATGTAATAATATATAATTGTGTGTGGTTAATGTGACATAATATCGTCACCATTAATAAAATTATGCAATTTTTGTTATAAATATTAGTTATTTAACCAAATAAATTCTTTAAGAATTAATGCAATATATTGTTCCAATCAGGCGAGGGATCCAAGAAAATGGTACATTTCCTCTCCCAAAATCAAATTTGTCAATACAAAAATGTAAAAAAATATTAAAAGATTTAATCAAAAATACGTTCATTACCCTCCCCAAAATACTTTGCGCGCCTGGTCCAAATAACGTTAACACATAAAAATTTAAGTAAGTAGAGATTTAGTTAAGCGATAGTTTAAAATAAAACATTTTATTAATTAAAATTTTGCACAGATTTATATTCTGTATTATGTTATATAAAAATTAAGCCTTTAAAGGGTTTACTAGCTTTAGATTTATTTAGACAATATTAATGTTTTTGTATAGTATTTTGTTAAAAGATAAAAAACACCGATTTTTTTGGGTGTTTTTTAAATTTTTTAGTTTACCCTCGTACCATTTTAATGCAAATCAAAAATTTAAAACTCCTGCTACTTTATTCGTGTATGAAACAAAATTAAAATGTTTTTCTCCGATAATACCCACAATTGCATCCGATTTAGCTTTGAAGAAAAGCGTCTATAGTGAAATGGTTACCAGGGGTGCCATGATAGTCCGAATTCTAAATTATAATTTTTAGAATAATATCTAATATTATGTTAATTAATTAATTAATTTTTCTAGTATGCCTCCCATATGCAATTTCTGTTATGACATTTCTGTCCACTTATATTTAAAGTTGGAAATAGATTTGAGAACTTTGTTTTGTAAATTTCGATAGTTTTTTAATTGGTACTATTCCGGGAAGTCTCTACAACTCTCCACTACAAAAAACTTCCATCGGGAATGCTGTGAAATATCTGCAAATACATAACTTTCGTCGTCCAAAATACAACATTCGAATATTTGAAAAAATATTTTTTGGTAGTTTTGCTCGTTTGCTCATTACACACGTTGTGCTACTTCGCGGCCACAACCCTTTGGATCAGCTCACAAAATCTTCTCCATCTTTTTCGTCTTTTGTTTCAGGTTTTCTACCAATTTTTAGGTCCTTGTTAAACTGAACTACATACCACATTTAAAACAAACTGACTAGGATACGTTCAACATTTTTGTGCTAAAGTTTAAAAAAGTTTCGAAAAGTTTAAAAAACTCTTTAAAGCACTTGGTTTTGATTGTTTATTGTAAACTTACTACAACATTATTTTTGGCGAATCAAAAAATAAGGAAAAATGTGTGTTAGCGTTAATTTGGGCGCACACTTTAGTTTAAAATAAGCTTTTAAAAAAATCAAGTTTTTGCGATTTTCTCCCTAAAAAGCACCAACAGTCTTTTAAATCCAGATAAATACTTTATATATAAACATATAAAGTATGCATAATATTCTTAAAGGTCTTTGCAAGTAAAAAGATTTGTGTTAAAAAAATCTTCGATTTTTATATACTTTTTCCCCTGCAGTATCTCAAGTTGCCATAATTCACAAGCAAATATAAACTGTAAACCCACTGCTTTATCATTTGCACACCAATAAGGTAGCGGAAGTGGTTGTTAATGCTGCAGCTTAAACCTTATTCATTGGATAAGTGCTCGTTTAAAGACATGGCAGCAACAATTTTAAGAAATCCAATTTTATTAAATTTTAATTTTATTTTTGGGAATTGTGGGGTTAGTTACTGCAAATCTTAAAGTCTGACATCAACTTCACATTTGTGATGATATGTCGTATCAAAAAATATTAGAAATATATTAATAATAATGATTTTTGTAATAAAAAAAAAAAAAACTAAATAAAATAACTTCAAAACTGAAAATTTTTCCAAAAAATTATTTATTTACTGGCAGAAGACAGTGATTATGAAAGAAACAATGTTAATTTTGCTGAAAAATGTGTTTTTTTTTTTGTTATTGGGGATGACTTCTTGGAAGCACGATATTTCTTTCTATTCCTCTGGTCACCATATCAATGTTGTTTGCACAAACTGTCTTTGCCGGACACTCAAATAAGTAACTGAATGATGTAGTGAATTTTCCTTTCAATAAAAAAATTACATTTCGGTTTATTCCATTAACGCCCACTGTCCACATATGAGGACATCTCGATTTTTGCGATTTTCGGTGGAATTATTTGTTCAATAATCTAAGTAAATGTATTTCTGAATACCAACTAAATTTAGAAATCAAGAAGCGGAAATTTATTTCTAATCACATAAATTATGTATCCTTTAAATTCACATCATTTGACAGAAAATGAAAAAAAATAATTTTTGGCAAAGGAAAAAGTTTTTTTATAATATTGATATTATAGGTATTATTAATATTTGTAATTTGTTCAGGCACTAATTAAACCCCATGAATCCAGTTACACAATACAGAATTTCTAAACGGTTCTATTAGGAGATCTGTTTTTCACTTTTTACTCCTTGGACATTTACAGGAATATATTTCAACTTTTCTCAATTTTTTTTCACCTTATCCTATTTGACGCCTTTGCCTATCAACGAATAAATTTTTACTGAATTTTCTTCAGCAGATTACAGGAATAATGTAAATTCACTATAAGGGATAAATTCTAAAGACTTTCTGTTATGGAGTTATAAACACTCCATATAAGTGTTTGGCATCTTTGGAAAAGAAATACCTGTAGATTGTGACATTTGTAAAAAGAATCCTATTTAGCACTATTGGTATAACAAAAACTTGGGAAATCCTAATAGGAAGTCAAATTTGCGGTTTTCTTAAAATGTAAATTTTCACTACACTGCGTTGCATAAGTATATTACAAAAGTTTTTTTTTTTTAATTTTTAACTGCTTTTAAGAGTGTGATAACTGATCTCTTATCGTGTAAAATTTATGAGATTAATTAATTGATTTAAGAGAAAAATTGTTGTCATAATGTTTTGTTTGGTGGTTCATGACTATAATTGCATACAACGGTAAACAAGGAAGAAAAGTAAATAAATTGGTCTTAATGCAATTTTAATCAATTTGCACAATAAAAAAACAGCAAATTTCACTCGTTGTTCATGTGATTTTTAAAAAGGGAAAATTTCAGCCTATTAAAAAAGTGGCTGAAGTTTTCGGGAAATTGATAGAAAAATAAAGCGTTCACATGTGCACTCTGGGAACTTCAGTTTTAAAAATTTTTAGTTGTTTCGTTTGTAATACAGTTTCTTTATTTTTATGTAAATGTCAGTCATTTGAAGAAATAATTTAATTTTTTACTAACCTTTTAGTTCATTTAAGAAAACAAACCACATCAAATGCCTGTTTTATGATTTAACATTAATTTTGACAGCCATTTTTAGTTATTTAAAAAAATAAAACATAAATGTTTGTTTATTTTTTCCGAACATATTTGGTTAATTATTTACTACAATTGTTAGTAATTTATCGAACAGTAAAAACAAATGACAAATGTTAGTTGAATTTAATGAAATGTTAGTCGTCCTTTCTTCAAGTGTAATTTCATTTGTTTTTGACTATATTTGCTGTCGTCTTTACCTACACAATGTCCTTAGTGTGTGTGTCACAAATAATAGTCTGAGTGCTTATGGTAAAAATAAAACAGGTGGCCCGAAAAAAGGCTATCTGACCTGCGAAGTATAATCAAATGTGCCAGCAAATCAACGAAAAGCCAAATCAAACATAAGTGTGCTCTTAAATGATTCCCAGAGAATTACTCGCTAAAAGCTGATGTCAATGCCACAAAACTGTTCGACTTGAGTTCGCTAAAAGGAATTTAGAAACCAACGAAGAAGAATTCATTTGCCAACAGTACATGTAAGTCGTCAGATGATGGAATGGCTATCATCAAAAATATAAGAGTTTTGGAATGGGCCGCATGTTCTCGTGATCAAAACAACATCGAGAATATTTGGGGGAGTATTAACCCGTCGAGTTTACGCAGAAAACTGTCATATGAAAGCGTTTTAATCTAAAAGAAGCAGTTATTGATGCGTGGAGATCTATAACGATAGGAGCAACAGTAGTAGAAGGAGCTCGGTAGTAGCAACAGTATTTGTTTGTCAATCGAATACTACCGAATTTTTCGGTTGTGACAACAATCATTCGGTTTATAACAACATAATTCTGGCACGACAATAGAATTTCAATTGCCTGAACAGAAATTCGATAATAACAACCGAAAAATTCTATAGCTACAACCGAACCATTCGATTGTCTACAAATACTAGCCATCGTATTCGTTTTCTGGGTGTATTGATAAATCTAAAATATCTTTACAACAGTATTTGTTTTTCAAAAAAACCAACATGATTTTAATTAATTTTATTTCACTACTTTTTGGTTTGTTTTTATGATTAATATAAAAAATAATTATAATTATTTGGCATCAAAGCTGCATCTGATGTCATGATATATGTTTAAAACCTTTGTTGGTAATTGCATTTTATCGTTAATAGTATTAAATCAATTTTTGATTCAATTAAATATGCAAAATTGTTGTAATGAATAAATATATTTGTACAGTTAATCTACAAATGACTGACAAAGACTTTAAAATTAAAAACCCCCAAATATATTGAATAATGAAAGAAACGTTGTTTTAATAATATTTTCAAAGAAAATTTATACAAATCTGTCCGATTATAATAAAGTTGTTTAATAGAAGTTTGATATTTTAAACACTTTGACGACAAATGGTTGATACGAGGGCGGTCCCAAGATCAGCCGACTTGACGTATAGCATTACTCAAGTTTGAAATATTTACTTTTCCTAACAAATAATCTATAGAGGTTTTGTTTTCAAATTTATTAATTGACCACTTTCAGGAATGTGTTCATAGATCTGTTTCGGGAATGTTCTAGGTTCCCATCATCAGAACATGTTTTGAAAGAGTGACAATCCCATGCAAAACATCAAACATTCATATAACCTTGTTTTCCCACTATATGAGAACTACTGTATAAGCTCGAAGTTAAATATTATCACCATTGATCCTGAAAGTGGTCAATTAATAAATTTGAAAACAAAAACTCTATAGATTATTTGTTGAGGACAATATTCTAATAAAGAAAGAAGAGCATGGCCTCGAACTTGAATAATTTTCATTGCACAATTAAAGGTCGAAAAAACATAAATTTTTATTTTCAATAAAAATTTTATCAAACTTGTAAAAAAGACAAAGTACGGTCTTAGTTTAAGTTGCCCTTTACATACAAAACAAGTGTGAAATAAAAGAAGAATAAAAACAAAAAAACGCGTGTATTGTATATTTACCAAAGGCAGAGCTTGCACATAACGAACAAGTTTTCAATTTATTTTTGATCAATGGTGATAATCTTTAACTTCGAACTCATATATTAGCTCTCATTAAGTGGGATAACTAGGTTATATGAATGTTTGATGTTTGCATGTTATTGTGACTTCTTTTAAAACGTGCTCTGATGTTGGGAGTCTAGAAAATTCCCAAAATAGATCTATTAACACATTCCTGGAAGTGGTCAATTAATAAATTTGAAAACGAAAACTCTATAGATTATTTGTTAGGGTCAAAATTCTAATAAAGAAAGAAGAGCATGGCCTCGAATTGAATAATTTTCATTTCGTGGCACAACTAAGGTCGAAAAAACATAATTTTTATTTTTAATAAAAATTGTATCAAACTTTTAATAATTACTTTGATGAAAAGTGGAAACCTTATAAAATATATGTTTTAAATTTCAAGGCACCACGTTGTTCAGTATTTTTTTTTTTTTTGGAGCCAACAAAGATGAACTATCTCAGTCGATTTTTAAACATGGAAAATTGGCTACCGTTACGTAATCAGACTATCATTTGAAAGGTCCTCAGTCCAACCAATGTTAAACCCCCCAGCTGGATTATACTCTGGGGAGTCTGGTCCTTCGTTTACGACTGTAAAATAGTGGGTGACAGAGATTAAACGAGGCCGTACAAGCTGTCCAAGACGAACACCGTAGTGGTCTACCAATTGAGGTTTCCACGCCACAAATGGTTAAGAAAATCCACAAAATGGTATTGGATGATAGCCCGGCTTAACGTGCATGAGCTGTTAGAGAGAAAGCTGTGCGCAAGATAGGTAACGCGTTGCTCACATAGAACAAAACAGCGTCGTGAAGATGTTTCAATAGAGTGTTTGGCGATGTTTGACCGCAATAAAGCCGAGTTTTTCGGCCGAGTCGTAACTATGGATGATACATTGTTCCACCACCAATTCGTGGACTGAATCGAGAATCGTGTCCAAAGAGGCGAAGACAGTTACATATGCAGGCAAATGTTTGCATGGTGTCTGTTTTTTGCGGTGAGATTGGAATAATTTTTATCGATTATCTTCAAAAAGGAAAAAAGAATCAACGCGAGTAGTATTCTAAACTTTTTTCAGACGAAATTGAGAAAAAAGGCCGCATTTGCCGAAAATTCCATCCAATCCATCTGGATGATTTTAACAAAAGTGCACTCAGGGAACTTATGCTTTAAAAATATGTAGTTCTTTGGATTGTAATGCAAGTTTCTTTATTTTTAATGTAAATGTCAGTCATTTGCAGAAACAATTTAATTTTTTCTAACCTTGTAGTTCATTTAAAAAAGCAAACCACATCAAATTACTATTTTGCGATTTTACATTAATTTTTTACAGTAGTTTTTATTATTTAAAAAAATAGAAAAAGTAAATGTTTATTTAGTTTTTAACAACATATGTTTTTATTTTTACTACAATTGTTAGTAATTTTTTTTGAAACAGTAAAACAAATGACAAATGTTAGTTGAATTTAATGAAATGTTAGTCGTCCTTCCTTCTGATATAAAATTATTGTGTCGTAAATATTTTTTTTTTTTAATTATTAATTTTGTGACCTAAAGTCCCACTTTTAAAATTTTAATTTAATAATAGTTCTAAAAATGTAAAATGAAATCTATTTAATAATAAATAACTCCTGAAGAAATTGGAAATAAGCCAAAGAAACGTCGAGTGAAAAATTAAATAATTTTTTTCTATTTTCATTTAATTATCCGACAATTGACCAATTAGTCCAACGGAAATACCTTAGAAACAAAGAAATTTCCTTTGTTTTTAACTACAATTTCTGTCATCTTTACCTTTATAATATCCTTAGTTTGGTTGTAAACTACACTAGAGGGATGTAGCTCTTTTAGTGATGTAGCTTTTTAAATGTAGCCTGATCGTCTCATAACCTTACAAAATCAACCCAAATTGTTATATTTTTTTAAGTTCCGGTCGTCAAAGGGTTAATATCTGCACCCATACAAGAAGGCGTATGCGTAATTTTTGTTGTTATTATGATCCTTTTGTCTGTTATTGGGTAGTTTCACTGTTTTTTTTTTTCATATAATAATGAAGACAACGACGATGATAATGATGAATAAGTGAATAAACTAACTGTCATTTGCTAATTATCCATCAGAGAATTAAAACGAACAGCACATAACAAACTGTGAAAATGGGTAAAACGTGTAAACATCAAATATAATTACCAACATGTTTGTCCTATGAAAATTGAACGGGAGTATGTTCAATTGTAGTGTAAATGTTGTGTATATATTGAGCAGGCATATATGTATATTAGGGCGGGTCGATTTGTAGGGAGGCAAAAAAAATCGCTCAACGTACAAGGAAAATCGTATTCTAGGGATCAAAATGAGAACTTTGCCAAAGGAACCATACCTCCAAACGAATTCTGATGTCCCGACTTTTTTGAAAATGCCCACTTTGATATTTCAGAAAGTAGGAGGAATCTCTCCAAGATTATGGGAGCTACTTTTTCTCCGGGAGACGCGCTAGCAGATTAATGCATAAATCATCATTCTAGGTGACCGTTAAGGGGTTAAAAATCAAATCATAGCAAAATGTACAAATCTCGGGATAGAGATATTTCAGAAAGTAGGAGGAGTATTTCCAAGATTAGGGTCTCTATTTCTTCTCCGAAAGACGCTCTAGCAGATGAATGTGTAAATTATATTCGATTGGGTTGGATTCGATTGGGGCACTCTAAGTGGGTCAAAGTGGATTTTTTAAAAAAACTTGACCCTACGGTTCAAAAGTCGGGACATCAGAATTCGTTTTAGAGGTATGGTTCCTTCGGCAAAGTTTCTTATTTTGATCCCTAGAATACGATTTTCCTTGTACGTTGAGCGATTTTTAAATCGACCCGTCCTAATGTATATGTGTACTTAGACGGAGATATAGGGTAGCAGTTGGAGCATTTGCCGGCGTGCCATTTACCCCACCCCAATTAATGGGGCAGCTAAAAAAAAAGACGTGTTACTTAAATTTGTATTCTCTACAACATGAAAAAGTTTACCAAGATATTCCGTTCTCTAGTCTGCTACAAAACAAAAAAAAGCGATCGAAAATTGGTCCATCCGCTAAGGCGGCACAGTGCCAAACGATTGTCAATATGTTGTTTAAGAAAAATCAAATATAACGCAAGTAAAATAATAGGACAAGGAGTTATTCAACAAGCAGTACGTTTTTTATTTCTCCGAATTTTTAGTCAAAACTTACACAAAAGTTTAAGCTATCGAAATGTACAATACAACAAAATATCATTAAATGAAAATATGTAAGGAAAGGCACATTTTCTTCAATGTTTCATCTTTAAACATTACATTAGTGTATTTTTTGCAATACCTAAATGGACCTGCTAAATTATCTCTACATAACCAATGTTTAGGTCTTTACCATAATGCATTTTACAAGACATTCATGAAAGTTTTTTTAATTTATGCAACTTCTAATATTAAAAAAATTTTATCGGAAAGACTTTAAGTTTTATGAAGATTTTTCATTTGCTCTACAAAATTTCATTAACATTGACTTTAATGGAACCTGTTTCATAGATTCTATGAAGAATTTCAATTTACGAGTTCTGGTGACAATTTGTATTTAAGATATGAAGAAATTCATTAATGACGTGAAGATAATTCTCTCAGTGCAATTGATTATAAGGTTTTGTACGAGTAATATTTTTAATAAAAAACAATAACAAAGTAATTAACATTTAAAATGCTAAATGTTCTAGAAGTAAGTTAGAATGATTTTAAAAGTTCAAGTTTCTTTGATGTTAAACAAAATATACCTACACTGAGAGAATTATCTTCACTTCAGTAATGAATTTCTTCTTAGCTTTCTTCATAGGAACTCGTTTATTGGAACTTTTTATAGAATCTATGAAACAGGTTTCTAAGTCCAAGTTTATGAAATGTTTGTGGAATTAATGAGAATCTTCATAAAACTAATGAATCATTCCGACGATGAAGAATTATAGGATTTATAAAACAGTTTTATTAAAATTTTTAATATTAAGAAGTTCCTTGAATTAAAAAAAGTATTCATGAACGTCTTGAAAATGTAGTTTTTAAAATTTGGCGAACACTTGAGAATTAAATCTTAAAACTAAAGTGTGAAATCTATGAAAATTAATGAAATTATGAAATTTTATAAAAAACTAAAAAAAAATAAGTAAGTAAAATAACTTTATAGCTCTAAAGAAAAGTTTAATTTAATTTACAAAGAGATAATTTATGAAATCCAATGATTTGTTTTATATGAAAACTATGAAATCTTATGAAAAAAAGTTTATGAACAAATTTTTAATATGTATAAATTTTCTTGGATCAAATGAAATTCTTCATTGAACACACGAAAAAATTCTATGAAATTGTTTCATTAATATCATGAACAATAATAATGAAATTTAATTCTACAAACATTTAAAAATATATATTTTGTTTTCTTAAAATTGTGTATTTTAAAATTTTTTTTTTTAAAAATTAGGTAAAGTGGTTGGGTTTTGAATATTTTTTATCGCATTTCTTAACAAAAAGTCAAAAAAAAAAACTCACAAAAATGGCATTTTATGGCATTTTAGGAAAGGCTTTTTCAAACTGGCATTCTGCAAAATAATTGGAAAAATGACAAATGAGTCATTCTCTATGAAAACACCGAAAAAAATGAAAAATTGTTGCTGGACCATTTGGATTTTGTTAAAACTTTGTGGAAATGTTCCTAAGGGTTCCAAGAACCAAAATCCAAGAGGATTTAATTTTTGCACACGGCACTACCGGTTCACGCAAAATAAAAGAACTAAAAAGTCTTGTTTTTGTGCGTAGTGGTTTGAGCTGTTAAAATTTTTCTGCTAGAGATATCTATATGGTGAATGCATCGTTTTAAAGCTGAAGGATTATAGTTTCTATCAAAAATATAAAATTTGACTTAATTCATACACCCGTAAAATAACGTAGTATTGAAAATAAGCATATTTCATTGGTTTTTTGTGTTTTTCAATGAACTCCAGTGTCGGCGCTAATGAATATAAAAGCATAATAATTCTCAGATACAAATTAGACATGTCGGAGAAAAATACAAAATTAAAATTGGCTCAATCTGGCAACTCGTTATGAAAAATCGTTACTTGAAATTTGGAAATTTTGAAAATTTGCATATTTCAGTCTACAATTTGGTCATGTTTGTTAGCAGATACAAACTTGAAAATACAGAGTATTTACTCCCTACTTTTAACTTTATAACACTTCAAGACCCGTTTAGTTATTTCACTCCTCTCGGATTTACAGGGTTTTAAAGAAAAGCCTTTTTGATTTTTTGTATGTATTTTTGTACTTCCCTCAATTGTTTATACAGAGAAATTAAAAAAAAAACAAGTATTATTATGAGGTAACAAAGAATAATTATGGACTAAAAAATATATTTAATAAATTCAGTAGATTTTTGATGTTAAAAAATTTTACAGTGGTGGCATAAAATAGGCAAATGGTATATTTTTATCATTTAAAGTAGAAAAGTTATAGTTTAAATGTGGGGTAATTAAGAATCGTGGAATAAGTTTTATATTATTTTTATAAAGTGTTTGTTCTTATAATATTCGAAGTTTCAAAGTTATCAGAAGCTGAAAACTTTCGTACTTTTATCTGACTGTGAGAAATCGGAGAGAAATTGTGGTAGTTTCTTGTATTTTTAATTGTGCAAACATCAATAAATCTTTTTGACAAAAAGTTTTCGATAGCATCAACATCAGGAATGGATACAAAACAAAAAATTATACCAGGAATTTGGGTAGAACAAAAATCAAACATTGCTGTAGGTGTTAGGATATGATGATCCGCAGTTCGCTGTAGACTTGCTTTCCTTACAGTCTGCTTAATTGTACCTCCTGCTCCGTCACAAGGACTTTGCCATGAGAAGTGGCAAAAAAGTGCCACTTAGCTTTCTAAGCCGAAATCGTCTTTGTGATGACAAATGTTGATAAACATTTTTTTATTATTGTAAAATTTTTGTAAAATTTTTATAATAAATTTTTTAGTGAATAATTATTCTCTGTTTCTTCATAATACTACTTGTTTTTATTTTAATTCTCTGTATATAATAATTGAGGGAAGTATAAAAATACATACAAAAAATCAAAAAGGCTTTTCTTTAAAACCCTGTAAATCCGAGAGGAGTGAAAATAAACTAAACGGGTCTTGAAGTGTTATAAAGTTAAAAGTAGGGAGTAAATACTCCGTAATTTTTAAGTTTGTATCTGCTAACAAACATGACCAAATTGTAGCCTGAAATATGCAAATTTCAAAATTTCCAAATTTCAAGTAACGATTTTTTCATAACGAGTTGCCAGATTGAGCCAATTTTAATTTTGTATTTTTCTCCGACATGTCTAATTTGTATCTGAGAATTATTATGCTTTTATATTAATTAGCGCCGACACTGGAGTTCATTGAAAAACACAAAAAACCAATGAAATATGCTTATTTCAATACCGCGTTATTTTTCGGGTGTATGAATTAAGTAAAATTTTTTATTTTTGATAGAAACTACAATCCTTCAGCTTTAAAACAATGTGTTCATCATGTAGATATCTCTAGCAGAAAAATTTTAACACCTCAAACCACTACGCACAAAAACAAGTCTTTTTAGTTTTTTTATTTTGCGTGAACCGGTAGTGCCGTGTGAAAAAATTAAATCCTCTTGGATTTGGGTTTTCAGACCCTAAATATCATTTCCAGTTAGTTTGAGTAAAATCTAAGATATGCCAGCTTTGCCCATTTGGTGATTTCATACAGAATAACTCAAATGCCATAAAAAAAACTTGCCCTAGATATGAATATCAAATTTATATGAAAAAGTCTGCTGTACAAGTTAAAGTCTGGATATTTTAAGAAAAGTTATTCACCATAAAACCATTTTTTTATATTTTTGGTATTTGTACTACTAAAGTTAGAATTAAAAAAAAAAACGGTTTTTTTTTTTAAATTAATAACATGTTTGAACTATATAGCAATGATTATTTCATAGATTACATAGATCGC
>CM037853.1:153912998-154002206 GCA_021234595.1 Delia radicum | reverse complement strand
TTTTTTTTTTAATTAATAACATGTTTGAACTATATAGTAATGCCTATTTCATAGATTACATAGATAGCAAACCCTTCTTCCTCGTTTAACAACAAACACATTTTTTTCACACACATTCACATAGTTTTGTATAGGTACACGACGTATGTCCAAAACATTCTCATGAGTTACGTGCACTGACAGCTAATGTCAAAGAGTTTGACATCTATGTAATATATGGCTTATTTGACAAATTTTAAAAAGTTGAATTGGACAAAAAAAGAAAAACAAAAGAATACCAGATTGAAAAACGCAAAATAGCTTAATATCTTCTTCACATGACTAATGTCCGACCAAAGGCTTCGGCAAAAAACGATATTTGGTGGGGTTTTTGGAATTCGGGGACAATCTACACAAATTTGATGTTGAGCACATAGTTATTGAGCCGTTTTATTCGATTTTGAGAAAAATTTAAGGCTAAAGACGAAGTTTAGCAGTAAATTTAAATAAATGGCCGCCGAAGCTTTTCTGATTTGGCCGATTGTTCGTTGGCCGATTATGAATTCAATGAATAACTACGAACTTGTCTTAGATTGACGATCAAAATCGCATCTAATAAGCCTATAAATATTTTTCCATTAGTCAAATTTGTCCGTACCGAATATATAATAAAAGCATTTTTTGGACGAAGTGTTGGGTCGGACACTACACTGAGAGAATTATCTTCACTTCAGTAAAGAATTTTTTCACAGTTTCAATGAAAAAATGAATTGTCCATTAAAACTTTCAAATAATCTATTGAACAGGTTTCATTAAATCAATGTTTATGAAATGTTTATAGAATTAATGAAAATCTTCATAAAATTAATAAATCATTCCGAATGTTTATAGAATTTATTAAACAGTTTCATAAATTATTGATTTTAAGTAGTTTTTAAAATTAATAAAGCTCTTCAAGAATATCCTGAAAAAGACATTAAAACTAAGCCAATGGACGCTTCTTATGATAATTTAAACAATTTCATAGAAGCACAATATTAATTGAAATAATAAATACATTGAAATAATAAAGCACTTTATAAAATATTTCTTCATTGAATCTACGAAAAAAATTCTATGAAATTGTTTCATTAATATCATTAAGGATAATTCTCTCAGTGTATACATAACAAAATTAAAATTTTTTTTTTTAATCTTGCAGTAGTGAATAAAGTTAAGAATGTGAATTTTCAGCGTTAACGTTTTAGTTTTAAACTAAATAAAATTGTCGGAATAATTCATTAGTTTTATGAAGGTTTTTCATTAATTTCACAAACATGGCTTTAATGAAACCTGTTTCAGAGATTCTATGAAAAGTTTCAATGGATGAGTTTCAGTGCCAATTTTCATAAAGCTATTAAGAAATTCATTACTGAAGTGGACATAATCTCTCAGTGAATATCCATAATCAACTGTGACCGATATTAAAGTTTTATTTCCAAAAAAAAATTCCTTTGATTTTGTTAATCCTACTTGACTTGAGTAAAAATTAGTTTTCTTTAATATTGATCTCGATAGCTTCTGGATCTCCGATTATATAACGCCCATGGTTAGTTAGGGCTTATAACTTTGAATCGAGTTTTTAATGCAGTTTTAATTTTGTGTCAAAATAGTTAGAATGCAATTCCATTCTGGTAACTTAACATAGACTACTACTTACACTTATTATTATTTGTATTCAGTGTTGCCATGTATTTTTTTCAAAAAACTGTAAAAAAAACTGTTTTTTTAAGAAAAAACTGTTTTTTTTTTAAAATAAAAAACAGTAGACAAAACAGTTAATATGTGCATTTTGAATTCAATTGCATTTTATTTAAACATAAAACAACATAAAAACATTAAACACATAACATAAAGCATTTTATATATACATGTTGTACTCGTAGACCAACTAAACACAACATAAGAGAAACGAAAACGAAAACAGACAGAAACAAAAGAACATTCAGGGTTTCAACACAAACAAATGCTAAAAAGGGAGTTAAAACTTACTACACAGTTGCATTCAATGCGTAGTATTATTTTTTATTGAAACATTTTGCGCAACTTTTGTATTAAATTTATAAATTCAAGTAAAAAAAAGTAAATCGAGCAGGTAAACTGTTGAAAACTGAAAAAACTGAAAAAAGGCTGAAATTAAACAAATCATGAAAAACTGGAAAACTGGCAATATGGTAACACTGTTTGTATTCGTCTTTGCTTACATGCTCTCTCTCTCTGATCACTCATTTGGTCACTTTTGTTTTATTTTATCGTTATTTTACATCAGTAGTGAAAATAACAACATTAACAACAACTACAACAACATGCCATAACAAACAACCATTATAATGTTAATTAATGTCATTTAATTTGTTATATGATTTTTGTTAGTAATATTTTTATTTTAATATAAAATGAAAAAAACAACTGAGTTAACATATTTTCCATGTTTTTTACGGAGTTTTTTTTGTTTTTTTTTTGTTTTTGTGAAGTAATTTAATTTTAATGATCGTCCTTTTTGTTGTTATTACTTATGTATTGGTTTTGTTGTAGTTTTTTTTTATACTTTTAACCATTATTGTTTGTGGTTTGCTGCATTAGTGTTTTTAGTGTTTGTAATCCAGTGTGTGTATGTGTGTTGGGCGTCCCGAATAAAATAATAATAGGATTACCACTCAATCGATGCATATTAAAGAGCTGAATATGGGAAAATAAATAATATATTTTAGAAGTGAATCTTTAGTTCCCTACCAGCTATTGAAGATACAGGTGGTAGTGAATTTTGACCAAAAGAAAGTTTCGAATTTTGTTTTCGAAATATGAAAAAATATTTTTAAATTTTATAGCGTAATTTTGGCCACCGGGGGATTTTTAGTTTTGAGCAAGTACAATTGTTTAAGTACAAATTAAAAAAAAAAAAAAAAAAACATAAAGTATAGAAATTGTACTTAGTCTAAATTAAAAAATCATCTGGTGGACCAAATTAATCTACAGAAAATTTAAAATCATTTTAAAGTACACTCAAATAAAAAAGTTAGTAAAGTCAGCAAAAAACTTTGCTGAGTCAGCAAAATTTAGTCAGGAGGGTGCTTTCAAACAAATTGCTAAGGTCAGCAAAATATTTTGCTGAAAATCAGCGAGCTGATTTTTAGCAACAACTTAGTAGGTTCAGCAAAAGTTTTGCTAAAACTTAGTAGATTAGAAATTAAAAACCCTTGCTAAAAATTAATAAAATTTTTGCTGAATATTAGTAGATTGAAAAAAAACTCAAAAAATTTGTAGAAACATTATACTTTAGTTTATTTATTTGCTGAAAATCTTAAAAACATATTTTTGTGATTCTGTTTAAAATAATTTACAATACGTTACAAAATATAAAATGTACATACTCCCAAATTGACGATATGAATTAATCTAATATCTAAAACAATAGACATAATTTATATAACGTAAACGAAATTATCTTGAATTAGTTACATCAATTATTGTCTAAATGATGCTATCTTTTAAAGGAACGCAAATGCCGCTGAGAATTATAGAAACGAAACGAAAAACTAACAAAATATAACATATAAAACCCTTTTTTGCAATAAGAAAATGGAAACAGAAATATCTATTTAAGATGTATGTCTTTGTCTTTCGCTTTAGTCTGTCTACACTCAAAAAAAAAAGTTTGTAAAGTCAGCAAAAAATTTGCTGAGTCAGCAAATTTTAGTCAGGAGGATGCTTGCAAAAAAGTTGCTAATGTCAGCAAAATCTTTTGCTGAAAATCAGCGAACTGATTTTTAGCACAAAATTTGTAGATTCAGCAAATGTTTTGCTAACACTTAGTAGATTAGAAATACAAAAGCTTTGCTAAAAATTAATAAATTTTTTGCTGAATTTTAGTAGACTGAAAAAAAGCGAAAAATTTGTAGAAAAATTGTAATGTAGTTAATTTATTTGCTGAAAATCATAAAACATATTTTTGTGATTCTTTTAAAAATATTTTACTATAATAACGAAATATAAAAATTTTCATTTTCCCACATTGACGACATGAATTCATTTAATATCTGAAAATATATAGAAATAAATATATATAATATAACAAAAATTGTCTTTCAATTACTTACATCAATGGTTGTCTAAATGATGCTATCGTTTAAAGGACGCGCAACTGCCGAAGATAATTATAGAACGAAACGAAAAAATAAACAAAACAAACGAAACGAAAAAACAACCCTTTTTGCAATAAGAAAAAGGAACCATAAAAATCTACCTAAGATGTGTGTCTTTGTCTTTCGCTTTATTCTGTCTACATTTCTGTATATGTTTGTTTGCAATTTGACCACACACATAACATTTAGTTTAAATAAATAAATATTTTATTTTGTCTTTTATTTAATTAATAGACAATTATTTTCACAAGCCGGTGACAACGCAAAATTTAAGTTGTTTTAATCCTCAATTTTATTTTATGTATGAAAAGAGATACAAAAACTTCCATGGCTGATTTTTTATACGTCTTATTAGATTTGTACTTTTTAGTATCATTTTCCTCTTCTCTACTACATCTTGACATGCCGCGACATCTACTTCATTCTGCGTATATCTTTCAATCTGGTTGTCGTCCACACTATTAATGTGCTTATCAGCACAATTTTTTTTTTAGCCAAAATTAATTAGTAAAACATTAGTATATTAGTAAAGCATTAGTATAAAACAGTAAGTGCTGAATAAGTATAACAAAAATTTTAGCTGAAAACACGATTTTAGCAAAAATTTAGCTAAAAAATAGTATACCTGATTTACAAGACGTTTTACTAACTTTTCTACTAACTTATTTTTTTGAGTGTACTTATTGCATATTTGTTTTGCGATTTGACCACACAAGATTATTAATATATATAAACATTTAGTTTAAAAATACACATGTAATCTTTATTAAATTTAAATATTTTATTTTGTCTTTTATTTAATTAATAGATTAAGTTGTTTTAATCCACAATTTTGTTTTATATATGAAAACAGATACAAAATCTTCAATGGTTGTTTTTTTTTCATATTATGTCTTACTGAGCTGAACTTTTTAGTATCATTTTCTTGTCACTATAAACATCTAGACATGCCGCGACATCTAATTCATTCTGCGTATATCTTTCAGTATGGTTGTCGTTCACACTATGATGTGCTAATCAACACAATTGTTTTAGCAAAATAAATTAGTAAAACATTCGTAAAATTTTAGTAAGACGTTAGTTCAAAACAGTTAAGTGCTATATAAGTATAACTAAACTTTTAGTTTTAAAACATAATTTTAGCAAAAGATTTGCTGAAAAATAGTATAGCTGATTTACAAGATGTTTTACTAACTTTTCTACAAGCTTATTTTTTTGAGTGTAATAAGCCAAAAACTACGACACTTTTTGGATAAAAATGCACTAAAACCGGCAAACTTAAATCGCTGGTACAGAACTATAGATCCACTTCAAAAAATTATTTCTACAATATTCAGCTCTTTAATATGCATCCATTCAATGGTATTCCTTCAACCAATTCGAAAAAGTACCATAGTCGGGACACCATAATGTGTTTGTAATGTGTATGCCATTTTATTTGTTCAGATTGTGAAGATTTTTTTTTTTATTCAAGCTAATTACAGTTTTCATAATGGGTTTTAAACATGATATAACACATTATTAAACTACACTTTTTGTTTAATTTTTATAAAATTATCTAAAGTTAAATATATAATATTTTCAACCTTAAATTGACATATTATAGTTATATTCAATTGACAAAATTCAAACAAGTTTTAACTTTCAAGAGCTTTCAAAGGCACTCAACCGTCCTGAGATCTAAAATGTAAACACTTCTTATGTTGCAATTTTTCGGATTTTTAATTTGATCTATTAAATATCAAAAAAAAAAAAATTAGATTGAACCATCCAGCAATTAACTTTTTGAAATTGTTCGATTAATCGTTACAATTTGATATTATTATACATAATGCTTATATTTGTGGCAATCTATTACAAGTATAAGATATATGTATACTTAATTTATGAACATTTTTTTAATATGTTTTAGTCGAACAATTTCTCGAGTAAATTAAAATGGTCAATTTCGAGTAATGAATAACTCGAACAATTTTGTTCTATTAATCGAGTTAGATTGTCAGATTGCTTTTCACAATTTGTTAAATAAGTTTGGGACTTTAGCACATTTAATACTATAAATGCAATTAATGTTATCCCGATGAAAATAAATTTAAATAAAAAAAAAAAAAAAAAAAAAAATTAAATTGTTCGTATTTCTTAGCGCTGATCCCCACAAGATTTTCTCTTACATTTATTAACAATTCCTAATTTTGTAATAGTAACAGTTGATTATGATCTCAAACCTGACAATTAAATGAAATTTTAAAAGATCAACAGTACATACAAAATTTTCAAAGCTTTTTCTTTTATAACATATAGTTATAGCCATTTGGCAGTTACTGCTTGAATTTAAATGTAATACTTTTTTAGCAGGGGTATACATTTTTTGCGTGGCACCACGATATGGTTATTTTTTTTTTTGTTATTTTTGAGAAAAAACGTTCCCCACCGAGACATACATATGCCTAACATATAAATTTTTTTTTTTTAATATCCTTGAACAATTACGGACATTATGATCAGAGAAGACAAAAATGGAAAATTTCGTTGTGTTTATGGCAAAAAAAAGATTGGAAATAGCTAAAAATAGAAAATCCGCATAAAATGTAAAAAATAGACTTTTTTAAAAGAAAAAGTAAAAAAATTTGAGAAAAAAAAATAATTTAAAGCAAAGCAAATCTGAAAAAGCCATTTTAAAGCTTAAAAATGTTTTCTTAGGCTTTAAAGTGTTTTCTGTTTTTAATCATATGAAGGAGTAAAAATGAAAAAAAAACACATTTGTCTCCTCCGATTATGATTCTCAAATAAAGCGGGTGGTAGTTTATGTAGACACCGAAAATAAAAGAAATACATTTAAGACCAAAATTTGCAATTTCCAAAAATTAAGCAAAATTTTTATATACGAGGGCGGCTCAATAAGTCCGTGACTTTTCGAACTTTCCTCGTAGTTATATGAAATGCAACACTGCTCTCATCAAGTACCACCTGTTAATAGACTACTGTCAAATTTTCAGCAAGTTTCCGTCATTTAATGTGCGTTTTAACAGCTGTTCAAAACATACAACCTCGTGAATTTTTTTAAAAATAAAAAAAAGTGAATTTCGAGTACTCATTAAACCTTATTTATTGTGAAAAAAAGATCAATCAAACCAAGGAAAAGCTTGATAAATACTATGGGACTCTGCACCATCGATTTCAATGGTTAAAAAAGTGGTTTACTGACTTTCGTTGTGGTCGCACAAGTACAAATGACGCTGAACGTTCTGGACGGCCAATTAAGGTCAATACACCCGAAAATGTCGAAAAATCCACGATATGGTGTTGGCCGATCGAAAGTAAAAGTGCGTAAGATTGTTGATGCCTTAGCGATTTGTAACTGTGCATGAAACATGGATCCATTTCAACACTCCGGAAACCAAGCAGCAGTCTAAACAATGGGTTTCTCCTGGTGAACCGGCTCCGAGAAGGCCAAGGTAAGTTTGTCGGCCAATAAGGTGATGGCAACAGTTTTTGGGGGATGCCACGGGGACCTTCCAAAGGGAAACAATAAACGGCGAATATTATGCCAAATTATTGGCCAAGAAAAAATTCTTTTTAATCAAGATAATGCACGGGTGCACACGTGTGCAGTCTCAATGGCAAAAATTCCATGAATTGGGCTACGAAATTGGTACCTCATCCAATTTCCAATTTTTAAACCTAAAGAAATAGCTTCGGGTCGAAAGAGATTTAGCTCCAACGATGAAATTATTGATCAAACAAATGCCTATTTTATAAACCTTGAAATAGTCCTATTTTTGGATGAAGGGACATTCCTTATATTTTACTATAATTGTTCAAAATTATCGCTTTTTTTACGTATGTTGATTAAAATTGTTCCCAAAACTTATATCTTAAGTATTTTAAAAAATATTCAAAATATTTTTTTTAGTAAATTTAACCCTTTTGTGATACGGGGTCAAAATTACCAATTTTCCTTAATTAGCCTTAAATCCATTTTTTTTAAGTATAAAACATAAATTTTAAAACAAAAAACCATTATTTTTAACCGACAGGTTTACCCTATTGTGCTTCGGTTGTCACAATGACCCATTAAAAGAAGAGTTGGAGGAAGGAGAAGAAATTTTGAAAAAGTTTTTAATTAAAAAAGAAAACCTTAAAACTTTTTTTGCTAAAGATAATTCATCAATTTTGATGGAACTAGTCTCTAAAAATACGAAAAAACTTTTGAAGAGATTCCAAATTTCAATGAATTTTTTACAACAAGACCCAAGTACCTGGAAAGATTGTGAAGAATATAGAAAAGGAAAGGATATTGTTCAAAAAACTAAAGATTGTAAATGACTGCGCCGAGCGAGGTATTAAGCAATATTTATTCAAAGTAAGATATTTTTAAACTTAACTAATTTAAATAATTATTGTTCTTCTTTTCAGGTTGTACAAAACTATCGACAACAGTATACAAAGCATGCTAATTTACAAAATTTAAGAAATGAGTACATTTAATAAAACTTATTGCAAAACGACATTTACTTTATTAATATTAAAAACATAATTTTACACGCAGAGAAAAAATATGGTTGCAATATGATTGCGGCCACAAAACTATGTTTCCTACAGCAATAAACTATTATTTTCAATTAAGCTATTATTGTATCAATCATAATTCACCAATAATATGGTTGCTTTTATCATGTTCTAGTAAAATTTCTCTCTTTTTCAGTTATCATATTATGTGTTCTCTACAATCATACTATAGTATTTATTATCATATTTCTCTATCTACTGCAGCCATATTATAGTTACACCAACTATAAGATGATCATTTGGTTTTTTAATGAGCGTTTTCGCTCTTTTAATCTCATTCTTGTTTGAGATTTTGTGAAAAGAAGTTCTGAGAAACAATGTAGTGGTGTTAATTTTAATGGTGATCTGTTATGTGGAAGAAGGAATAAGTTTGCAGTCTCAACCCGGTCTACCGTGGAAGTCTTGGTAATTGTAATAGTGACTTGTTTTGTGGAAGAAGGAATAAATTGTATTCTTATCTCGGTCGGCCCTGGAAGTCTAGGTAAAAGTTTAATTGTCGCGCACCCGTTAAATAAAGTTATTGTTTATTATAAAAAAGTGATAAAAAAGTGCTTTATTATTTAATTGTTTATAATTACACAAAAAAATATTGTTAAAGAAAAAAATGTAAAAGAAAAATTTAACAAAATGCACATGCTTTTAGGTATGTAGTACGAAATAATTATAATATGTTGGCAATAATCATAATATGGTAATAAATGTTGACGAAATTCGTGTCCATGATCATACTATGATAACTAGGACTATACTATGGTTATAATGCAATTGTTATGATTGCTGCAAATATGTATTGATCATTATTAATGTATTGTGAAATTGTATTCTTTATGCTGTAATCAAATGTATAGCTAGTATAGCTAACACAATATTTCACAAAACTTATTCTTCTGCGCAAAGACAATTGGATTACTTAAATTATTTTAAACCTAAGTTTATTTATTTCCAGAACCATAATATGATAATACTGGGATATATTTGGAACCATAATATGGCAATCTAATTATCATATTATGATACAGAAGCAGATAAGAGTATGGTTATCACAACCATAGTAACATGGTTGTCGCAATCATAAATCCAAAAATGTATGATGCTCTTCGAATATGGTTCCCTCAACCATGTTTTTTCTTTGCGTGTATCAAAATAAAACTTAAGGACTTCTGCTTCTTTACGAAAAAAACATTCACATATAACTTTTTTTTCAATATTGGTTTTGAAGTTTTTGTTTTTAATGGGTCATTGTGACAACCGAAGCACAGTAGGGTAAACCTGTCTGTTTAAAAATACTGGTTTTGTGTTTTAAAATTTATGTTTTACACTTAAAAAAAAATGGATTTAAGGAAAATGGGTAATTTTGACCCCGTATCACAAAAGGGTTAAATTTACTGAAAATAATTCTGAATATTTTTCAAAATACTTTAGATATCAATTTTTGGAACTACTTTAATCAACATACGTAAAAAAGTGATAATTTTAGAACAATTATAGTAAAATATAAGGAATTTCCCAAAATTTGAACTTTGACCTCAAAGTTGCACGGCTTAGAGTTATCCGATTTGACTAATTTTTGCATTATGCACACTTTAGACTATGTGGCACAGTAATCCGCTTATATTTGGGCATAATTCAAATATAAAAAGCATTATTTTAGCTCCATTACAGCTGAATATACTGAATTTCCCAAAATTTGAACTTTGACCTCAAAGTTGCACGTGATCGAGTTATCCGATTTGGCTAAAATTTCAGCATGTGAGTTTTAGACCAAGTGGCACAATAATCTGTGCGATAATCATTAAAAATCGAAAGTTGATTTTTCATTGTCACAATAATGACCATGGTCATATGTAAGTGTATATTCACAATTAATAAAAATAATTCTATAATTTTTATGTATAATTATATACGCCAAAACATATCATTATATATTAATATATATAATGCAATTTTATGAAAATATTCTATCACTTCTAAATAATTCTGTAGCACCGTTTATAATTAGAATATAAATGAGTTTCAAAAATTTGGCGCAAAAAAAATATGAAAAACTGCGGTTGGTTTTTTTTTTAATAAATATTAATATTGGTCCCGTGTAAAAAAAGTTATACCTTATCATATATAATATGATTAAGATATATCTGACTTTGAAAGTAGTCACATTACGGCTTATATCATTATATACAAGCACATCTGGTAATTTTTATTGAGACAATATTTTGTATGGTACCTGATATTATTATATGTCTCCAAATCTTACTCCATATATATCAACATAAGCCATATAATAATTAAATTTTTCCTACGCTAATGACCTACAGTAGTTACTGTAAGCATATTCTGAGTGTATCAGCTCAAACGGATGTAAATTGTGTGCAAGCGAACTACTAACAAAAAACTAGATCAGATCACTAAAAAATGTTTAAAGAAAGCTCGTTATAAATTGATAATAACATAAAAATAATCTCGATGTATATAAAAACAAAAAACTAATATAACTGTAAAAAAAAAATAATTTGTGCAATTAAAGTCCAATCAAAATTTAAAAGTATTCCGATGACAATTGCACCGTCGGCGAACAACTACACGATAAACCTCGACGATAAAACTTTCCATAACAAATTGTATAAATCTACTATTTTTGAAAGTTTGATGTCATTTTATGAAAACAAATTTTAAAAACTTGTTACTTGTATATTTTAGCGCAATCTGTCTTTAAAACTCATAGAATTGTTGCGAAATCGAACAACTTCACTTAGAAAATTATGTAGTTTAAGACCACTGCAAATATAGTTAAAATGAAATGATTTTCACTTGAAAAAACTAGAAACAATTAACAACCTAAAATATCTAATTAAAGATTTGATTTGAATTTCATTTGTTTCTAAGCAAATATTTAATTAAATCAATTAATATTTTAATTGACTTTTAAATATATAAATACATATTTTATTTTAGACGCAATTATCATATTATTTTTTCATACACTATATGCATAAATAGAATATTTTCAGTATAAAATACCAAATACATTTGAAGTTAACAAACAAAACAAGCACACACACAAACAGACTCAGCATTGCAAAAAACACAAATGCCAACGTATAGATCACACACTTTTTTTGTGAGTATCATATTTTGTTTTTTGGTAGAAGTTATTATAACTTTTTTTCTTCTTAATTTTAATAAAAGGTTTAATTGATAGTATCATTGCCGTGATAGGTGCAAAGTCAATTAAAATATTAATTGATTCAATACATTTTTTAATTGAAACCCGTTTTTAGTTTTCTCTGTGTACATTGCATTTAATTCAACTAACATTGTCAATGGTTTTTTACTGCTCGAAAAGTGAACCACAAAAGAGCTTGTCAGCAGAAGGAATACACATCTACGGTAGTCTTTACACTAAAATAAATATGACAGCTTTTGCAGTGACTATCGAACGTCGTTATTTTGGGCGCATATTCTCTCGCATCGATAATTGTATTCTCGGTCGATACTAAAACATAAATAGCACTCAACCGCCTGGTGCCATTTGTTTACATATTATGATCCTCATAAGTATGTAACAAAAAATTTGGTTTGCACAACTAACACTTATCGTATACGCAATACTAATTATACGAAATATTTATATATCACTCATTCGTCTGGATGTGCTTTATTTTTTTATAATTAGCGTTCCTAAAGTATAAAACAGCCAGTACTGTTATTTTAGCATTTTTTTCTTTTTAACATTTAAAATTTAGAAAATAATTCTAAATGCTGAGTTAGCAGTATTTTTAGTAAAAAAATTATACCTGTTTTCCAATTCGAAAACTTTTTTAAAAAAAACACATTTTTGTCTACATCAAATAATTTGTTTAACTTTTAATTTTCACCCATAATCAAAAAACAGTTGAAAATAGAAAACTTCCATAAGGCTATACAAATGAAATACGAGCTAAGTTTTGAAAACTCTTTGGGGTTTTTGGTCTACTAACAGTCTAGGTTTATCCCCCGCTGGTCTCGTTAGCAATACAATTTCATGTTGCACAGTGTAATTAAAAACATTAAACAGCTGCCAAAAAGTGCGCTATTTCGTTTACTATTTGAAGACATTTCATTCGAGAAAATATTTGTAAAATAACAAACATTTTCTACCTTTGGAGGGGCGTGTCTGTTAATTTTTTAATAATTAACATCCCTGGAAAATACAATTGTATATATATCATATGGAAGAAGATTTTATAAGTCCCGAACAGATAAGTAATTTTAGAGAAAATTTAAACTTAAGGCTCTGTAAGTCTTGCCGTTCCATGCCGTGACGAATCAGCTGTTTTGTTGTTGGTTTAAGGAACGTGCCTTTTTGAAAAAAGCACATAACATAAACCAATAACGAAACAGCTGATTCGTCACGGCACGGAACGGCAAGACTAATGGAGTCTTTAAACAATTTACCGCTTAAGCGTTGCTGCCTGCCTCCAAAGGTTGCGTGTCTGACAAAAAAATATAAAATTTTCCACTCAGCTTACTTATCTGAATCGTTCTTAAATTTTTTTGAGAAAATCAGTGAGGTATCCCTAATTTAAAGGCGTGCCAAATTTTGAAATTTTGATTGGACGCAAAAAAAGCATCACCTAGATTGTTTCTTTTCCATTTTCAGATTGGAGTAACACGCAAATTTTATTTAAATTCACTCAGGCGCCTAGTGCCATACGTTAATACTTGTATTGTATTTCAATAATAAGCGCTTTAAGATTGGAGTAACACGCAAATTCTATTTAAATCGACTCAGGCCACCATGATGGGTGTTTTCAATTGTGAAGATTTTTTTTTCAAAATCAACATTTTAGTTTTGAATGTCAATCATTTCGCAAAATTTGAATGAAGGATTGCAGCCTTAATTACAACCCAGTCTCTATCTATAAAACATTTAATGATGCCAGAAATAATGTCGAAAATTCATTATAAAGCTTCAACTTATCTTATCTAACTTATCCTAAATGGGTAAAATTCTATATTAATTCTCCTATATATTAGACATTTAAAAGATCTTTAGCCAGATCGAAATACTAGTATCAACCTAGCTAACATGTTTGATTACTAAGAAGACAAGAATGGAGCAATATTAATGATTATTCGATTTTTGTTAAAGTTCTGCCTATTATACAGGCTCTAACTTTGCTAAAAGTATGGGTTCTGATGAGATCTTTAGCCAGATCGAAATACTAGTATCAACCTAGCTAATATGTTTGATTTGCTTTATTTTTGTAAATATACGGAGGTTGGAAGCTCGTTATAAATTAGAAATAAAACAACCCTTTATTTATTTATTAAATAAGTTTTTATTACATTTTAATTGATTCATTAATTAAATTATGTTATAATTAAGATTATTTTCAAATTAAATAATTAAGTTAAGTAAGATATTGTATACTATTTTGCACATGTGTTTTTTTATTTTTATTTTTTTTTTATATTTCTTGTAACATTTAAAGTGATTACATACAAGTATAATTATATATGTACAATTAAATTATTATATTATCATTATTATTAATAAAAAAAAAAAACAAATTAGGAATTTATCACAGTAATAAATTTACTTAATTATAATTATACACACTCAATCAATTTGTTGTATAAAATCATTTGAAATATATAAGTACTTAAGAATATTAAACGATTTGAAAACTTAACTGCTACAGAATTTTTTTTTTATTAATCTGAGATTATAGATCAAATATATTAAATACTTACAAGTAATAAATAAAAGTATATAAAAAAAACTAATAAGAGTTATATTTGCACTTAACCCCTTATATATTTGAAAATAAATTAATTCTAAAATCTTTAAAACATCTGAAATGAGAAAAAAATATAAAAATTAGTTTGTAATGAAAAATTTAGTTTTAGTATGTTAAAAAATATTCCTTTTAAAGACATAGATTACATAGACATCAAACTCTTGGACAATTGCTGTCAGAGGATGTAAACTCATTAGAATGAGTTTGATAACACTGTACGACAAAAAAAAAGGTACAGTGAAATAACTCCCAAATGAAATAAGTCCCAATGGAAAAATGAAATAAGTCCCAAAAAATTTTCCATGCAAATTGGGACTTATTTCATTATGAAATAAGTCCCAATACGTTGGGACTTATTTCATAATTTTTGTTGGGAGTTAATTCATTATGAAATAACTCCCAAATGAAATAAGTCCCAACAGTTTTTTTGTTGGGAGTTATTTCATTTGGGAGTTACCATTGGCACTTATTTCATCGCAGTTGGGACTTATTTCATTTTAATTGCAAACACAATTTTACGATTGGCCAATGGTGCAATAAAGCCTTTATTTTGTATTTTTTGATTCTTTTGTTGCACTGTTCAGTTTTTCTGCGTGGCGGCCTGCGGCCGATCTTAGGGGTTTTCTCCTCCATAGGACGCGGCAGGTGGCTTCGCTGAATACAGTTTTCCTGCGCCCGTCTCATTATCTTCCCTAGTGTGACGCGCGCAGGGAAACTTTATTCAGCGAAGCCACCTGCCGCGTCCCATGGAGGAGAAAACCCCTAAGAGCGGCCGCAGGCCGCCACGCAGAAAAACTTTATAAAGCAAAGATTTTCAATATTGTTGCAGTTAAATTTTTTGTTGAATTATTAATGTTCTATTAATTTTTGTTAATATGAAATTTTTTTATAATTGTTCAATAAAATATAAGAAGAATAAGAATAAGAAATTTAATTGCTTCATTTAAAAAAAAATTTAAGTGAAATAAGGCCTTTACGGCTTTATTTCACTTTCAAAGTGCAATAAAGCCTTTTTGCAAATAAAGGCCTTATTTCTCAATTGAAAGTGAAATAAAGCCTTAAAGGCCTTATTTCGTAAGGCATTATTGCACTCCACCTATGCTTACATATACTTATGAAATAAAAAGTGTTCTCTAACAGAAAAACAAAACAAACGAAAATTGGGAGTTAATTCATTTTTGTTGGGACTTATTTCATTGGGAGTTAATTCATTTTTTTTGGGATTTATTTTTAAATTTTGAAATAACTCCCAAAAATTGGGACTTATTTCATTTTTCTCATTGGGAGATATTTCATTTTTTTACATTGGGTGTTATTTCATTTTTGATGGGACTTATTTCATTGGGAGTTATTTCATTGGGACTTATTTCATTTGGGAGTTATTTCACTGTACCAAAAAAAAAGACCTGGGAAGTGATACAATGTGTCTGGTCGGTGTTGTCGAGTAAACCAATAATCTGATTTTTAAAATTTGCAAACACCTCCAAAATCTTGAGTTACGGGTGAAAAGCAGGATTTTCGTACCTTAATGCACTTATAAGTCAGTAACTTAGTTGAATATCAACCGTTTTTAAGTTTCTCATCGGATTTGGAAAGAAGAAACTGAGACATTTGAAATGGTATCTACAGTTGATTATTCGTGTGATTTATTTTTCCTTAATTTTAGATCATTGTATGCAGGTTAATATACAAACAGAGGAATATACATATAACACAAATATAATAAAAACCCATATAAATCATAAAACAAACCGATTCAATAACTTAAATTGCTGAAATTCCGTCAACAACGAAAATTGGTAATTCAATTAAAAATTGATTATTTTATTGATTTATTTTTCAACTAAATATTAATTCACTTGTTTAAAAAGTGCTCAATAGTGTATAATTTCTCAAAACCAAAAAAATTATAACATTTAATTAAAACCTGCATGTAATTCTCATTTAGTTAGCGATTTTTTTTTTTAATTTAACCAATACTCAGGGGATGCCCCCTACTCATGCAGTGCACTGTATTGATCAGGAAAATAGGGTATGGAAAGGAGGAAGGAGGGAGTAGTGTTTGTGGATATTTGATTTAAATTTTTCTAAATTCGTTCGACTAAAAAACGAATTTTCTCTGAAATGCGTTGTGCCAAACACACGACACTCAACTACAAACGGATGTGCTCTACTAGATAAGCGAGTATTACGAATAAAAACTCGGGCTCGTGGAATAAGTTGACTTATCTCAGAGGAGCATCTCCCATGGTAATATCGATAGAAAAGTGTCACCCAACCCACATTCCGACGATGCTCCAATGAATCAATAGAGTTGGATACACTACTGTCATTGATAAGCTTCACCGTCCTCCCCTGAACACGGTCCAGAAGCTTCAGAACAGACAGTGGAGCCCCTGCCCATATATGAGAGTTGTATTCCACTTAATGTGAACAAATTTACACAGAAATTATTTTTTTTTCTTATAAAGCATATGGCAACACATTTTTTTGGATTGATTTTTCTGAAATTAGCTCTTTTTTAAAATCAGAGTATTTTTTTTTAAATAATTTTTTGTTAAAAAAAAAATGGTTACATTTTTATTTAAACAAATTTAATTTTGAAAATAACATTATCAATTTTATTATAATGTTTTAGAATAAATTAATATTTAGAATTAAACCACTGAAACTAATTTATTTAATTTAATAAAGTAATAAACCTAATGAGAATCAATAAAATCGAATTGAAATGAATTTAAAATATTTATAACTAATACATACACATTTCTAAAAAAGAACAACATTAATATTACAAAAAAAACAACAACAAAACGTTGATGTTTGCTTTAGAGTGACACTATATAAAAAATGTAAAGCAAGTTTCGAATATGAGCAAATATTTAATTAAATCAATTAATTTTTAATTGACAGCTTTTAAAATTTTCAACAAATCGATTTAACTGAAAAAAGTAGGGAAATATTTTCTTTCTGTGTATGTGCTGCAGGGATAATAGAGGAACAAAATAAACACGGTTAATTGAGGTATAAATCAAACATTCAGCATGCCGGTTAACGGATGCACCCGGTTAATAGAGACCGGTATAATCGAGGTTCAACTGAATGTTTTTTTTAAATTTCCTTAAGAAATATATGTGTTTTCTCCAGCAAACCCATTAGTTTTTCGCCATTTTTCAAATTTGGACATGTTTTTTCACAGTATTTTATAAAGGGACCGCACTATTTATGAATTTAAAACAAAAAACGCATGTTTATTTAAGAGTAAAACGGAACTTTGTCTTTAAAAATCCGTTAAAAATTTATAGATTTATTAATCTTTTTATTTAACAAAATTTTTAAAAAATACAATAAAAAGTTAATTATATCAAAAATTAGTAGGTGATTTTTGATAGTTAAAATAAAATAAAATCGTTTATTTTACGTATTAGGGAGTTTTTAAATTTTTTTTTTTTTTTTTTTTTGTAAAAATTAAAGAAAATCTTTTATTTTTACGGATTTTTTTTAAAAGTAAAAATAAATGAAAAAGCGTTTGATTTAAAATAAAAGCGAGTAAACCGATAATTAACTATATCTTTAGTAGTTTTTAAATACATACTCCTTTGATTTAAATGACAAAATATTGTGAGTGTATTTTTAATGAAATCTTAATTTTAGTTTTTACAAAATGTGCAAAAATATGCAATTGAATTGAAAATGTGTAACAAATATTCCAAACATGAGTTTGCATGAAAGTCGCCGGGCTGATAATCAGTATCCCGTTGAAGTGACCTGCAATATTTTGAAATTATTTTTACTTTTTTTCCATAACGTTTTTAAATTGTAGCAATTTCTGGGTGAAAATGTTAGCCTTGTTCATCGCTGAACTGCCCAGGATGTCTGGGAAGAAGTCCAAATGTGAATGCAATAAATTAATTTCTGTGATTGCAAAGAATTCTAGCTTGGCTTTAGTACAACAGCAATTAGTTAGTATAGGATACAAACTATACAAATAAAATAACGGTTCTCTTCCATTGCAGTATTTAATATTAACTAGGGTATCCCCAGCAAAATAAATTTTTAGACAAACTTTAATTTAGTTTTGTATAAATGACAAAAGTGGCTCTCCAGCAAAAAAGTTTGGTGAACACTGCTGCAGCAATTTGCTATTCTGCACCAATTTGTGTTTATAAAGTTGTACCTCCATCACATAGAAAAAAATATTTCCCTACTTTTTTCAATTAAATCGGTTTGTTGAAAATTGTAAAATCTGTCAATTAAAAACTAATTGAATCAATTAAATATTTGCTCAAATTCAGAACTTGTTTGACATTTTTTATTTTATCGCTCAAAAGTAAACATAAGAAATAGAGACGGAGGAGATTAGAAAAATAAACCAAAATCTAAAAATGGAATATTTGTGTTGTTAGTGTTGTCACTTCTGAGTATAATATACAATAACAGAAAAAGCTAAAAGGAAAGAAAACTGCAATTTAGCTTCATTACATTCGAGGCCATACTTGGGTGTGATCGCTCAACGGTCATGAATTGGTATTGTTACGATTGTTACGAGCGCAGGTTTGATTCTTACAGACGCAGGTTGTTGAAAAATTTATCATATAGAGACAATCTGACAATTATAAATACACAAATAATAATACAATTTAAATGGAACATCACTGATGATGCCTGTCCATAAAAAGAGGCAGAAACAAGTCTAGTCTGATTTAAAAATTAAAAGCGTATAATTTTTAGAGAACAACGTTTATTCTTCTTCTTAACCTCAACATTTCTAAATAATGGCAACATGTTGATAAAAAATGTTTGCTTAAAACACTCACTTTTAATTTGCTTATATTTTGTTATTTTCTATTAAAACTTTATATATTTTAATTTTATGTTGCTGATTCTATCGTTAATAGTTGAAATAACTAAATATTTTATTAAATTATTATTCAAAAACATGATAGAAATTAATTGAAACATTTAAATTTCTGCAACATGTATTCATTTGATCGGTGCGAGTTTACGAAGAAACAAAAAGAGGGAAGATTGTTTATATATACTAGCCCAGCAAAAAAAAGTGCTTACTCAGAAGCGCTTCCGGAAGGCATTATTTAATTACGAAGCGTTTCCAAAGCAAATAAAGAAGGCATGATTTTTGTTTGCGATGTCCCACTTGGTATGTCTCTTTTAAACAGGTCTAAAGCGCTTCTTTCATGTGCTCATAGAAGCAATAAATTCATGCCTTCTTAGGCATGTTGTATGTTGACAACATTAATACTTCATGGTATGCATTCTTTATTGCTTCAAAAAAGGCAATCTGGGAAGCACTACAGAATGCCTTCCCCAATTGCTTTATGCAACCCCTATTTTAGAAGCATACAAATGTAGTTAATGCTTACCAAATCCAGGTTATTTTTTGCTGGGAGGGTTGTCACTGCAATAAAAATTATTCGATTAGTCGAACGAACAAAACGAAAATTCGACCGAACATTTTAAAAAAACATGATTTTCGAATAACGAACACTTCTAATAAATTTGGACGATTAATCAAATAAAACGAATATTTATAAAAAAGTACTTCTTTTAGGGCCATTATTACAACTTGCCAATAGCTAAAGTTCGGATATTATCTGACAGATTATTAGTTTTTCGTTATTATAATTATACTTTAAGCTAAAAGTGACCCATAAGCTAAAGGGGAGACATTGTTGCCTTTAACTTTAAACGTAAGGTTTATGTGTTTAAAGTTACCACATTTTCTGCTCTATAAAGAAAAAGAAGAAAATACCGAATTTCACAACCGAATTTCACAAATTATTATTTGTTTGTAAACAAATAAATAAAAGTACGTTGCCACTACGTATTTTTATAAACCAATTCATAAACCAATAATCGGTTTTTAGTTTGTTGCTGCCACATTATCAAAAATATTAATTTTATTTTATTGGGAAGTTGTAATAACGAAAAACATTATAGCTCACTTTTTTCCTCACTTTAGCTAAAGTTACCTTTTACTAACAATTACTTTAAAGACAAGTTGTAATAATGGCCCTTAATAAACTTTCTTTTAAAAAATTTACCAATTTTAAGCAAATTTATATAAAAATTTACAAAATAAAATAAAAACTCAATTGAAGAAATAACTGACATTTGAAAACGTTTATTAATCGTTTTCCTAAATTTGGACTCTTTAATAATGGGTAAAAAGACATATGATTTGACTTTGAAGCAAACAGTATAAAATAATCCACAGATACAGTACAATTTCTAGTGTAATTAAATTAACCATCGCCGATGTATTTATTTTTATTTTATTAATTAATAATCATATAATTACAAATTATATACTATAACCCTAACCGAGCACTAGCTAATATGGCCTTCGACACGTTGTAGCGAAAACATACAGAAACAGGTGGGAATCGAACCCACGACCCCCGCACGGATAAGCCAGCACGCTGCCTACCTACCAGGGCACACATCGCCGATGTATTTATTTAACTTTTTAACGATTTTCAAAACTGTACTGTTTTCATCACGAGAAAAAAAAATTCCAAGGGGCGTATGCTTGAGAAATCTGTTGGCGTTACAACAGGTTAAAATTATTGCATTAGAGCATTGGTATTGTTGTGTTATTTCAATTGATGCCAAAATTCATAAATTGTTGTGATAATAAGGTAAAATACATTATTTATGTAATTTTAAAGTTATTTTTATTCGTTAATCGTTCGATTAATCGAACAATTTTTAAGTATTAATCGTGTGATCGTGCGTCGTTTATTCTAACAAAATTAACGACACAAATAATTGACTAGGGTTGTCATGGTTTTACGCGCTTTCTGTTTAAAAAGTCATAAACGCACGGTTTCCCTTACAAAATATCGCAAAAAATAAAAAAAAGATGTGTTTACTGGACAAATACAAACAGAATTCTAACTAAAACAACATAAATAATATACAAAAGCTTTCCGTTTTTTTCTTTCTAAACTTAAAACTCGGTTCATATTCAACTAAGTTACAGCCTTGTAATTGCTTAAAGGTAGGACAACCCTGTTTTTACTCGTAACTCAAGGTCTTAGAGCAGGGGTGCCCACGGCCTATGCGCTTGGTACTCATTTGTTTTTGTAAAAACACTTAGCTATAGGCTGTGTGTTTTAATACACATATAGAGCGCTCAGCACTAGCAATACGAAATACACAAACAACTTTGTCTTATTAGTTTTTTGTCGTTCTTCACTTTATACACGCAAGCGCAAAGCAACAACACTTTCGTATGCTTTGCTGGTAAACATTGAAATATTTTTTTCTCTTTTCTTTGTATGTATTGGTTTTTACAACAAAAAATGTTGAATAAAAATTAGTTTTTCTTTAAATGTATTGGTGTTTGCTCTTCCATAAGGAACTTTTGGGCACTCCTGTTTTAGAGGTTTCAAAAGGTTTTAGAGGCAAATTTCAAAATATATTATTGTTTTACTCGACAACACCGACGAGGTATTTCGAATTCATTCTTTTTTATATCACTGTGCAATACGTCCTACATTCTGTGCATGAACAAATGTGCTTGTTTTTAAAAGAAGAATAGTTTCATACCTATGAAACCTATGATTTCATTGTGATAAAACTTTTTTTTTAGTTAGCTTATTGCATGAAACACTTACCTTTTTATTAGCTTTCAGTAACGAAAAGTTTTCATAGCTCTTTTTATTGCAATCTGTTTTAAACTGGAGGTACAAATCCAGCGCCTGTCAGTTGTTGACTGAAAATATAGACATATATAAACTGATAAATGTGCTGTTTAACTGAGAAGTCATTTAAAACGCCTTAAACTAGTAGTCATTTGAAGCTAATAAGATATTATGCGGAAATTGATTATCAAATGAAAGGTAATTCAAACAGCAATTCCTCAATATTTCAGTTATTGTTGATGTGCCACTTTTTAGTAATATTTTAAATCGGCCAACTATGAATCAAATATTAAATAAATTGATGTAAAATGATTTCTTTTACGAACGTTTTCGTTGTTTTTCTATTTTTTATTTTGAGTGCAGTTTAATGGGGAAAATTCGCGTAACTCGTGTATCGTATGTATTATGAAAATGTAGTAAGTTTAGGAGTCAATGTTAAGTTCATATAACTTTATACGAGATAAACTTATAAATTATAGTATTCGCTTTAAGCATTTGCAAATTATATTCAACTGCGCCAACCTTTAATACACTCACAGATAAAATATGATTACCCCCCCCCCCCCCCCCTTCTGTTCCAACGCGAATTACGAAATCTTAAAAAAAGTAGTCAAAGAAAAACAAAATTATATAAAATTAATGAAAATTTTTCTACAGAAAATTTACCGGCTGTTAAAATCAAATACTCTTTTTATGAACATGATCATTTTTATGAGAATGTAATGTAAGAAATTTTTCCGGGAAAAAATATGGGAAGAATATAAATCATTGAGGATACTATACTATTTTCTTGTAATTTCCAAATGACAACTGAGTGAATGTCAGACTGCACAGTGGTTCGTTCCGATTTGGATATGTGATAGAGGGGATAGAAAACAGAAACAGATTGTCTCACTTTTTAGCTGCCCAATCCAACGACAAGTTTTTAAAAAGTATAAATAGAGACGGAGGAGCTTAGAAAAATAAACAAAAAATCTAAAAATAGAACATTTGCGTTGTTAGTGTTGTTACTGCAATTTAGCTGCATTTCATTCGAGGCCACACTTGGGTGTGATCGCTCAACGGTCATGACTTGGTATTGTTACGATTGTAAAGTAAAAGAGCGCAGGTTGTTGAAAAATTTATCATATAGAGACAATCTGACAATTACAAATACACAAATAATAATACAATTTTAATGGAAAATCACTGATAAGCCTGGCCATAAAAAGCAGAAATTGATTTTAAAATTAAAAAATTAATAGTGCTTATAATTTTTTACAGAAAAACGTTTATTCTTCTTCTTAACCTCAACATTTCTAAAGTAAAAATTAATGATTATTTCAAAAAATGTTATAGTTTAGGTTATAAATAAAAGGTTTAAAAAACTATACAATGGAATACTAAAAATATTAACAAGGTTTTGAATATGAAAGTTTCAAATAACTTTTTCAAACTAATTTTTAGCTATAAATATTGACTTGTGTCGATTTTAATACTTGTTCAAATATCATCGAAATCTAAGAGCACTCACATTTAGGCATTCCTTATAAGAATTTTTTGGACCCACAAAATTTTGTTAGTTGCTTTTCAGTACTTTTTTTTTAACTATTTTCATGGAAAGTAATTACATTTAATTACATTCATATTTAAATTTGCTTTCCGTTTAATTTTTATACAAAATAATAATTTTTTCGACAGTATCCAGTAACAAAACCAGTTTTGTACTAGTTTATTTGAACCAGGCAATTTGTACGAGTTCTACCTCCTCTCCATACAAACAACTGTAGAATTTAATATGGAGCTGTCATAGGGGTGTAAACTAGTTCTAAAGTCCTGAGGTGGAACTCGTTGAGGACTGCTTTGAAAATTACAATTTTATTACGTAAAATAGGGAGCATAACTGTCCAGGTAGAAATTGACAACCGTCCCAAAAAATTAGAACAGACCACTGCAATTTTTGGAAAACCCACCGTGTACAAATTACCAGAGGTACAAGTAATATTGCACTAGGTAAACACTCTATTGTGTTTGCAAAGCTTGTCTTTTGCCAGTACAACCAGCAAAATTCTTTGCCAATATTGTTTTTACGAATATTACAACCAATAAGAAGCATTTTTTTATATGTTTTATTATATTTTACACATTTAAATATGATGTATATTACTTAGACCGAACTATATTGCTGAAAATTAATCTAATTTAAGCTATTTTAAAAGCACTCAATTTTTTGAATTACCAACGTTATGCCAATGGTGGCAAGTTCGTTCCAACCAACGGTTGGCCACTGCTATCAATCGGGTAACATTACACTACTGTCAAGATTGTTAAATCCACGCATAACAGACCGTTACCGACGCTTTGCCAACACTGTGCTGATTGTATTTTTCTGCCTGGTTGGAAATAATGTGACACTCTCGTAAATAGAGCTGAACTAACTCTTTGGCACCAGTACTGTACCAGTTGGTTTAGAACTTAATTACGTAAATAAAAACCAAATGTTTTCCTTTGATGAAAAGAAGTTTGGACCAGTAGTTTCATACACAGAAAAAACTGTTGGCGCCAACAATGGAATTTGTAAGTTCAGAAAATCTTATTTTTAAATTCAAATTTTTTTCCAACCAATTTTTTATGTGCAATGCTTGTAAATTGTAGTTTCTCATATAAAAATTCTTTAAAAACTAACATTAAAATTTACAAAAAATCAACAATAGGGTGATTGTATTTACAAAACCTAATTGTTGACGCCAATTTTTGAAATCACGTTAGTTTATATAATCTTTTCAAACAGTCCCAACATAGTTTATTTCACACTAGTACACAACTGGTACAAAATAGCTTTTTGAGAACTTGTTTGTTTTTACTAGTCTAGAAATTAGTACTTTTCGGAACTAGTTCAACCATTTTGTACTGGGTAGCTAACTATTATGCAAATGATAGTCATAACCACAAAAAATGTCACGCGATTAATTGAAACAAAATCCAACTAAAGTAGTAATCATATCAATGAAAATTTTAATTTAAAAAAATAAGATATAAAAGCGTGTATTCGATACGCTTAATTATGTGTTTCAAATGATCTGTATACTTATATATACATATCTTGTTTGTAAACTTCAAATGCATTTCGTTTTTATACTAAAACAATTAATCTATTTAACCAAGCAAAACCACACATTACCAAATCATGGTTAAAGTATTGTATCGACATAGGGCTGCACGCATTACATTACACCTTACTTCACTGAATAATCTTACAGGCGATGACCCTAAAAGAAATCGGTGGACTCATTACCTTATAAGGGATAAAGTAACTGGTTACTTATAAGGTTATTTGTTTTAGAAAAGTAACATGTCTATAAATTTATAAATAAAAATTATTACAAATATTTTTTTTTTAATTAAATAAATAACGTGGTTACGCTGAGATTCGAACCTGGGGTCTCTGGTTGTTAGCAATTAGTTATGCGAGAAATCTACCAACTGAGATATCGATACATATAATATTTGGTTGCTTAAAACGTAAATGAATTGTTGTGCTTCGTGTTTTTATTCGTGATATCAAAAATATACACCTTACCCTCATGCTTACAACAAATCATAAAGTAATGTGTCTATAAATAGATTTTCAAAAATATATATTAATAATTACTTTACGTTTAATAATTCATGCATTATGTAATTGATGATCGGTAAGTTTTATGTTTTGAAGTAATGTAAAACGTAATGAGGTATCATTAAAAGGTTTTCCATAAGTGTTCAATTATCTGTAACTCATTACTTTATGTTTCGAAATAACGCTAAAGGTAAGGAGTATTCATTACAAAGTAATTGATTATGTAACCCACTAGAGGTAACTCATTACTTTTTTGTTGGGAAATAATGATAAAGGTAAGGAGTACACATTACAAGGTAATGCATTACTCTATCGCACCCATGACCAAAGTTTTCCTGGGAACCTTACAGTTTATGAAAAAAGTATGTTAGAATTCTGAGTTAAATAAAATATGCACTAAAATATTTAATAGTCAATTAAAATATTAATTGAATCAATTAAATATTTTTTTTGAATTTTTTTTTTTTTTTAATCAAATCTTTTATTAAATATTTTAGGCAAATCATTTTTTCAGTGAATCTCTGAAACTTTTATATATTTTTGATGAGATTCGTCATTACCCCGCCAACAATACTTTTTTATGTTAGACCCAATACAAGTTTGTATTCATTCGCAGATTTTTCAAGTCTATAATTTCTATTAAAAAGACTATGAGAAAAAGATCATAATTCAACGATAAATAAGAGTCGATTAATTAAGTTGAGAAAATAAAATGTTAATAAAATCCTGTTTACAAACAAAAAACTAAAGTTTAAACAAAAAAAAAAACTAATTAGTTATCAATAATTTAATTTGATTTTTGTACCGATTTATTAAAGACAGGAGCGAATCTAAGGGGGAGAGGGGAACCTGGCAACATTTCCTCCCCCAAAATAAAAAAATTCAATACAAACAAATTTAAAAAAATAGAAAATTTATCAAAAATACTTTAACTTTCCTCCCCAACATCAATTCCTAGATCCGAGAGTGATTTAAGAATATTAAGAAAACCACTGCTTCTTTCTTGACGGAAATTCACTGCGCCCAGTGAGCATGATCGAGAAGCAAAGTATGACAAATTCAAAAATGGATGTGAGTAGATATCCTTAAAAGGATGAAAGCTACATATCTGAAATACAAAATTCTGTAAAAACTTTCAATGCCATAAATGATGTCGAAATTGGCCAGAAATATCAGAATCAAAAATAATCCAATTTCCGAATTTTAAGGAAGAGGATAAGACGTGAGAAAATCTAATCATAAATTTAATAAAAATTTTTTTAAACACTTGTGATCACAATTCTATAAAAAAAGTCTAATTTCAAAAAATTTCATTAAAATATCATATTTCATTAAAATATATATTTTGCAATTAAATGTATCAAAATTGCCCTAAATTTTAATTTTTTTTCCAATTTTTAGAAATTCGAATGAATTATTTTAAATTTTAAAAGGTATTAAAAAAAATATTTTACTAATTTTTGTGCTCTGTTTAAAAAGCTTTACAATAATTCAATTTACTAAGTTTCGTGAACCACAAAACAACAGTTTTTTTGAAAAATTCATGGTCAAAATGGTATGAACAATTTTAGTAAAAATATATCTTGCTAATAAAAAAAAAACAGGAAAACAATATTCAGTTGCATTTATAGTAATTAAATGTGCTAAAATCCCAAAACTTATTTAACAAATTGTGAAAAGCAATCTGATGTATGCGTGTCCCTATCCGGATTTCATTCCTGCCTAAGGAAATCTTCAGGGGACTTTGTTATTAGAATTTCTAGAGATATTTGTTATGTTAAATCACAAACTCAATGAGAATTTCTTGTCCTCGTCTAGGAGCGAGATTCAAAATTTAAAATATCAAAGAAAAACCAAAACAACAACAAAAAATTGTCACAATTGGCTTTGTCATCTTCCAAATACTACTCTGTTTTTTTGACAGACCTAGCAATGTACTGACGTTTATTCAAGTAAATCAACAATAGAAAATCATATGTTTTCTATTAGTGTCAGTTACATTTAAATTTGCACAAGCACCTGCACCAGTTGCGTTTTTTTTAATCTTACAATTATTTTTTTACCAATTAACCGGTACTATCCACGTACGATTGCCAAGAACTAATAAATGAAAAACATTCCGAAAAATATTAACTTGAAACAAAAACTAAAATTGTAAAATCACAAAATTTTTTGCAGTTTGATTTATAAAAACCCAGAAAAAAATGTTCCTCTTCTGATTTGACATTTTCATTGATGAATTAAAAAATAGGCTTGTAATAGAAAGCAAGCATCCCAAATATGATTTTTGGCAAGTTTTCTGTTATTTTGCAACATTGTTAAAATGATTCCATCTTATGGCAAGCCAATGTTGAAAATGCTCACTAAGAATAATTCTTTGGCAGAACAGTTTAAACCAGTTTAAATATTTATGACTTTAAGCAAACAAATTTACGGACAGTTTTATATGAAAGAATAGGCCCTATTTGCCACAAAATTCGTTACAAAATTCGCAGCGGTTCTACGAGTGGGCTAAAATTGGTCAACTGGCAGTTAGGTCCAAGTGGTTCAACTGATCTTTTGGTTATACGTGTCATATTCATTGTGTGTGCTAAAATTTTTTTTTATTATTTTTGATACCTTAATAACTTTTTGATACCCTAATAACTTTTTGTCAAAAATTTGTACACTATTATTCTCAGGTGTGTGTGATTAAAAAAAAATTATTTTTGAAACTTTTTAAAAAAACAGAGCTTTCCGTCCACTCTATTGACTAAACGGTGCACTTTAAAAACTGCCTATTTTATGGACCTCGAAAAATTCTATTTTTTGGAAGGGATACAAAAATTGGAGAGACGTTGGACTAAGTGTAAAGGGGATTATGTTGAAAAAGGGGATTATGTTGAAAAATTATTTTTTTTGCAAAAAAAAATTGTGTTTTATTCAAAAAGTCACGGACTTATTGATCCGCCCTCGTATTTCATTGTGAAAATCGTATTTACAGTCACCACTTTTGATTAGCAACAATATTTGCTTCAACCGTGCTCAATTCCTAACCGAATTTTATTTGAAAAGTTGATTTGAAATGCCAACAGTTTTGAAGATAGGATGGTTTTTTAGTTCCTTTTCCCTCTTTTTATTTATCATTACCGTATTTTTGCCGAATTAACCGATTATTGGTAGTTCCAAATAAAATAACGTCATATTAAATAAATTTTAATGGTTTTGACCGAATTCGAACTGATCTTTTTTTTGGGTGTACAATATCGGTATTAAAATTTTTTTTTGGGATAGTACATAATCTATGTATGGACCAACATTTTGAGAACTATTGGATCAAATTGTGAGAAAATTTTTTGCAGGGATTAAAATGTAGCTTAGGAGAAAAAATCCAATACGCTTTTTTCGCGGCATAACTTTTTTGCGAATTAGAAAAATGTATGCAGTTTTTTATTTTTATATATAACGAGTTCAAATTGTTACATTTTTGAAACATAAAACTTTGGACAAATTTGAATTCGAGTAACAAATTATGCTGATAAAAAACGCGTGTGGTGGAATTTTTTTCTTTCAGCCGAATCTTTATCCTTACACCAACAAGGAACTCAGTCATCTTGCAGACTGGATTACATATTTTTTTTTTTTAATTTGGTTTAGAAAACCGTGGAAAATGCATCCAAATTGTAAACTGTTAAATTATTTTCACACATACGTAGATGATGCACTTGACGAAAGAATGTTACTACCGAATTTCAACTCATTAAAACTTACATTTCCCAACATATTAAATTTTGGCAAAAACGCAAACTATTGCGAATTTCGAAAAAACTGAAACACGTATTTATTTAAATCAACTGAAGATTGAAATATGAAAATTTTACATTTATATCACAAAAATTTAAGTACAAAAAACTTAAAACCCTTTTTTTTTTACAGAATATCGCTGAAAAATTGATATGTCTGGACATGCGCCGGAATGTTTTATATGCCTTTGGACGCACCTAAAATAAACCTTTCATATGATACTAATATTGTATACGTTGTCATTATTTAAAGTATACTAAGAAAACGACCTTTTTAAAAAATGGTCCACCGCACGGGATCTCAATGCTAGACACGGAATATTTTGGGAGTCATCATAAAACATGCCAAGGCATATTTTGAGGGGTGGATAAAGATCACGTTTTTTTTTCTTCCTACAAGGTGAGTCCCTCTAATATATATATACAACAGGGCATGTCGATTTGTAGGAAGGCAAAAAAATCGCTCAACGTACAAGGAAACCCGTATTCTAGGGATCAAAATAAGAAACTTTGCCGAAGGAACCATGCCTCTAAAACGAATTCTGATGTCACGACTTTTGACCCGTAGGGTAAAATTTTTAAAAAGCCCACTTTGATATTTCAGAAAGTAGGAGGAATCTCTCCAAGATTATGGGAGCTACTTCTTCTTCGGCAGACGCGCTAGCAGATTAATGCATAAATCATCATTCTAGGTGACCGTTAAGGGGCTAAAATTTAAGTTGAAAGAGGGCCCTTTTATTCGTGTTTTTATAGCAAAATGTACAAATCTCGGGATAGAGATATTTCAGAAAGTAGGAGGAGTCTTTGCAAGATTAGGGTCTCTATTTCTTCTCCGGAAGACGCTCTAGCAGATTAATGTATAAACTATATTCGATTGGATTGAATTCGATTGGGCCACTTTAAATGGGTCAAAGTGGGATTTTTCAAAATTTAACCCTACGGTTCAAAAGTCGGGACATCAGAGTTCGTTTTAGAGCAATGGTTCCTTCTGCAAAGTTTCTTATTTTGATCCCTAGAATACGATTTTCCTTGTACGTTGAGCGATTTTTAAATCGACCCGCCCTAAAATACATGCATGTAACTAATTGGGATCAAAAAAATATTGAATATTTATTGTTATTAATAAAATATTTAATTTATTTCCAGATTTTTTTATTTAATTACATTATTTGAACGATGACATTTTTACAAATATTTAAAACAATTACAAAAAATAGATTTCCATTTCAGCAAAATAAATTAACTGAATTAAAAATGTTGTACTAAGTTTTTTTTATTTTACTAAGCTGCAGGAACAAGTTTTATTGATTTCAAGTTGATTTTAACTTGCATTGAACTAAGTGTCAGCAAAACATTTAGCTGAATTTACTATTCTTTTTGCTAAAAATCAGCTCAATGATGTTTAGCAAAACAATTTTGCAGATATTAGGAATTTGTCTGCAAGGATCCTCCCAGCAAAAAACTTTGTTGACTTAACTAACTTTTTTGCTAACTTTAGGACTTTTATTTTTGAGTGTAACAAAAATCTCCCTTTTGTGACATATTTGTCACAAAAATATGGGTTTTATTGGAAAAACTTTCTCAAATATAAACATTTTTGGCTGATTTTTTGCAGATATACTTTTCAAATGTATACACTAGGGTGGTCTTTCGTTGTATGGGCGAAAAATAAAAATGAGATTTTGACTGTACCCCCCCCCCCCCCCCCATTTAAAATATTTGTTAGGGTGTCAAAATACGCCACGCAAAAACTTAGAGTTCTAGCATAACGGGAAAATGTCCCGCATCGTCCTTGAAATTCGGGCCCCTTGGAAAAATGGTCATAGTTTAAAAAAAAATTCAATTTTTTTTCTTCAAAATTAAAAAAATATAAAATAAGTTTTGTGTTGGGTTTAATCATAACTACTCAGATAAAAAATATAACTTTCCCAGAAAATCGCTAACTTACCCTAACTTTGTGTCAAAGAAATTAATAAATATTTTAGGGGTACCTCAAAGTGACTTTTTTGCATTTTTGAAAATTTTATTCGACAAAAATCAAAAACCTAGTGTTTGCTGTCAAGTATTTTATTAAACACATCTCAAGTATTAAATAAGCCAAGTACTGTGGATATCCGTTGGCAAAATTTTTTTTTTAAAGCATTTTGATTCTCGGGGATTTCAAGGTTTTTTTTTTATTTTTATACATTTTTACTTTAAAACAAGGTTTTAATAATATTTCATCAATATTATTGTATATGCTCTTTTATATGATTGTAATAACTTTATTATAAAATACTATTTTTTATGTTGATAGTTAACCCATGTTAACCTGGTGTCAAATATGACCCTCGTAAGAAAAATGCAGCTTTATGGCAAAATTTATAAATAAAATAAAAAAAGGAATAATTAAATTTATAGTTATTCTAAAAAATTTTCGTTAACTGTTTCTAGTCTTCGAGTATGTCAATTTAGTAAAAATTAGAACTTGAAACTTTTCCATAATAAAAATTTTGAGGGAAAAAAAATTTACACTATTAAATTAAAAATACGTTTTTCAAAAATACTCTTGAATATGTGCAAAAAAATCAATTTAAATATGAATACAAATATCTGAATTTATAATGAATGATTAATTTTAATTAATTTTAAAATGTAAATAAATTACAATTAGAAACATAAACAAAAATTTATTTTGTCATCTTTGTGATTTTTGACTCTTTAAAATACGAGGGTCAATTGTGACCCTCAGGAAAATACAGGTTAACTATGAACACGAAAAATTATACTTTATAATAAAGTTATTACAATTATATAAAATAGCATACACAATAACATTGATGAAATATTACAAAAATCTTATTAAAAAAAAAGTCTATACAAATTTAAAAAAAACGTTGAAATCCGCTAGAATCAAAATGCTCTAACAAAAATTTTTGCCAACGGATATCCGTAATACTTGGCTTATTTAATACTTGAGATGTGTTTTATAAAATACTTGACAGCAAACACTAGTTTTTTGAATTTTGTTGAATAAAATTTTCAAAAATGCAAAAAAGTCACTTTGAGGTACACCCAAAATATTTATTAATTTGTTTGACACAAAGTTAGGTAAGTTAGCGATTTTCTGGGAAAGTAATATTTTTTATCTGAGTAGTTATGATTAAACCCAACACAAAAATTATTTTATATTTTTTTAATTTTGAAGAAAAAAAAATGTGTATTTTTTTTAAATTATGCCCATTTTTCCAAGGGGTCCGATTTTCAAGGGCGATGCGGGACATCTTCCCGTCATGCTAGAACTCTAATTTTTAGCATGGTGAATTTTTGTACCCAAACAAATATTTTAAGAGGGGGGCAGCCCCAAAAATCGCAAGTTGAAAAATAAGGACCACCTAAAATGTGGACCTTGGGTTTATCTCGGAAAGCTATGCTGCCATATACAATTTTTGGCATATCGTGCGTTTTGTATATGAGGCCCCATATTAAAATATTTATTTTTTTTTTGCTGAAACACCTCTTCCAAATAGGCTCTTTCTACTGCATAACCATTTGTAAAGCGCAATTGCAAATTCGCAAATTCGCTAAATTGTAATAATTGGTAAAAATATGAAAATCCGCTAAGAGTTGTCTTAACATTTTAACAGAAAGGAGGCAGGTTATATGTGAAAAACTGCATTTATGTGCGCAAAACTTTTCGATGGTAAAATTCTTTAAAACAAATGTTTAAGACTTTTTTAAGCCTTTTTTAATAATTTCGAAAAGTGATTTACAACCTTTTTGAAAAATGTTGACATTTTCGAATTAAAGCACAAACAGCAAATATTGCGTGCACCGAAAATGCGCTAGAGTGCCACTACTAATACGCGTGTTAGAGACTTGCCCTAATCGATAACATATCCAAAGTAAGAAGTTTTCTACACAAAGGTGTTTCTAAATCTGATACTGAGAGGCATAATTTATGTAAAAATTACAGATTTATTATATTTGGGGTGTACCAATTGCTTGCGGGACTGTTTTGGCATGCGCAGCTTCAGATATTAATATACAGGGAGGACTCCGTAAATATATTTAAAATGTCTTACCTTTTAAAAATTTCTTTGTAAGGTTGCTCTTGATCATTTGATGAACCGGAACTGCAACTACTACCACTGGAATTTTCATCTCTTGGTGAGTAATCATAAGAACGTGAGTAGGCCAAGTTATAAGGATTATTGCGGCTATTGCCGTTGCTACTAAGGTGGCTGTGATGGCTGATGCTGTTGTTGATGTTGTGGCAGGTAGCGGTCATATGGGCTTGAGTAGCGGTAAGTAGTAGATTCGTGGCCAATTGTACGTTCGGTACTTTCATATTCGGTGGAGTTTGGGGTGGAGTATCGGGTTGGGCTTCGGGAAACCCCATCCCCCGTTGATGTCTCGATGTTGGATGATGTTGCTGTTGCTGCTGCTGATGGGTATGTTGAGCGTTTGGGGCTGTGGTGGCTGATGCCGCTGTAATAGGTGGAGTGGTGGGGGTATGTTGTTGAGAATTGTTGCTGGTGTGATTGCTGCTGTTGTGACTGCTGATATTGTTGCTGCTGGTGATGCTGTTGTTGTAGGCTGTGATATTGTTGGTAGCCATAGCTCCTAGAAAATTCTCGTAAGCTGTAGAGGGCGCCCGTGTATAAGGATTTGTGTTGTAATTTCCACTCATCATATTGTTGTTGCTGCTGCTGCTGTTGCTGTGATTTTGCGAGCTGCTCGTTATTAAACTGCTCATTTGTTGTAGCTGCTGCATGGGATGTTGTAACTGTTGCTGCTGCTGCTGCTGGTGTTGTAGCTGTTGCCTCTGTAGTTGCTGCTGCTGTTGTTGCGCCATGAAAGCTGCCGAGTGTGGTGGTGGTGTTTTGCTGGCGACTGTGTCGGCTAAACTCCAGATTTTCGGCTTGCTGGATGGAATCGGTACGCCACAGTCCCGGCTCATGGGGTTTTTTTGACTCGTTAGTATCAGTTTTATTACCCACCAGACTTTCGGCTGCTGCATGAGCATAACCGGAAGTAAACATCGATTGTTGATGTTGATAATAAGCCGGATGTTGATGATGATAAGGATGATAGCCATGAGGATGACTGGAACTATGATAACCTGAACCAGGAAAATTTAAGCTCATTCTTAAATCACCCGGATGGTTGGCATTTTTCAAATGATCTTCATCGCTCACATCTGGTTTTTCTAAATCTGAAATAATAAAAATTATAAAATTTAAATTAAATTAAAATTTAATAATTACACAAATACAACAATGACAACTAAATTTTTTGGTTACAGCAATCAAATAATTCAGTAGTAACAATCAAATGTCTGTTGGAATAAAATGTTCCATTTACAATTCTGTTGCGTTAATAAAATGTATGTTACCATAAACCAATATATCGGTGGCCCAAAACCATGCAGTTGGAAGCTTTTTTTTGTGTTTTTGACAATTTTTTTGTGTTTTTGAAAATAACACTACTCAACGGCCAAAAACGGCCTTTGAAGCATATCTTTTTTATTATAATTTAAGAGAAAAAGTTAGTGCCAAATTTACATTTTTCCAATTTTCTCAAAAACTATAAAACAATGATCTGAAATGTGGATTTATGGAAAGCCCAAGAAATTTCCTTTAATTTTAGTATAATATAGACGGGAAAACAAACATTTTTTTTATTATTGGAAAAGTAAAAGTTTTTTATTGTGAAAGGCGTGGTAGAGAAGAATGAGTGTATTTTCTAAAAATCATAGCTACATTGTAAATTTTAAATTTTTCTGAATCAGACGGCGCAGTTTCTGGTATTGAACCTTCGTCAGTGACCCTGTTTTTTTGAATAATGTAATATTTGTTATGTTTTTATTTGTTCGATTGCGTCTATATGAAATTTTCTGTGCAATCACTGACCGTGGTATAGATAAACTGATTTCTAATGCCACATGCACTCGCACTACACGTTAGACAGAGCACTTAAGCCCACTGATCTATCGTCAGGTCGAGTTTTGTTGTGATTAAAACTAGTTTTATTCAATACACTGTGTTTTTGTTCTTGCATACATAATCTCAGAAGTACAACTCCAACACAACACAACAGTTCTATTTTTAGAAACTTACCTCACTCTAATGCCTCTAAAAATCATATTTCTCTCAAATTGTGTTGATAATGAAAGATCATTAAAAGAGCAAGCGAACAGTTTATAAAGCTTTGTTTAATTTTCAGATCAATTTTCATTTTTAACAGTTTATAATTTAAGAGAAAAAGTTAGGGCGAAATTTACATTTTTACAATTTCTGCGGAATTAAAATCGAGTATAAAAAAATATATCGCGGTTTTTATATCTACAGCATCCACTATATTTGTTCGTATATTTTGCAAAGAAAACACATTTTTAAGAATACAAATATAGACTAAATTAAATTTATTTTGAGTATAATCATGTAAGTGTTTGTATCAGGATATCAGACCAGTATTGCAAGAAAATTTAAAATTTAACTTTTTGTTTTATCCTCATAAATTTTAGACATTCCAATGAACAAGTTTTTGTATTAAAATTCCAATTCCATTAAAAATGTCCTAAAATATGTAGAAAAGAACTTAAAATTTAATCTAATTTTCCACACGCCTCAAATGTCTAATGAAAATAAAGTTCTCTTCATATAAAAATTTTTTATTAACATTACTACTAAAAAATTTGCAACTTTTTGCAGAAAGTTTTTGTTTGTAATGGGGTAGAAGGGGAGGTTTCGATACTGTGGCACATATGCCACCGAATTTCGCTGTATTTAAGAGAGTTATTAAAATTTTACTTTCCATGATATCTGTAGTTATTGATCAACTTTGCTGTCACAAAATTTTACACTTGCACTTCACACGTGGTCAAGGGCAGACATGTTTTTGTGTGTGTCTCAGATTGCATAAAAATAATGTAAAGTTACACAATGTATATATATTATTATATACAGTGTGTGTTTTTTTTTTTTGAGATATTTGCGAATTAAGGAAATTTTTTAAATTTTGTAATAATTTTCTGCAACACCGCTTAAAGAATAGTATCTGATATTTAAAATGGCTCCTTGAAAAATGGGCCACTCGGAAAACAGACTCGGTAATAGCAACGGTATTTGTAGCGAATCAAATTTTGCGGTTGTAACTATCGAATTTTTTGGTAGTTATTACCGAATTTCTGCTGAGGAAATCAAAATTATATTGTCGTGACAGAAATTCTGTTGTTTCAATCAAACGACTGTTATCACAACCGAAAAACTCGATAGCAACAACGGCAGCGTTCGATTGGTAACAAATACGGTTGCTACAGTCGAGTCTGTTTTCTGAGTGCCCGAATCAAAAATGGCCTCAACCAGAAAATGAAGAGAAGCCCTAAATTTTTCTATTGAGGACAACAAAATCGCGGCGATTTTTAATTATCAAAGATACTTTCGGATAAACTCAGTTTATTTTCAAACCCAACTGATTCCCAATTTGAATTTTTTTTATATTGTAGGTGAAATTTTGAGTTAATTGCAAAATAAATTTTAGAAATTATAATCATGTTTATTTTTATATATTCGCGAATTAAATACATTTTTTAAATTTATTTATCCTTTTTGAGAAAAAAAAAAAAAATTATTTGTGTGCAATAAAGTTTAAAGGAAAGCATTTGATAGTTAAAATTACAAAAAATTTGTAACTTTCTGTTGACGCGGTCAAAAGTTATGATAATTCAAACATTGTGTATTCCTTACACATTTGTTAAAAACCCCGAAATTTTCACCTGTAGCTCTTAGATAATTGTTAAAAAATCGCGGCGATTTCTAAATACAAATTTTCGCCAGCAGCGCTTAAATAACTATAGAAAAAATAAAATTAAAAACCACTGGAAGTTGATATTAAAAATCGCAGCGATTTTTAGTACCAAAAATTACTTTGATTTTTTTTTAGTTTACTGACTTTCTATTAATTGCACTGAAAAATTTAAAACTTATACAAAGCAGCGAGTTACTACAATTTTAAAGACCTCATAACGATAATGTCTACACACAAAAAAATGTTGCCCAAATTATTAGGAGCATTTAAACTTATAAAGTTTATTTGCATATATTATGCGAAAACAGAAAAAATTATCAACCTAAAATGTCTAATTAAAGATTTGATTTGAATTCAATTTGTTTCTAAACAAATATTTGATTGAACCAATTAATATTTTAATTAAATTTTAAATATATAATTACATATTTTATTTTAGACGTAATTCTCCAATTATTTTTGCATACATTAGAAGTTAACAAACAAAACAAACACACACACAAATACACAAACAGACACAGCATTAGCAAAAACACACATACCAATGTATCGTTCACACACTTATTTTTGTGAGTATCATATTTTATAACTCTTTTCCTTTTTACATTTCAATAAAAGTTTAAATTGATATTATCATTGCCATAATAGGTGCAAAATCAATTAAAATATTAATTTATTCAAACAATTTTTCGATTGAAACCCGTTTTTGGGTTTTCTGTGTAACATTTTGAATAATTTATGCAAACAAACATTATTATTTGAAATGCAACAAAATACTTGGCAACATTTTTTTTTGTCTGCAGAGCGAAAATCGGATGGCCTTTGTTCAGATTTGTGATTTCTCATGAAATAAGTGAATTTTAAATAATGAAATATACTTTTATCAAATGTAATTATATTGGGCTTAATTTCATATTCGGGGGCAAAATTTCATTAGGACTTATTATATATTTTTTCAAAGGTTGAAAAGGCTTTATTCTTGAATTCAAATTTCTAAAATGAATGCAATTTTAATCAAGTTTCATTCCTAAAAAGCATTCTTAAGGAATGAATTCTTAGCTAAATTCTCAAAAGCTTTAAATAATATGAATGAATTCTATTTTGAATGAATTCTTTCTTGATTGATTCAAAATTTTCTTAATTCATTTAGTAAAAGGGTGAACGAAGAAAGATTTTATTTCATTCATTTAGTGAAATAATTAACGAGATTTGTCATAAATTATCTGAAATACTTACATTTTATGCCTTGTTTTTGCTTGTGTGTTACGCTTTAATTTGTGTGTTTATGTCAAACTTCTTTGTATTAAATGAATGATACTAAAATTTCATCATTCAATTAGTGAAATGCTGAATGAACATATAATTGAATTCATTCTAGTTATGAATTCATTCAATATAAATTACAGCTTTTGAATGGAGCTAGTGAATGAATTCTCAGGGAATGGATTGGAGGAATAAAATATAAGCATTTTTTAATTCAGAATTAAATTTTTTGTGAATTAAGCTCAAACCGAATTAAGTCTTTCGAGGCTCTGTATTTTTGGAGTATTTTTTTATTATGAAATAAAAGCCAGTTTTAAGCCTCATTACAATAAATAAAAATTAAGTGGGGCCATTACTCATATCCAATTTGGGGTCGTTCTTTTTTTCCTTTACATTAAAATGCTTTTATTTTTTTGGGACGTTTTTTTTCATTATGAATTGGGGCCAAATTACACATTGTATAGTGGGGCGATTTTTTATTTTCAAATGACCCCAAAATTGCAGCCTTTTTCATTTTTCGTTTTGGGGTAATTATTTATTGGGGTAATTTTTCAAGAAACCATTAAAATTTTTAATTTTCTATTGTCTCGTTTAAAAGTTATGGTATGAAAATTCGCAATGCAAATATTGTGTATTTATAAAAAAAAAAAAAAACTCAAACTTTGACCAGCGACTAAACTCCAATATTTGCACCAAGTTTTACTAAATTCAGAATTGGTAAAGTTGAAAATGTCGATTATTTGTGTTCATTACTTTTAAAATGTATATATTTTCTTTTCAAGATTCTTACCTTTTCTTCCAGATAAATTCATTTGTCCCATTTGTGGATTTCCGCTATGCATTTGTGTTGTCTTTCCATCATCCATATCCTTGTCATCTTTATCATCATCGGAATTCATACCATCATCATCGTCGTCTGTACGATTTTTCGGTTCCCAAGTCATTTTGTTTTCTTTCTTCAAGCGTCTTCGGGCATTAGCAAACCATGTAGAGACTTGTGTTAAAGTCATTTTGGTGATGATGGCCAACATAATCTTTTCGCCTTTGGTGGGATAAGGATTTTTCTTGTGTTCATTTAGCCAGGCTTTCAAAGTAGCAGTCGATTCTCGTGTAGCATTTTTGCGTCTGGCAGCCAAATCATAGGAGGCACCATAACTGCAGGAATAGAGGAAGAAATAAATAAAAAACATTTAATTCTTGTAAAATTTCTCTAAGGACAACTTTAAAAATATCTAAAACGGTTTTATAGTTAAATCACTGTCTCTTTAATCTTATCCTGTTCCTGCTGCTGCTGTTGTTTTAACCAAAAGGCTACTTTTTCACTGGAGGTTTTATTTTATTTTATTATTTTTTTTTTTTTTTTGGTTTTTAAGTTCTTGTTGTTTCTTTTTAATGTTGGTTTTTCTACGAGTTTTTTCTGCGGTTGTTTTAATATAATTTTTCATGGGATTTTTATAGTCGTTCGTTGGCAGTATCAACACCACACAAAGTATGTGCACTGAATTTTACATTCTTCTTACAATAAAAAAACATGTTGGTTTGTGTTTTTTCGCAGATTTTTTTTATGGTTTATAATGTGGTATTGCCAACAAAAAAAAAAAAAATAAAACATTAGCAAGGACGTTGGCTAGTTATTATGCGTTCGGGTTTTATTTTATAATATCCTTTACTTACTGTTTTTAAAATGCATTTGAGGTTGTTGTATTTTATCAAGACTTTAGCATTATCATATTAAAATTGTAGCAAGAATTTTAATGATCTCTTCTTAAATACACCAAATATTTAATTCATTCGCTTTAAAATTACTTAAATTTAAGCATTAAAATGCATATAAAATACTTTGGAGTAATACGGCACGTATGAGTGATATTTTATGGATAATATAAGTATTATTAATCATACGTGATGGTGTACAACTAGAGACATTTTTGAAAAAGCAAAAAATAAAGAAAAATTTGAAAAACTTGAAAAACTTGATTCGTACAGTGAAAGAAATTTGTTTTGGGCGCAGCATTATTTTTAAATTTCAAAAAGGGGAAAAAAGTGTGAATGTACCCAGTTAAATAGTACAATCCAAATAACAGGTTGCAGAACAACTTATATTGTATTACAATAGGTTCTAATTTTTCTTATTTACAACAGGTGCTTTACCTCCTGTTTGCTGTTTGCTTTACAACCGGTTATAGAAGCATTTACAGAACTGGTTCTGGGATAGTAAAACCTTACATTTTGCCTCCACGGAACCTTTCCGAGAAGCGGGTCTATGCAACCGGTAGTAAAAGAAGCTGTTCTGGAATGGATTCTGAGGGTAACGTGTTGTAAAAAATTTTGCTGGGTAGTTTTATACTTAAAAAAAATTATTTTTAAGAAATACAAAACAATTTAAGTTTTTTATAAAATATAAACTGAAATATAAACTGAAATACAAAGAAAATATAAACTGAAATACAAAGAATATATCATAGATGTGGCATCACTTACAACATATGGGAAAACAGTGGACATTAGAGTGAGGTAAATTTCTAAAAATAAAACTGTTGTGTTGTTGGAGTTGTACTTCTGAGATTATGTATGCAAGAACAAAAACACCGTGTATTGAATAAAACTAGTTTTAATCACAACTAAACTCGACCTGACGATAGATCAGAGCGCTAAAGCGCTCTGTATAACGTGTAGTGCGAGTGCATGTGGCATTAGAAATCAGTTTATCTTTACCACGGTCAGTGATTGCACAGAAAATTTCATATAGACGCAATCGAACGAATAAAAACATAACAAATATTACATTATTCAAAAAAACAGGGTCACTGACGAAGGTTCAATACCATTGAATTTTGGAGCTCCTTTCGGTTTCGTACTCTGAAGTTGTTATATCTGGCGATTTTAATAGCAATTTGCTTGACAATATTACGGATGTTACTGACGCTATGTCAATATTTAATTTATCTACAGTCAATACTACTAGACCTACACACTTCACAACCACAAATAGCAGCTTGCTGGACCTATTTTTTGTTAGTAATGGGAGAAAAGTCTTATATTATGAGCAACTGGCTGCATCTGCCTTTTCAAAGCACGATTTAATTTTTGTTTCGTATGATTTTGCTAATGAATATCAGCCCAAACAGTTTACTTTTCGGGAATTTAAGAATATAAATTTTTTAGCTTTAAAACATGACCTTGATAATACCGCATGGGACCATATTTACTTTTTACCATCGGTAGATGAACAATTAGCCTTTATTAATCAACATGTTTTACAGATTTACAACAAACATATTCCCGTCAGAAACAGGGTTATCAGAGGCAGCGTACGACCATGGTTTACGGGGGAAACTAAATTGTTAATTGATCGTCGTGATAGTCTTTATAACAGGTGGAAGCGTTATAGGACTCCAGAGCTCAAACATGAATATCGTATGGCTAGAAAAGCTGTTGTTTCGAGAATAAGACGTGACAAATCTTCTTATTACACTGATAAATTTAACGCAGCGGCTGACAGTAAAAAGACATGGAAACTGATTCATGATATTGGTATAGGTAGATCAAATTCCCATACAATAGATGCTGACATTGAATTGCTGAATAACAACTTTGTTAATATTCCTCTTCCTTCTGTACAGTTTGACTTCTATGATCAATACCTTCCTTTGAACACAACAGATAATCAATTTAATTTCCAATGCCTTAATGTGTTGGACGTAGCCGCAGGTTTTAATGCTGTTAAGTCTGATGCAGTCGGCTTGGATGACATAAATCCCAGGTTCGTGAAGATAGTTTTACCTTGGATAATTCGAACTCTAACGCATCTGTTTAACACTATCATTACTACCAGCACTTATCCAATCGACTGAAAATATGCCAAAATTGTCCCGGTACCTAAATCGGTTAATGAATTCCGTCCAATTGCTATCCTGCCTTATTTATCCAAAGTGTTTGAACATCTTGTACAAAAACAAATTTATAAATTTTTTAATGACAACAACCTTCTGACTGATCGTCAATCTGGATTCAGGCCTCGACGTAGCTGTGTTTCAGTCTTATCTGATGTAGTAGAGGATATTCGAGGCAAATTGGATAGTGGAAAAATATCGTTTCTGGTCTTATTAGATCATTCAAAAGCATTTGACACGGTGCGCCATACAATTCTTTGCCTTAAGCTAGCGAAATTTTTTAACTTCTCTTCGCCCTCTGTTAAATTAATATCGTCCTACCTGTCTAATAGATTTCAATCTGTTGCCAATGATGGATCCATCTCACAACCTTTGTTCGTCTCAAGAGGTGTTCCACAGGGATCCATTCTTGGGCCACTGTTATACTCCTTATATGTCAATGATCTTCCACTTCAGATAAACTTTTCGAATATTCAGATGTACGCTGATGATGTACAGTTGTATCTCAGTAGTTCTAAGGATACCATTGCTTCTAAAGTCCAAGAATTGAACTATGACCTAGGGAAAATTTTTACTTGGGCTTCGGCGAATGGTTTGACACTGAATCCGAGGAAATCAAAGTGCATAATAATTTCGAAAAGGTCAATGACAATGGGAAAGGATATAAATATTTTTCTTGGCGGCGCAAAAATTGATATCGTTGATACGGTAAAAAATCTCGGTGTTACTTTCAACAAAAATCTAACCTGGTCGAATCATATTAACCAATCATGTGGGAGAATATACAGTATGTTACGAAGTCTGTGGGCCACTCAATATTTCACTCCGCCAAGAGTAAGATTACTTCTGGCAAAAACATATCTGTTACCGACTCTATTATATGCATCTGAGCTTTTTACCGGATGTAACACGAAGGATTATAGAAAACTGAGCACAACTTTCAATAACATCATACGTTACATTTTCAGCCTTAAGAAATTTGATCATGTGTCTCAGTACTCATGTCATGTGTTCAACATCTCTTTTTGTAATTACCTTAAGTTCAAAAATCTCATATTTTTACACAAGATTATAATGACCAGGGAACCAAATTATCTTTTTGAACGTTTACAGTTTGCAAGATCGACTAGAGGAAACTACATAATACAATTCCGTCACCGTGACCATGCTTCTGAGTGTCAATTTTTTATTTTAACCATTCGTCTCTGGAACCAACTTCCCTGGGATATTCAACGCACTAGCAACGCAATACATTTTAGGAAATTATTGTTTCAGCATTTTTCGTAATTTTTTGTATTAATTTTTTTTTCTTTTTTTTTTTAAATACCGACATCTTAAATTAATTTACCATCAAATTTAGTATGTTTTAAAATTATTTAAAGTTTTGAAATTCTGTTATATGTAATTTAATTTTAAGTATAATTAATTTATTTACATACAATGTCCTGTTTAACTTGTCTGATTCTAATTCTGTAATTTATAAGATATTGTATCTTGTTGTATTAGAAATTCAAATTTAATAAATACAAATACAAAATACAAATACAAACTGCGCAGTCTGATTCAGAAAATTGAAAATTTACAATGTAGTTACGATTTTTAGAAAATGCACTCATTCTTCTCCACCACGCCTTTCACAATTAAAATTAATTAAAATTGCATATTAGTTATAGTATTAATTGCAATTGTCTGAAAAAGACGTTAAACCTCAAACACAACAAACATATTTTGATTAACTCGAATAACTCGAACAAAATTGGTCGAGTTATTCGTTACTCGAAATTGGCCATCTTAGTTTACTCGAACACTTGTTTTGATTAAAATTCATCGATTAAGCGAGTAACAGTTAACCGACTGAATACAATATATGTTTTTTCTGTTACCGATTCAAGTTTATTTATAAAGTTTTACGTAAATTTTGTTTTTCAAATGAACCCAGGAAAAAATTACACATTCCAAAAAGAAGGTGATGCCCACACTTGCTTACATATCTCATTGCCAAATTTAGTGACTGCAACACCAAACACATTCCAACGATAGAGTCATAAAAGCAAGTAGTATTGTAATCAATTCTTTAAATTTAAACCAGAAAACATGAATTATTTACTTAAAAGAAAATAACAATGAAAATGAAAATTATTCAAGTTCGAGGCCATATACTCTATATTTCTTCATTAGGATATTGTCCTAACAAATAATCTATAGAGTTTTTTGTTTTCAAATTTATTATTTGACCCTTTCAGGAATGTGTTGATAGATCTATTTCGGGAATTTTCTAGGTTCCCATCATCAGAACACGTTTTGAAAGCGGTAACAATCCCATGCCAAACCTCAAGCATTCATATGAACTAGTTTACTCACTACATGAGAACTAATATACATATGAGTTTGAAATTAAAGATTATAACCATTGATCAAAAAATAAATTGAAAACTTGTTTGATGTGCAAGATCCACCTCTGGTGGATATTCAATACACGTTTTTTTTTTTTTTTTTTTGTTTCTCTCTCATTTTTTATATTTTGTTAAGTTTGTTAACAAAACAGGGAAAGTAAACTAGGCGGTACTCTGCCTTTTTCACAAGTTTGTTATAATTTTTATTAAAAATAAAAATTATGTTTTTTCGACCTTTAATTGTGCAATGAAAATGAAAATTATTCAAGTTCGAGGCCATATACTCTATATTTCTTCATTAGGATATTGTCCTAACAAATAATCTATAGAGTTTTTTTGTTTTCAAATTTATTATTTGACCCTTTCAGGAATGTGTTGATAGATCTATTTCGGGAATTTTCTAGGTTCCCATCATCAGAACACGTTTTGAAAGCGGTAACAATCCCATGCCAAACCTCAAGCATTCATATGAACTAGTTTACTCACTACATGAGAACTAATATACATATGAGTTTGAAATTAAAGATTATAACCATTGATCAAAAAATAAATTGAAAACTTGTTTGATGTGCAAGATCCACCTCTGGTGGATATTCAATACAGGTTTTTTTTTTTTTTTGTTTCTCTCTCATTTTTTATATTTTGTTAAGTTAGTTAACAAAACAGGGAAAGTAAACTAGGCGGTACTCTGCCTTTTTTCACAAGTTTGTTATAATTTTTATTAAAAATAAAAATTATGTTTTTTCGACCTTTAATTGTGCAATGAAAATGAAAATTATTCAAGTTCGAGGCCATATACTCTATATTTCTTCATTAGGATATTGTCCTAACAAATAATCTATAGAGTTTTTTGTTTTCAAATTTATTATTTGACCCTTTCAGGAATGTGTTGATAGATCTATTTCGGGAATTTTCTAGGTTCCCATCATCAGAACACGTTTTGAAAGCGGTAACAATCCCATGCCAAACCTCAAGCATTCATATGAACTAGTTTACTCACTACATGAGAACTAATATACATATGAGTTTGAAATTAAAGATTATAACCATTGATCAAAAAATAAATTGAAAACTTGTTTGATGTGCAAGATCCACCTCTGGTGGATCTTGCACATCAAATTTATTATTTGACCCTGAAAGGGTCAAATAATAAATTTGAAAACAAAAAACTCTATAGATTATTTGTTAGGACAATATCCTAATGAAGAAATATAGAGTATATGGCCTCGAACTTGAATAATTTTCATTTTCATTGCACAATTAAAGGTCGAAAAAACATAATTTTTATTTTTAATAAAAATTATAACAAACTTGTGAAAAAAGGCAGAGTACCGCCTAGTTTACTTTCCCTGTTTTGTTAACTAACTTAACAAAATATAAAAAATGAGAGAGAAACAAAAAAAAAAAAAAAAAAAACGTGTATTGAATATCCACCAGAGGTGGATCTTGCACATCAAACAAGTTTTCAATTTATTTTTGATCAATGGTTATAATCTTTAATTTCAAACTCATATGTATATTAGTTCTCATGTAGTGAGTAAACTAGTTCATATGAATGCTTGAGGTTTGGCATGGGATTGTTACCGCTTTCAAAACGTGTTCTGATGATGGGAACCTAGAAAATTCCCGAAATAGATCTATCAACACATTCCTGAAAGGGTCAAATAATAAATTTGAAAACAAAAAACTCTATAGATTATTTGTTAGGACAATATCCTAATGAAGAAATATAGAGTATATGGCCTCGAACTTGAATAATTTTCATTTTCATTGCACAATTAAAGGTCGAAAAAACATAATTTTTATTTTTAATAAAATTATAACAAACTTGAGAAAATAACAATGTTATTAACTTATATGTATAACTTTTTGTAATCAAGAAGTAATCATATAATTTTTCTTAATAAAAGGACGTTATTGGAAGTAGTTCCTCATTCAGAAAAAAGAAGTTATACAATTATAAAGAATTTATCTCATATATTTTTCAAACAAATTTTTATTTCCAGGAGCATAATACTAAAAACAGAAATTGCATGTTGCCTAAATTTTATTAAACTGTGGTTAGGTATAAATTAGGGAAGCGCACGGAGCAGAAAATTGTGAGTGGAAGTTGAAATTACTGACGTTATCGTGAGTGAGTGTAAAGAACAATTATTTTAGTCTCACGCCCTGTTAAAAGAATCTAGTAGGTAATCTAGTAAGGAATGCGTTCCGCCCAAAATGCTTGATTACAACCCACTTACCTTTTTGGAAATTTTTTGCTGGGAAGAATCAATTAAAATACATAGAAATATTTTGTTTAACTTTGTTTTTCGGTAGTAGTTAATTATTGGAAGTTAAATTTAGAATTTTTTTTCTCTTTCAAAAAATGTCCAAAAATTCCCATAACATTTTTTACAAACAGAGTGTGTTTAAATACAAAATTATTTCATTTGAATTTACATGAAATTCAAACATAACAAACATATGTATAAACAATGACAAACATTGGTTTGTGTATGTGTTCTGGTTTGTAATCACAGAAACAAAACTTTTCAATTTCAAAAACAAAGGGAAAAAAATTGTTCTTTGCGTTTTGTCCGTAAAACACTAAAGGTTGTTTTAAAAGACCTTCTAATGTTTTCACTACTTGTATCGGCTATTTAAGAAATATTTAAAAACAAATATCAAAATGAATTGAATATAATGGAAAATAAGAAATCCTTGTTTAATTGTATTGCCTGTTAATTTAATAGGCATTTTAGCTAGTTATTAACGTAATAATATTGTGAGTGTATGAGCCGCTATATGACAGTCGCAGATCCAAGGGGAGGGAAAATGGGCCTTTCCTCCACTAAACTTTAATTTTTCAGTACAAAAATGTAAAGATATTAAAAAAACTTAATCAAAAATACTCTAACTTACATCCGCAAAACATTTTATTGGAACCGCGCCTTCTATAAGCAAATACATTTTTTCGTCGAAATATTTCCATTAATTGCTTCTTTTAAAAAAAAAAAAAAAAAAACTAAGGCTTATGCAGGTCAATTGTTCATTAAGCGTTCATATTCGCTAAAACTGGAAAAAAAAGGTAAAAACCTACTTAAAACGTGAAGCAGTGCTTTAAATATAAAGTTTTATGCATTAAATATGAGCCATAAATATGAACACAGGTCTTGTTATTCAGTTCCATCAAAACAAAAGTAGATTGATTGCTTTCGAAAAGTTTTAAATGCAAAACCGCCTAACTTTAAAGACATTTTTCTCGAAATCTGTACCATTGATCAACAAATTAAGTACACACAGAGAAATTAAGTGCCAACCGAATTAAAAGGTGTATTTTATTAGTAACAACTAAAAAATTCAGCAACTACAACCATATTTTAATTTGATTTCTGAATATTTTGGGTGTTGAAAATAACATTCAGTTGTATTAACCGAACTTTGTTGTGATAACCAATATTGAGGTGTACCAACGGATTTCAGTCGTAGTAACCGAATTTGAGTCGTATTAACCGAATTTCAGTTGGCAAATGATAAAATTTTTATCTGTGTGTACACCATTGATATCAGCATGTCCGAAATATATATAATTAATTGTCAGATCTTTATTAATTTTTTCTATGTCACGCGGTGTAATTAATTAACCCGAAATATTGCTTTCATAAAGAGTTAAATTACAGTTTGAAAAACATGGGAAGTCATAACATCCCTTCAAAATACAGGTCTATGCTTTGGTAAATGAGGTCCGAATTCAGCACACCTCAAACCTTTAGAAAAGTATACACTTAGAATACTATGTTTTACCGACATACCACCAGACTACTGCAAATGTAGTTAAAAACAAATGAAATTTCACTTAAAAAAAGTATGAATTACAATTCAGAAAATTCAACTAACATTGTCATGTGTTACTACCTATTCAAAACCACAATTGTAGAAAATAAATATACTGTATTACAACTCAAATAACTACAAACATTTACATCATAAGGGCCCTGAGTGTACTTTTGCCTCAAGCTTTTGACTTTTTTTTAATTTTGTCGGCCTCTGTTATCTATTAAAAATCTATAATATTGCACAATAATTTGAATCAACACTTGAAGGAAGCCATAATTTTTAAGGTTCTTACACACTCACAATATTTTTTCCGTAAAGACTACTGAATATACACATTAAATTAACTGAAAATCAGTTAAAAGCAGGACTACTTACTTTTCGTTTAAAACAATTGTATTTTTTAGTTTATTTTCAACTGTTGAATATTAATTGACAAAATCCATAAAAACAATAGATTGTTTTCGTTTACTTCTATACTCAATATAATATAACAACTTTTTGTTTTGAATAGAATATTTTAACTGAATATTTTAACTACTACGGAAAGTCCGTTTTTTCTGTTTATTTTGTTTTTTGAATAAAAGACAGAACGTTAAAAAATACATTTCTTTGGTAATTTAACTGTATATTCCATTGAAACAACTTTACCGATTAAACTTTTAAATAACTGTCGATTTTTTATGGAAAAGTTTGTGTGAGTTCAGCAGTCGTTGTTAGTATTTTATTAACACAGAAGACAAGCTCGCACACACTTTGGCTATTCGTATGTTATTTTTAATGTGTTTGTCCACCGAAGCGTATGATTGATATTTTTACGATTTTATATTTCATAACACTCATACGCCACATATGACACATTGAATAAATTTTAAGAAAATTTTAGAAGAAGATTGGAAAAAATAAAACAAATCTGTTTGAAAGACTATGATGATATTGTAATGCCAAACATTGTATCAGATTAATTGTTAATAATTGAAAATTTGTCAATTACAATTGATTTGTTCCTCCTTTTGTTATAGAAAAAGTTTTTCACGACCGTTTAGTATGGGGTTAGCAAGTATTGTTTTGTAAAAGCTACAAATTTCTCTATTCAAAACACTTATTTTAGTCTTAATCATTTTTGTTTCATTTAATAGCTTACAAAAGTCTTAATTCGTTCATTATTAAAGGTATTTAATCTTAAAGCTTTTATTTTGTATTACCGCAAGCATCCAGTAGTTAATGCAATCAAAAATCTTGCATGTGTGACAAACATTTGTAAGTACGAGCTATACACTGCGTTGCAAAACTGTAATTACACATTAATTTTACTAAATTTCGTAAGTTAAAAAAAATAGAAGATTTTAAGCGGCGTAAATGTAATACCAATGGAAATTCATAATATTTAATAAAAAAAAAAAACAATTAATTTATTTTGTATTTTACTGTTTAAAAAGGAACAACAAAATCAATTACTGTTCTATAACTACACACATAATAATCCATGCTAAAAATACGAAAAAAAATGTAAAAACAACAAAATTTTTCGTCAAATAAGCAAATATTCGAAAGTTGTTGTAATTTTTACATTTTTTTTTTGTATATTTATGAATATTATATTATCACTTAACTTAATATTTTAAAATTGAATAAAATTTAAGGAAAATATTTTACAGCAGCAGTTTTAATAATGAGTGAGGCATCCTTTGTTTTTGACTCAACTCGAAAGTTCGATCAGATCTACAGTCTACCAAATTTATTCGAAGTTCTTCCGTTATAGATATCTACGCATCAATACACAGAAAAAACTCAAAACGAGTTTCAATTCAATTGTTTAAATCAATTAATATTCTAATGGATTTTTTACCTATCATGGCAATGATAATATCAATTGTGACAATTTTTTGTTGTTGTTTTTGTTTTTTCTTTGATATTTTAAATTTTGAATCTCGCTCCTAGACGAGGACAAGAAATTCTCATTGAGTTTGTGATTTAACATAACAAATATCTCTAGAAATTCTAATAACAAAGTCCCCTGAAGATTTCCTTGGGCAGGAATGAAATCCGGATAGGGACACGCCTACATCAGATTGCTTTTCATAATTTGTTAAATAAGTTTTGGGACTTTAGCACATTTAATTACTATAAAAACTTTTATTGAAATTTAAAAAGGAAAAAACAGTTATAAATAACTTCTAAAAAAAAAATATATGATACTCACAAAAATAAGTGTGTGAACGATACATTGGTATGTGTGTTTTTGTTAATGCTGTGCCTGTTTGTGTATTTGTGTGTCTGTTTGTTTTGTTTGTAAACTTCTAATGCATTTTGGTACTTTATACAGAACATTTTCTATTTAAGCATACAGTGTATGAAAACATAATTTGGGAATTACGTCTAAAATAAAATATGGATTTATATATTTAAAATTCAATTAAAATATTAATTGGTTCAATTAAATATTTGTTTAGAAACATATTTAATTCAAATCTTTAATTAGATATTTTAGTTTGTAATTTGTTCGTTTTCATATTGACGGTTTTCTGCGTAAACTCGACGGATTAATACTCCCCAAATATTCTCGATGGGGTTTTAATCTGGAGAACATGCTTATATTTTTTGAAGATATCCATTTCATTTTCTGACAACTTACATGTACTGAGGCATTGTCTTGTTGGAAAAAGAATTCTTCTTCATTGCTATTTTCAATTAATGGCACCAATTTCTCTTCTAATACTGCAATATACTCAGAACAACTTAGTCTGGTGCTTGGAAATGCCAAATCAACCATACCGTCAAAATAAAAAGCTGATGAAACCATTAAGGATGTGCATCTGAAATTTATTTTTGAGAAATATCAGGGTTCCTTAAGCAGGTCTCTCCAAATGTTATTAAAATCATCTGGACCATCAAGATTGAACTTTTTATCATAAGAAAATAAAACATAAAAGAAATTTATGTTTGCACAGTCCTACGAACAACAGCGAATATTGAATTACCTTTCTCCAGATGGTTTGTAAATTTAGTTTAGCGAATTCAAGTCGAGTAGTTTTGTGGCCAGGTAAAAACCTTATCGCAGACATCAGCTTTTGGGGAGAAGTTCTCTGGAAATCCTTTGAGAGCCTACTTATGGTTGATTTGGGCACATTTCATCGATTATTTGATTGAGACTCTTCATTGAGTTGCTGGCACCTTTTTTTCGGACCGCCTGTTTTATTTTTAATCACTTGGATTATATGCAAAATTTGTGACCACCACATGTGAACTGCTTAATTTTCTAGCAATTTCCCCATAACTTAAGCCAATTTGAAAATAGGCTGAAATTTGGCATTTTCAAAATCACTTAGATATGAACCACTCGGCATTTTATTGCACATTGATTAAAATTGGATACAAAAATAAAAATAATTGTTTTATTTTTCTGTATTTGCTATTCTTCTTTGTTTACCGTAACACTAAAAAATATTATTACCAAATTTTTCTCTTCAAGCAACTATGTAATCTCTTAAGTTTTACACAATAAGATATCAGTTATCATACTCTTAAAAACAGTTAAAAGTTTTAAAAAAAATTCATAATATTAGAAAAAATAGCAAAACTGATTTGTGGTTATAGTTATGCAACGCAGTGTATGCGAATCACTGTGAGTGATTAAATCAATGAACGTTTTAATAATATTTTTGTTGTTGTTTATAATTATACTGTTAAACACGAATCACGGTGTCTGTGTGTGTGTGCATTTTCAACTCTATAATTTGTTTATGGAGAAGACCACAAAACAAAATAATGCACTTTGTTGAAACAATTCATAAAATGGGTGACAATTGTTTTTATTTTAATACAATATATATATTAAGGTGGTACAAAAAAAAAATTGGAACTCGAGAGCTCTATCAAAATATGACATTATGCTAATAAATATGGTCTGTTAAAAAAATCTCTAAACCAGCATGTTAAAATAGAAGTTTCAAAGTTGCACCGGTTCTATTAAGAAAATACACGGACTTGGCAGTATAGGATCGACTCTTCTACCAAAGGGTAGTATAATCGGTCTGTCGAGTTTGGTGACCAATTTTTATTTATGGAAATTAGTGGGCCACTAGAAAAAAGGTGTAGTCTGTTACTGTTCAACAGCTAATTCAAACTTGGCGATAGAGCTTAACTATATTTGGCAATAATATGTGAACAAATTTTGTTAACATTTTTGTGAAAAAATTTTTTTTTCGCATTTTTAGCATAACTTACATGCACTTCTAATTTGTCACTAAAAATATTGTACCCATGGTAAAGATGAACAACTTTTGTGCACATATCAATACAATCTGATCGTTTCTAGGCACCCACTTTGTACCTTAAAAATGGTCGTTTTTGATAAGACTATAATTTCCATTTTATTTCAACGACTAATTTTTAAGAGGGTCTTCGATTTTGATAAAAAAAAATATTGAATTTGCCAATGGACGCATATTTCTAAATCGATTTTTTTATTTTGAAAACTGTGACAACCTGAGTCTTTGAAATATCGAAAAATTAGTGGTTGGGACATCATTCAGAAGGTCATAACTATTGTTGGGTGAAAGATGTTGAATTGTTTTGGGTTAAGAAACTTTATACAAAAAAAATTTCAGAAAATAAAAAAAAAAGCGAAGTGTGTTCATGTGTCGTTACAAGTATTATGGAAAATATATTTCCAAGAAGGTGAAAAATTGAAGCATTTCGATCAAAAAAAAAAACACCGTTAATATAGCTCGAATGCATGATGTCGGAGAGTGATTCTGAGACCAGATTTGGATTCAGCGTACGTTATACCTTTAGAAAAATATACTTAAGTTCTAGTGCTAAATATTTTTCGGTGTGAATCTGTAGGCGTACAAAGTACTTACATGTACCTGCTTAAGTATGAGACTCCAAAATTTAGAAGTTTATTTGTCGCACAGAGAAAACATTAAAAATAATAATTATGATCTCTACACATTAAATCTGATATATTTTGGGTGAACATTACGAAAGTTTTCAATACAGCTCAATATATCATCAAATATCGTTATATCCCATGTTATATATAAGTTGATATTTTTTATCTCATCATATCTACTTGATATAGCTTAATATGAGAACATATATGCTTCCATGTATAAATATATATGTACAACTATTTATGATAGAATAAAGCCAAACAAATTCTATCACTTTTACGAGGGCGGATCAATAAATCCGTGACTTTTCGAACTTCCCTCGTAGTTATATGAAATGCAACACTGCTACCATCAAGTGCTACCTGTTAATAGACTACTGTCAAATTTTGAGCAAATGACGTCATTTACTTTGCGTTTAACAGCTGTTCAAAACATGCAACCTCGTGGATTTTTTTTAAATGGAAAAAATTGAATTTCGAGTGTTCATTAAACATTAGTTTTTGCAAAAAAAAAAAACGTCAATCAAACCAAGGAAAAGCTTGACAAATACTATGGGGACTCTGCACCATCGATTTCAATGGTAAAAAAGTGGTTTACTGACTTTCGTTGGGGTCGCACAAGTACAAATGACGCTGAACGTTCTGGACGGACTAATTGAGTTCAATACACCCGAAAATGTCGAAAAATCCACGCAATGGTGTTGGCCGATCGAAGAGTAAAAGTGCGTGAGATTGTTGATGTCATCGGCATTTCATGTGGCAGTGTGGTTTCGATTTTAAATGATCAGTTGGGTTTAAGACAGGATGAGTGCCGTGTTTGCTCTCAATTGACCATAAACGTAATCGTGTGACAACTTTAAAGGATTGTTTGGAGTTATTTACCCGCAATTCGAATGAGTTTTTGAGGCGTTTTGTAACTAGTGGATGAAACATGGATCCATTACAACACTCCGGAGACTAAGCAGCAGTCTAAACAATGGGTTTCTCAGGGTGAACCGGCTCCGAATAAGGCCAAGGTAAGTTTGTTGGCCAATAAGGTGATGGCAACAGTTTTTTGGGATGCACGCGGGATAATCCACATCGATTAACTTCAAAAGGGAAAAACAATAAACGGCGAAGAGAATGCCAACTTATTGGACCGATTTAACGAGGATTAAAAAAAAAAACAAGGACAGCATATGGCCAAAAAAAAAGTTCGTTTTCATCAAGATAATACACGGGTGCACACGCGTGCAGTCTCAATGGCAAAATTCCATGAATTGGGCTACGAATTGGTACCTCATCCACCATATTCTCGGGATTTTGCCCCCAGTGACTATTTCCTATTTCCAAACCTAAAGAAATGGCTCGGTGGAAAGAGATTCAGCTCCAACGATGAAATTATTGATCAAACAAATGCCTATTTTATGGACCTCAAAAATTCCTATTTTTTGGAAGGGATACAAAAATTGGAGAAACGTTGGACTAAGTGTATTGAGCTAAAAGGAGATTATGTTGAAAAACATTTTTTTTTGGCAAAAAAAAAAAATGTGTTTCCATCCTCGTATATTTAATAATATATGGCATCACAAGAAATGTAAAAAATATTTTGTAGTGTGTTGGAAATATTTTGTGCAAAAGTATTATACATTTTATTGCACTGTGTAGGGAAAAATGACAATAATAATAATATTTGCAATAATATTGTAAAGTGTATGGGTGCCTTAAGAAATCTACAATTAAAAACCGCCATCTAACATTTTTTTTTTCAACTAGTGCTTATTTCGTGAATGGTAACACTTAGCTCATGTATGATTTGAGAGATAATTATCCTTCCGCTGAACGAATATGGTTGTGTATACGCTTGAACAACGCTGGGAAATATTGCGACATTACTTTGAAAATCATGGTAATGTTGCAGAATGTGTGCGAAAATTGCGTACGGATTTTGGAAGAAGAGAACCACCGTCAGCTCCGTATGTTCGTTATCTTGTGCAAAAAGTGAAAGAAACTGGCATCCTCATCGATAAACCAAAGCGTGAAAAGCCAAAAACAGTGAGTACACCCGAGAATATTGCTGCTGTGGCAGAAAGTGTGCCTGAAGCGCCATCAACATCAATTCACCGCCGTTCTCAACAATTGAACATTCGCATTATCAGCCGCAGAGCTGATGTCGTTTGGCCACCTCGGAGCTGCTATTTGATACCGTTGGACTATTATTTGTGGGGTGCCGTCAAAGATAAGTGTTACGCCAACAAGCCAGAGAAAATAGACGCTTTAAAGGACAATATTCGTGAAGCCATTGGTGAAATACAGCTGCACACAATCGACAATGTGCTTAAAAATCGGACCGATCGTGTAGGCTACTGCATGGCCAGCCGAGGCAGCCATTTGAATGAAATTATTTTCCATTAATAAACGGAAGGATTATACTGTCAAATAGAAAAAGAAATTGAGAAAATATTCAATAGTTTTTTTTATAGCATTTTCAAAAAAAAAAAGTTATTTGGCGGACCCTTTAGAATAAATAATATTTCATGAGTATTAAAATAACTTTAAATCAGAAAATCTTTAAAGAGCAATAAAAAGCGCTTAATAGAGAGCTATTTTAATGCTCAAAATCGGAACATTTAAATAAAGCAAAAAAAAAAACATAAAAAAGTTAATTTGCCTTGTTTGATAAATATATATAATTATATATATCGTAGAAACAACAAAAAAATGCTATCACTTTTACAAATAATTCTATATGGCATCATATATTAGTCAAATTTAAATCACGTCCAATTTTCTAGGTCATTGATTTATATTTAAATTTTCATTATTATTTGGTATGTGAAATAAAAAAGTAGTGTGGATTTCTAAAGAATATTATGAAATTATATCAGGAGTATTTTGCGGATCAAATCATATTAGATAAGATCTCATGGGATCTCATGAAATAAAGTTATGTATTGCATTTTTCGGATCAGCTATGATATGATGTGATAATGAATTATATATAAGACTATATATGATTACACAAGGCAACAATTTTGAAAAAATTTTAGGGGCTTTGAAAACCACTATACAATTTTGATGTATTGTGGTCCCAGTAGTACAAATATGGTTCAATTTTGAAATTCTATGGAGAGGTTTTTTTTTAAAAAAATTTTTAATTAAAATTATAAATTTTTTTAGACGTGTCTCCACATAATTATTGATAACTAAAAAAAATTAGTCCGATATTATTCAAATAAATTTAGAAAAACTGAAATTTACATAGCCTTTAATCCGTTAATATATTGCGTTTCAATCGGCTCAGTAGTTTTGGAGTTATAATAAAAAATTGAGGGAAAAAAATATTTTTTTTACGTGAAAATAGCAAATTTTTTTTGGTTAAAAAAAATCATAAAAAATCGAAAACGGCAAAAATCGTTCAGATTTATTGCTTTATCGCAAAGCCACATGTAATAGGAACAAAATGAGATATCGATCATAAAAATCGATTGATTTTTTTCGAATTTATTCACAATTAAGTGAATTCGCTCATTTTCACCAAATTTTAGTTTTTTGTCTGATATACATAAAATTGAGTAGTTAATGTTCTTCTTTCGATTGATTGAATTTTGAAAACATTTTCCCCATGCTATGTACAAATTTTCACATCAAAAATGCATTAATTAGTAACATTCGTGTATTTTTTGGCAAAACCCTACCTAGAATATACTGATTCTATTCTTCGGAAAGACATTTGTGTTGGATGAGCTTAAATGTAAATAAATAAATAAATTAAATAGTAGAAAATTTATATTTTATTATTCACATTTATTATAATAAATAAAACAAGAAAATAAATAAATAAATATGTATTATAAACTACAAACTCTAAAATTTGCTTTTAGTCGATTTTCTACTATTGTTGAATAACGAAGTGTTACTCTGAATACTCCAGCAAAAATCAGCCATCATGTGTGCATCCAAGCGACCCTGGTATCGTTCCTCCATTGTCCGGATATCTTGGTGGAATCGTTCGCCCTGTTCTTCACTCAAGTCTCCTAGATTTTCAGGAAAACGATCTAAGTGACTGTGCAGGTAGTGTAATTTGATGCTCATGTTGCATCCAAGATTCTGGAAGTGAGTTAACATCTCTTCAACGTGCGCAACGTAATCATCACCCTTGTTATTTCCTAAGAAATTTTGAATAACCCATACAAACGAATCCCATGCATTCTTCTCAATTTCTGACATTGAACTGCCAAATTCAGTATCGTTCACCAATTTGCGAATTTGTGGGCCATCAAATATGCTTTTTGTACTTAAACAAAAATAACACTCGGATGCGTGGTTCGCTGTTTCTCTCCATAGCATAGGCTTCAAAATTTCCAAGTGTCGTCTGTAAAATGAAAAAAAAAATTGAAATCAGGAATATGAAGAATTCAAATTTTAATTAAGAAATATTGTAATTATAAAATATTCCAAATCTATTAATTTATACTTACTTTACGTTAGAAGACTTCATAGATAAATTCAATCGACATGGAATGCATATAGTACTCGGTGTCCAATGCTGGTTCAAATTGTGCGGATAGATATTATAGCAATCTTGATATGACTTTTGCAATGAAGTTAAGAACCACTTCCGTTTTTTTCCCGGTGATATATTGGCCGCACACATAACAAAATAAATCTGGATCGTTTTTACATGAAAATGTTCTGGCTTTCTGGCTCATTTTTATTAATATTTGAAAATTGTTTTTAACTTCTAAGCTGTATGACTCTAATTTTTGTGTAGGTATTAAATGATGTTTGCGTTATCGCAAACACTTCTTGAATGAAATAAAAAGGGTCAAGGAGATCTTATAAATACTGATACTATAATTTGGGATAACCCTTTGTGTGGATACAGTTTGTGTGTGCTGCAAATTTTTATTATTCCCAAGAATCCTAAAAAACATTAAGGACTTTTATGAAAAAAAAAAAATTATCCGTTACAGGTAGCTAACGGAAAATTAGAGCACTTCAGCGTACACGCACATTTATGAGCGTTTTATTACTATCCTACCGCAATCGTAAAAATTAAATAATCTTTTGTTTATTACTTATTTTTTTTAATTATTAGAATCATAAAAATGTCATAGAGGTTTTTCCCAAAGGGGTTTTGCCAAAATGCGTGTCGTAAAATGCACCTGAGTTTTTATGTTCTGCATTTTCATTATGTAGGTACAATTTTCTACAGTGCTTGTAAATATGCGATACCTTCAATTAATTGTAAATAAAAATGTAAAGCATGCATCGATTTTTATGATCCATATCTAGTTTAATTCGCATGATATGTAGCTTTACTACAAAAAAATAAAAAGTAATATTTTTGCAGTTTTCGATTTTTTCCAGATTTTTGTTTTTCAAAATTTTTTTTTTTTTAGCATTTTTTTTTTTTTTGCTAACAATTTGTTTCATAACTTTGAAACTATTGATCGCATTAAAAAAATTTGTACAGTTCTTTAAAGATATTGTAAACCTTAATTTTTGTAAATTTAATTTGACAAAATCGGACTAGTTGTTTTTGAGTTATGACAACATAAGTGGAGAAATGGCTCAAAATATTGTCAATTTTAAAAAAAAAAATTTTAAAAAAAAATTATCCATAGAATTGAAAAATTTACCATTTTTGTACTTAGGCAGCCATGATGCATCAAATCTATATAGTGGTTAGTCAAGCCTTTTTTTTGCTGTTGACCTGTGTTATATATACCTATATCTAAAAAAATTTATCAGGTTGGTTTTATTCGCTATTCGTTTTATTCATCGAAAAATTTTAAAAAAATATGATCGTTTTTTTTATGAATTTTTATGAATTTCCTCTTCAAGCGAATTGCAATTTAGCTGAAACTTTGCACATCGAGTTTTTTTTAGACACCAAGGAATAGCGGCAATATCGAGGAGATCACAAAATCCAATTTCCTTAATTTTTTGAACTACTCTAATGTCCATACTACTTATATTACAACAAAGGCTACAAAAAATATGAGCAGTATAAACTGAGTTTTAAACTGTAATCTTGTTAACAAATCAAATACTTGTTCACACACAACTCACCACACAAAACAGAGCAAAGGCGTCTAAATAAAACAAAAAAAAATATATAAATACATACTTAAATAGAAAAAAAATAGAAAATATAATACAAAAACTAGTACAGGCTGTAATATGGGGTTTTGAGTCAATTCAACAAAAGCTTAACAAAATTCATGAACAGGTAAAAACAAAAAAAAAAAAAAAAAAATAGTGAAAAACCATATAATTAATTATAATTTTTATAGATTTTTTTCCAGATTGTAGCTTTTGTGTCTATATTAAGTATTGAATAAATAAAAGGTACGCATTAGTTTTGTTAACATTTTAAATAATTAAATTTCACAATGACCATATCGCACACCTAGTTCAAAAGTGACTCAACTCAAAATTTTTAATTTTTCAGAAATCGAAAAAAAAATTATTTGCAAGTTTATACCAATTGAAACATAAAGAACTGTTTTTTAGCAATAGTTAACAACAACCAAATACACTGACATTTTTTTTATAGATAAACAAGTGTATTATGCATAGTTTAAGCATATAAAACCGAAAAATTAAAATTTTGAGTTGAGTCACTTTTCAATTTGTATCATTAATTCTATTCTACAAAGTTTAATTTTCAAAAAGACCTAATCTTGCACTACATATTTTTCACACAACTTTGGATCGCTGGACACAAATATGGCAGTTTTGTCTTAATTAGTGCTGGTAAATTCGGTTCATGTTCAATACTCGATACTACTCGATATTTTTTAATTGGATACTCGATACTACTACTACTCTATACTTTTAATGAGTTGTCAATTAAATATTCGCTGTAATTTTTCATAAATTTTTTTTAAAGATTTAGCTTTAATTGAAAATTTAAGTTTTTAAAATAAAGGGTCCGCCAAATAACTTTTTTTTTTGAACTCCTGAACCAATTGGACTTTGTATGGCGTCATACCAAGGTCTTTATGCAAAATTCGTCTCAATGATGTCTCCGAAATGTTCAATTGTTGAGAACGACGGTGAATTGATGTTGATGGCGCTTCACGCACACTTTCTGCGACAGCAGCAATATTTGGCTTTTCACGCTTTGGTTTATCGATGAGGATGCCAGTTTCTTTCACTTTTTTCACAAGATAACGCACATACGGACCATATTCGTTCAGCGGAAGGATAAAACTAATTATCTGTCAAATCAGACATGAGCTAAGTGTTACCATTCACGAAATAAGCACTAATTGAAAAAAAAAACATTAGATGGCGGACCCTTTATGTTAAAGTTTTAAAATAATGTTAAATTATGTTAAAACTATTTAAGGTTTTTTGTAGTTTTTCCAATTTTTTCTTTTAACTTTTCACTTCTGATTTTTTTCTTCTAGCAGAGTTGTTTTCGTATGCTATTTTTTTAGCGGAGTAGCATTTTTGTATTGCTTTTCTGTCCAAATTACAACTCTGAAAATATCGAGAAGTTACAATTAAGTATAGAGTATCGAGTATCCAAAACAAAAAACAGATACTTGATACCCACTCCTCACTCCTTTACTAGCACTAGTCGCAATACCGTTTAAGTTGATATACAGTGGTGTTCAAAACATTTGCAACTGAAATCATGGTTTAGGTAATTATAATTTGTTTTATCAAAAAGATTTGTGGTATAAGTTTCTGTTTTTTTTTTTTTTTATTAAATTCAGTTATAGCATATTATTTTACAAATACAAAAAATTATTCATAACTTCTCAAAAAAAAAAAGTAATTTCAACAAAATAAGTCGATAATGCAGTGTTCAAAACTTTTTCAACTCTTAAAGTAATTAACAGGAAATACAAACAATGGTTTTAACGCTCAGTATTTTGTAGCGTAGCCATTATTTTTTATAACTTCTGAACACCTCTTAGGCATTGAGGCAATGAGCTTTTTAATATAATCTCAGAAATTTCATTCAACTGCTTCTCCAACTTGACGAAAAGTTCATCACCATTTCGGTATACTTTATTGCCGATATTCCGTTTTACAATCATCCACATGTTCTCAATCGGGTTGAGATCGGGAGATTGAGCCGGCCACGACACAACCGGTTTTTTTGTGCATCTATAAATTCTAAGACCATATTCTAGGACTCTTCTGTTAATTGTGGGAAGACTGGCATTTATTAAAAGTTCAGTTTTAGCTTCTCTGGGAACTGCATTGGGATATTTTGTAAAAAAAATTCTTGATTTTCCAATCTTCTCTACAGTTGTAATACGGGGTCTTCCGCCTTTATGAGTTGTGTGGATGTAACCACTATTAACAATGCGGCAAATCGTTGATTTTGGAACGGAGTAATTTAAAGAAATTTCTTTTTGGGAAAGTCCATTTTGAAAATCATTTAAAACTTATGATTTAAAATCAGAATTGTATTTATTTCCTGCAATTTTTTACAAAAATTATTCTTACGATGTTTATGCTTCCAATATCTTATTCCAACTATTAAAGAACAATAATTATAATAAATTTGTTTAAAAAATGTAACGGCCTGAATCTCATATTAAAAAGGAATGCGATTACCGGTATCCTAAGCATTTGTTAGTATAAATTGTTTCATTAAGAGTAAGAATAATGAGAGTTGCAAATGTTTTGAACACCTGCATTTTGAATACATCAATTACACAAGGGAACAAAATTGAACTTTTTTTGTGTTGATTTGAAATTTATAGCAAATTTTTACTAACTTGAGGTCGCTGATTTCAAATCTGCACTTGGTTTTTTCTCTATCAGCTCGACTTTTCGAGATATACCGTTATGTTCAAAATTAAGGCACTTCCGCTACATATATTGGAATAACTTGAAAACGGTTCACCATATTAAATTAAAAAAAAAAAACCGAAACTCGCAAACAATATTCTCTTTAAGCCGTGCTTACATTGTTTTTAAATTTTCCAAGTAGTTTTAGAGATATCGTTCAAGTTTTGAAAAAAAAATTAAAATTTTTTTAAAAAAAAAAAATTTTTTGTTCTTTAAAAATTCCTAAAAAATAAAAGTGGGACAAAAATCACAGTTTTGATCTAGAAACAGTTAGTTAAATATATTTCTAATGAAATGAGCTTTATTTCATTGCAATCGGTGCACAACTTTTGATTTTGTTCACGATTTACTGAATTGATATAAATCGCGATTTCCATACAAAAATAACATTTTCTAATGTGTAAGTGTTTGTATGTAATAAGTTAGTTTTTTATGATTCTAAGAATTAAAAAAATTAAGTAATAAAAAAAGATTATTTCATTTTTATGGTTGCGGTAGGAAACTCATAACGCCTATAAATTTTATTGTTCCTTTATGACACCTAGTCAGTTCACAGTCAATTAAAGAGAAAAAAGAAAAGTGCACTTGTTTTTATTGATGTGTGGTTTACCGTTGGTAACGGATGATTTTTTAAAGAAATCCCCCTTAACACATGTGTTCATTCATAAGTGACGGTCAATAAAATTGTGGATATAATTTTTTCTAGGTACTTCAGTAAAAAACTACGAAGTATTTATATGGGTTCATTCAAGCAATTTTTCTCATTCAACAAGTGTTTACAAAAGCGAAAAGTATAACGACAAAAAATATTAAAAAATTTTAACCTAGAACATTTCATCAGTGAACACAAAAAACTTTTGATTTTTATCCCTTGTTTTATTTATTGAAATGTGTGTTACTTTGAAATATATGTCAAAATTGGGCTATGACTACGTCAAGAAACAACTGTAAAATCAATCCCAACTATTTTTGTAACATATGTGGCGAATATACGTTTATAAAAAATAGAAAAAGTGTGTCAGATTTTATTAAAAAACATTATTTTGACTACTTCGGATTTACCATGGAAACCCGTGACAAGTACTGGATTCCTAATACTGTATGTAAAAACTGTCTAGAGTATTTAAGGTTATGGGCAAACAAGCAATGGACCCAGTTCAAGTATAAAACACCAATGATCTGGCGGGAACCTTCGAATCATTATGATGATTGTTATTTTTGCGCTGTCAACATAACAGGCATTAATAAAACAAACCGGTCTAAATGGATTTATCCTAACGTGTTGTCTATTACCCAACCAGTCCTATACTCTAGTGAGGATTCAGAACCACAACCATCTACATCTACACACAATTTTCACGACTTACGACAAAATGTTCCTTCACCAATTTCTGAATGTGGATCAGATGACTTCCATTTAGATATTTCTTCTGAACGCGAGCAATTTAATCAGGAGGAGCTTAGTGATTTAGTGAGAGACCTTGGACTCTCTAAAAAAGCATCTGAAATTCTTGCTTCTCGATTAAAGCAAAAAAATGTGTTAACCCAAGGAACAACAATTTCATACTACCGTAAAGAGCATATGATGGCGGACTATTTCTGGAGCATTAAAAATAATCCCTCTAAACAAGATTATTTACGAAAATCTTATAAAAGAAAATTTTTCGATGAGTTGTAATTACATTGTAATATTTGTGTATTAAAATTTTTTATTTTTCTTTAAATTGTCTTTTTGTGTTAAATTAAAAAGTATAGCTGATAGAAATGAACAAAATCAAAAGTTGTTATTTTTCTATGGAAATCGCGATTTATATCAATTCAGTAAATCGTGAACAAAATCAAAAGTTGTGCACCAATTGCAATGAAATAAAGCTCATTTCATTCGAAATATATTTAACTAACTGTTTTTAGACCAAAATTGTGATTTTTGTCCCATTTGTATTTTTTAGGAATTTTTAAAGAACAAAAAATTTTTTTTTTTTTTAAAAATTTTAATTTTTTTTTCAAAACTTGAACGATATCTCTAAAACTACTTGGAAAATTTAAAAACAATGTAAGCACGGCTTAAAGAGAATATTGTTTGCGAGTTTCGGTTTTTTTTTTAATTTAATATGGTGAACCGTTTTCAAGTTATTCCAATATATGTAGCGGAAGTGCCTTAATTTTGAACATAACGGTATATCTCAAAAAGTCGAGCTGATAGAAAAAAACCAAGTGCAGATTTGGATTCAGCGTCCCAAATAACCTTAAAAACAATATTCAGTTCTTAATCAACAGAACCATTGTTCCCTTGTGTTATTATTCATTTTTTGTTGTTTTAATTTAACGAAATTATTTTTTTTTATTTGTTTAACATAAAACAATGTATGAAGAATATGTAAAAAATGAATTTTAATAACTAAGTGTGATTTGAAGAAAATAAATCAATCAAAACAACAAATGCGATCTCAGTTCCAAATGTTTTGACCACTTCTGTATATCGAAAACTAACGGCATACCAAAACTATAAAGAAGTAGTGACTTAGCCCATACCCAGGACTCAGAAAAAACGTTGTGCATCGAAAATCGAGTATCAATAAAATGTGTGTTAATTCATTTAAAAGTTTGAGGTTATTCAGTCCTATTAAGAAAATTGTAGTATCGATTAAAATAATTTGTAACTATTTAATTGATTTAGTTTCAATTAAAATTGTGATCACATCTATTGAAATTGAAATAAATTTTTTTTTTTAATTTTAAACAAATATTTATAAGATACGATGGCGGTCCCAAAATTAGCCGATCTGATAGATATAGATGGCGGCAGTAGTTTGCTTTGGTGAAAAGTGGCAACCTTATAAAACGTATGTTTTAAATTTCTAAGCGCCGCGTTGCTTAGTATTTTTTTTTTTTTTTTTTTTGTATGAACCATAAAAATAAACGATCTCAGTAAATTTGTAAACATGGAAAAAAAATTGTTGTTGGCCACGATTACGTTTATGGTCAAATGAGAGCAAACTCGGCACCCATCTTGCAGACAGCTTTCTTACACCCAACTGATCATTTAAAATCGAAACCAAACTGCTATATAAAATGCCTATGGCATCAACAATCTCACACACTTTTACTCTTCGATCGGCCAACACCATATCGTGGATTTTTGGACATTTTCGGGTTTATTGACCTCAATTGGCCGTCCAGAACGTTCAGCGTCATTTATACTTGTGCGACCACAATGAAAGTCAGTAAACCACTTTTTTACCATTGAAATCGATGATGCAGAGTCCCCATAGTATTAATCAAGCTTTTCCTTGGTTTGATTGACGGTTTTTTTTCGCAAAAAATAATGTTTAATGAGCACTCGAAATTCACTTTCTTTCATTTTTAAAAAAATCAACGAGGTTGTGTGTTTTGAACAGCTGTTAAACGCAAAGTAATTGACGGAACTTGCTCAAAATTTGAAAGTAGTCTATTAACAGGTGGTACTTGATGAGAGCAGTGTTGCATTTCATATAACTACGAGCGAAGTTCGAAAAGTCACGGACTTTTTGATCCGCCCTCGTATCGGGAAAATATTAAAATTTTACAAAACTGTTTAAATTGATTCGTTTTGTTTCAGCTTTCTTTACCCAAAAATATATTTTTTTCAAAAAATAATAGCTCTATTACTGAAGTTACACTAATAGTAAAATTTTTTTGCTAAAACTACTAAAAATTTGTCCAAAGCGACGTTGCAAGAAAAAGTGCTAAAATTTGCAGATTTTATTTTTTTTGTGCTAAAAATTTGTAAGAAAAAAATAGCAAAAATAAATCAGTTGAATATAATAAAATTTTTGTTATATTTGAACTAAATTTAACATTATTGAAAGTAACAAATTATTCTACTAAAATCAGCGAAAAAAAATTAAATATTAGTAGACAAAAAAAAATTCACAAAAAGTTTAAAAATGTTTAAAGCTTGTTTTAAATATTTTTTTTTATGTGGGTAACCATTAACAAAAATGCTTAAAAATATATATCGATTAAAAAAATTGCGAACATATTTTACTCAATTTTTTTTGTGTAGACATATTTTTTCCCCTTGAATTGTAATTATACAAAATTTGGTTACCCCAAATTTTTTTCCCGTTATTTTGTTGTGAACTCTTTCGCAATATTTGTGTTCCTTAAATTTGTTTCCAAAATTGTTTTTTCATCTCATTGGACTTTAATGCTTTTACTTTTTATCATCACTTTAACGTTATCGATTTAAACAATGCGGAAAAGATTTTACGCGGACTTTTTGATATTGTGTAAAATATATTTTTTTTTTCGCGAAATTTATTTTTTCCCTTAATAGATTGAGCAGGTTCCTTTAAGCATATACTCTACAGAACACTTGTATTTAACTTTTGAGTTCTAGCCATAGAGGTTTTGGGAGGCCATCAATGGGCAGAGATTTTTCAGCTTTTGGAGTCTCATTGAAACCACGTTCTTGGCAAAATGTGTACTATATCAGGTAGTATTAGGAAACGAATAATGCGGGAGACCTTTCTCCTTTTAAACCCATATATTAACTACCTTCCTGAGAAAATTTTAGAAACGTGACTTATCAGTAAATCAAACCATACTCCAGGCGACATTTGGGTTTAAAAGTATCAACAAAATAGATGTTCGTGCACACAGAAAACAGAATCGCTAGAAGCAACCGAATTTTTTGCCAATTGAATGATTCGGTTGTTGCTACCGAATTTTTCGGTTGTGACAACAATCATTCGATAACAACAACAGAAATTCTGGCAAGACAATATAATTTTGACTGCATCAACTGCAATTCGGTAAAAACTACCGACAAATTCGATAGCTACGGTTGCTAGAAATACTGTTGCTACTGCCGAGTCTTTTTTCTGGGTGTGGTAAAAAGCTCTAACCAAAGCTTTTCTAACAACATTTTTGTATTTTTAGGAACATTTACTAAATTGTTAGACTTTAATTCGTATGAAACATTTTATAAATACAATGAAACTTTTCTATTTAAGGTGAACGAAAAATTTCTTAAAATTAATGAAGAGCTTCATGCCTTTTATGAAACAAGTTTTTTAATGATACTTCTTCATTGAGTAAACGAAACTTTTAATTCACAAAATTATATTTTTCATTTGCCAACTGAAATTCGGTTACTACAACTCAAAATCGGTTAAAACGGCTTTCACAAAAAAGTTAGGTTAATTCAACTGAATTTTTGTTGTAACACCCAAAATATTCAGAAATCTAACTTAAGTATGGTTGTACTAACAAAATTTACTAGTTGTTACCAACAAAATAAACTTTTCAATTCGGTTGCGTCTTTATTTCTCCCTGTGTATGATCTTATGAAAACCTGCATTAACTTAATGAAAAGTTTCAATAGACGATTTCCAGTGCAACTTCACTGCTTCTATGCAAAAATTCATTAATAGAATTCTCTCAGTGTACACTTAGAGCAATAAGCCTGTAAAAGTAGCAAAAAAAAAAAACTACTGAAAATTAGTTAAAAATCAGCTTGCAGAAAAAACTGCAAAAATTAGCAGATTGTGTTACTAAATATTGGTAATATAAGAATATCAAAAATAAATCTGTAGAATTTACAAATATTTAGTTATATTTGGCCTAAATTTTAGTTAATTGAAAGTAACAAAATAATGTGCAAAATCAGCAGAAACATTTACTAAATAAAGGGTGTTTTTATAGAGGTATACAACTTTGAAATAGAATAAAACAAAGCTGATTTTTTTAAATTGACATGAAATTTACTTTATTCGAAAGATAATTTTCTGTCATTATAATTTAAATATGACTTCTGGCATATGACCGCCACTGCTGGCTCGAACTTAGTATAATGAGAATTTTCGATGACTTTTTCCAACATTTGTGACCGTATATTGGCAATAAGGCGGCGAATGTTTTCCTACAAGTGGTGACTCGTTTCAGGCTTATCAGCGTAGACTAGCAACTTGACATATCCCCACAGAAAATATTTCAGCGGCGTTAAATGGCACGATCTTGGAGACCAATTCATGGGTCCGAAACTTAAAGCTATGCGGTTAGCAAACGTTTCCATCAATAAATCAATTGTGGCACGAGCTGTGTGACATGTTGCGCCGTATTGTTGAAATCACAGCTCCTGCACATCATGGTTGTTCAATGGATGAACGAAAAAGTCAGTAAGCATCGTTTTAAAGAAGAAAACCAATGATTCCAACAGCCTGTAAAGCACACCAGTCAGTTATTCTGGATGGTGTCTCAACATACACTTGAGAATTATGATCAGTCCAAATACGGCTTCATCGCTAAACAAAATTCGTGCGCGATACGTATTTCGAACAGAACCATGATTTTCAATATAAATTTGCACAATTTGGAAGCGTTGTTCAGACGTCAGTCTATTCATGTTGAAATGCCAAACCAAACTAAACAAAAATCACTCGATAGGTGACAAAATGGCCGCCAGTTAAAAAAGTATTGCCAGTTTAAAGTTCTATACCTGTGTAAAAAACACCCTTTTTTAGAAGATAAAAAAATCATTAAAAAGTGTGAAATATTTAAAGTAGTTTTTAGTTTTTTTTTAAATGCGAATATAAGTCTGCCCTTATGAAATCAGTAATATACAATTTTTTTTATCAAAAATTTCTGTTGATTTTAGCAAAATAAACTTTTAAATGCATTCTACCAAATTTGAGGTAAATATAGCAAAATATTTGTTAATATTACAGTTTTAGTTTGCTGTTTTGAGTCTACAAATTTTTAGTAAAAGTTTTAGCTAATTTTACAGAGTTAAATGCTATTTTTAATTAACTAAAATTCACACCGAATATAACTATAATTTTGTAAAGTTAACAGATTTAGTTTTGCTGTTCTTATTTTATTAATATTAAGGAACAAAATCTGCCAAATTTAGCAGTTTTTTCTGCAAGCTTATTTTTAACTAATTTTTAGTAGCTTTTTGTGCGCTTTTTACAGGCTTATATCTATGAGTGTATGAGTGTTTTGTTCCATAAGGTAGCCCTTCAAAAGACCTCATTGTGAAATTCAAAATGTTTCCGATATTGCCTTTAACAGACAGAGAGAATGTTCTTGAACTAGTTTTAATGAAATTTTTCCCTAAACTAATGAAGTTTACTTTATAAAGTGAATGAAAAATTTCATAGAATTATAGAAAAAGCTTCATAGTTTTTATGAAATTATTTTTAAGAAACTTTGTTATTAGGCGAATGAAATTTTTAATAAACTAAATGAAAATGTTCATAAAATTTAATGAACACCCGCATTAATTTAATGAAAAGTTTCAATGGACAAATTACAGTGATAGATTTAACACAAAAATTCATTGATGCCATGCAGATAATTCTCTCAGTGCATAAAAGAAAATGTTGACAACACTAATTACTACAACTAAGTAAAATTAATGCGTGCATTTGATGAACAACAACATAATTATTATATAAAAATAGTGGTCAACGTAACATCTAAATTTTTATGTTCACAATAGGATTTATTAAAATCAGGGACAGGAATGTCAGGCACTAAAAAAATGAGTTTTATGCATAAAAAATCTCCAAAAATGCACAAAAAATTTTGCACTTAAAAATTGTTTTTAATATTGTTTAAAATTTGTGTTAATTATGCAAAACGTTTGCAAAGAATATATTAAACAACACAAATAAAATTTAGAATTTGACTAAAATTACTTAAAAACATGAAAAAATAAATAATTTAAAGTGCCTTCCTTTTCAAGTTTTTTTGTTAATTTGATTCGAAACTATCAAAATCCCAGTTCATTGTTTTCTGAAGAGTACGGCGCAGAGATGGTGGCTAAAAACAATTTTAGTTTTTGCAACCGATTTTAAAAGAAATTAGGTCATTCAAAATAAAACACCTTAGAACATATGAATACTCTTTCACTGTGAACATGGTGATCCAAAATACTTTTTCAGTGTTTTTGTATAGTTATAACTTTTGTTGATTTTTCCTCAATTTGAAGTTTCATATATTTTTTTTTGTTGTTTTCAGAGGTATTAACTTCGATTAGTCCGTTAAATTAAATGATATCAGATAAAAACTTTTTTATTATACATTACAGAATAGTTTTTTATAAATTTTAAATCAGGGTATGTTTTTAACGCAAATTTTCGCCTTCGTTGGAATATAACTAATTTGCTTCAAAAGTCTTCAAGACAGATTTTATATTACCAGAAGGACCATATACTCCTTTACAAGTGCATACCAAATACTTTTGCGCACGTTTGCGCACGAAGCAGCTAGAGGCATTTTTTCGATAAAAGTGCAACATTTTCATATTCCAGTAACCTTGCTGTATTATCAAGAAAATTATATATAATACCGTAGTCAATGATTTAAAATTAGTACCACATGGGGTTAATTTTCCACCTTCAGTAGCTTATAAATTTTAAAGAAAATTAATGATTGTTAGAAAAAATTGGTAAATTTATAAAATATTTTGCTGAATCTCAGTTAATTAGATATGAATATTCAACTAACTGAAATCAAATAGACATTTTAATGTTTCTTAGTTATATAAAAACATTTAAAAACTAATATAAAGTCTGCTGTATGTATATTTTTATAAAATAATGAAGTATTTTTATTATTTTATTATTTAAAGATGCAATTTTAACAAAAAAAAAATCATTTAACTAAATTTTTTGCTAATATATTTTTTTGAGTGTATGAATAGAAAAATTTAAAAAACGATAGTGTCTTACTTTGTCTACTTATAAGATAAGTTACCAGCCCATAGTTGTTAAAGAAAATGTGTGTATTGCACTAAAATTTAGCAAAAACTGGTGTTATACTCGTATAAGTTTAGACTTAATATAAGATTTCATTACCACTTAATTCATATATATTTTATATTTCATAGATATCTTAAATTATAACTAAAGGCTTAGGCTTTCCAAAAAAAAAAAAAAAAAAAAAACCAAATTGAAATACGTCGGCTTTTTCAAAAGTTATAGATTGACCGCTTTCTCTGAAAATGTACCACTGTGCGGCGGGGGCGGATAGTGCTTCATTGAAATTGCTTAAACAATTTATTTGTCAATATTCTGTGTTTACATGTCAAATACAAAATTAAACTGATAGTGATCTTTTACGAAAAACTAAGAAATATGCAATGAAAATATGCATTTTAAGCAAAATGAGCTAAAATATGCAATAAAAATAAAGAAAAATATACAAAAATTTGCATTTATCGCAAAATATGCAAAAATATGCACTAACAAATCGACTTTTTTGTTTCAACTGTTCTCCGACTTAAGAAAAAAAAATGCAGTTGCATAAACTGCCGGTCCCTGATTATGATATATTTTCAAGTGTATATATTATGCAGTATATAATTGTATTGTCAAAGGTTTTTTTATGTGTGTGTGTTTTTTTGTTATAAAAATTAATTTTTTATTTTAAAAATTGTACAGCTAAGGAAAAAAGTATGTGGTACAAAGTAACAAAATGACGTTATTTCTTAGTTAACAGCATTTCTAAAAAAATATTTATATTTTAATACTAATATTCGACAAGCTCCTGATTAAAGCACACCATTTTCTAGGCTATCTGCACGTTATTATATCTTCATATGAAAAAAGTAAATGGCACAATAATACGAATCCGCTAAAAACTTGGGATATCTTATTTTTAAGGCAAATTGTTTACACAAAACCTTATTTTAGAGTAACCTTATAATTTTGTTTGAACATTTTGTACAAAATTTTCATTGGAATATCGATTTTTGCTAGAGAGTATTGACATATCTGTAAATTTCGGTTAAGACACAAATATTTTTGGGTAAAAATGGGGTGAAAATGCTGCAAATTAAAATATTTTAAAGATAATAACTAAACATAATTTCAAACACAGATTTTACTACCAAAAAAAAAAATAAATATTATTCGACAAAGTTATCAGTCTCAGTTGTGGCCACCGAATTTGTTGCCAATCGAATTCTGGCGGTTACGACAACTATCTTCATATTAAATTTAATTTTTAGTTGTGATTCAATATTCAGTTGTCGCATTCCATATTATATTCAACTTAAATATTATTACATTCCACAAAATTTTATTGAAGTTAAGACCTTTTTTGATTTTTCAAGTATTGAACCGTGTCCTTCATTGCACCACAATTTTCTTTAAATTATTGGCTGTTTGAACATTTTAGTACACCCAGAAAAACAAAAGTTCAAGTTCGGTGTTTTGACAACCGACTTTGTTTGATTTTTTCAAGTATTGAACCGTGTCCTTCATTGCACCACAATTTTCTTTAAATTATTGGCTGTTTGAACATTTTAGTACACCCAGAAAAACAAAAATTCAAGTTCCATGTTGACAACCGATTTTGTCGCCAATCGAATGATTCAGTAACCGAATATTTCAGTTTTAAGAACCGTAAATCTGTCGATGCATGAGTAAATTGACAAAATTTCGGTTGCCTCGACGAAAATTCTGTGAACACAACTGAAACATTCGCTTACCACTACCGAATCATTCGATTGGTAACAAATTCGGTTGTCAACATCAAATCTGTTTTATGTATGTATTTTAATTTAAATCAAAAAAACTTTTTGCATTTGTCTTTTCCGGGATTTGAACTCGGAAACTCACTCTAGCCATTACACCAAAAACACTTATAAATGTTTAATTTAACTGTTTTGTTATGAAAACAAACTCGGTCTCAAATTCGTTTGCCAATAACAATCATTAGTTGCGTCTATAATCAAAGTAATCCACAATTCGGTTGGTTTTACCAAAACCCTAATTAAATTGTATATTTGATTGGGAATCCCGTATTTGCAGTTAAAACTTTTGAATGTGAACCATTTTTAATAAATTTAATAGCTGGTACTAAATGTTTTTGCATTGTCACTAAATAAATCGTTGATTCTACCGTACACAATTACTAATCGAATTTTATTTTAAAAGTTCCTCTTTTCTTTTTTTTAGTTGGTTTTTAGTTTATTTTTCAATATTAATATCACAATTTTAAATATCAAACTCCAAACATTTTAGATTAACATAAAAATATTGTTCAGCATATAAAATTAAAATTTAACTCTACGTAAAATATTAATTTGGGTCTTAAAAATCGGAACCCTGTAATCAATTTAACAAATTTATTTTCACTTTACTGAATTGTATCAAATTATATCAAACTAAATGTAATATAATCTATTTATATACAAAACGATACACCAGTTTTCCTATCGAATTGTATTTCAATTAGATATAAGGCTAATAAATTTGATACATTTCTTTGTTACATCATATTAATTTTTTTTTTTAACTGGGTAGTTTTAACTTTATTCCATTTAGTGCCATATAATTATTTCTTATAGAATACTTTTTTTTATTTTCTTTCATTTCATTTTTTTTTTTTATTTTACCCAATACTCAGGGGATGCCCCCTACTCATGCAGTGCATTGTATTGATCAGGAAAATAAGGTATGGGAGGGAGGAAAGACGGAGTAGTGTTTGTGGATATTTGATTTAAATTTTTCTAAATTGTAAGTAACAGGGAAGACTTCTGCGGGAAGTTTGTTCCACATACGAATCGTTCGACTAAAAAACGAATTTTCTCTGTAATGCGTTGTGCGAAACACAGGACAATCAACTACAAACGGATGTGCTCTACTAGATAAACGAGTATTACGAATAAAAACTCGGGCTCGTTTAATAAGTTCACTTATCTCAGATGAGCATCTCCCATGGTAATATCGATAGAAAAGTGTCACACAACCCACATTCCGACGATGCTCCAATGAATCAATAGAGTTGGATACACTACTGTCATTGATAAGCTTCACCGCCCTCCCCTGAACACGGTCCATATATGAGAGTTGTATTCCATTTTTGGCCGGATATAGCTGGTATAAATAGTAAGGAGATCGGATGGATTGAAGTAAGTCTTGCACCGTTTTAGAAAACCGAGACACTTGAATGTCTCTTTCGACACTTGAAATACGTGCTTATTACAATGGACATCACACTGTATTCTCATGCCCAGAACATCAAGAGTATCCGATTCCTCAATACCTATACCATCCATAGTTACAGATGACAATGTTAATTCCACAGCCCGTCTGTGCGTTAACATACAACATTGGGTCTTGCGTGCATTAAAATCGACCTTATTCGCGCGACCCCACTCGGAGATTGTAGAAAGGTCTTGATTGAGTGTGTCATTCATGTTCTGCCGCATGCCCTCTATCTCCAAAGAGCTTGGCCTGTGATCGAATGAAAATGAATGACAAATGTTGCTGTCATCTGCAAAAGAGTAGATAGGATTGAAGGTCTGACCAAGAACGTCATTAATAAAAATAAGAAAAAGTGTAGGAGAAAGAACAGAACCTTGCGGTACCCCTGAATTTAGGTGAAACTCGTTTGATGAGACTTCATCTAAAACAACACGTATAGTGCGGTCTCTGAGAAAACTCGCTAGAAATCGAAAGAAGACACTACCGACACCAAAAGCAACTAGCTTAGTCACGAGTGCCCCGTGCCACACACGATCGAACGCCTTAGAAATATCTAGACCGGCTCCAACGTTCCGATAGAAACGCCACCAGGTCTCCCGTAGATCGACCACTACGGAGGCCATACTGTCGATCATTTAAAAGTGAAATGGTCTCTAAATATTTCACAAGATGGTGGTTAACCATCACTTTGGATATCGCAGACCAAATTGCGATTGGGCGGTAATTTTCAGGGTTGTTAGCCGCACCCTTTTTAGGAATAGGCTGGACATTGGCCACCTTCCAGCATGAGGGGAAGATTCCCGCACGGTACGAAGAGCTGAAAAGTTTTGCCAATGGACGTGTCAACGTTAAAGAGCACTGTTTTAGCACCAGTGTAGATATGCCATCCGGCCCCGGTGACTTATTTACGTTGAGATCCGCAAGAACCCTTTTGACTGCCCGGGCCCGAAAGTAAATCAAAGGCATAGTATAGGATACCCTTTCGAGAACGGGCAGTGGTTGATCGCTTTCCGGCAAGAAAGAATTTCTTGCAAAAAGTTCAGCGAATAGGTTGGCCTTATCAACCGGGTCAGTGAATGATTGATCGTCCTTTAAAAGAGTTGGAATAGAAGAACTAGCATTATCCCTTACTCTTTTAACAAACGACCAAAAGGTCTTACTGCCCCGAGGAGCAGAAAGAACTTTGGCACGCAGACGCTGTTCGTATAAAACCTTTTCGCGTCTAAGTATCTTGGCACACTCGGTTCTCGCCTTTTTGCGGTGCAGATCAGTAACGGCGTTCTTATTAGAACGCCAATACTGAACGCTGCCTCTCTAGATCGGACTGCATTTTTGCACGTCTGGTTAAACCAACACTTGTGTTTTGATTTAGCCGAAATATGCTTCGTTGGAATAAAAAGTTTCATTCCTAGCATAATAATATTGACTACCATTTCTGCAGCGGCATCGACGTTGTCGTCGAGAAAACAGATTTTCCAGTTAAAATGCCGAAAGAAATCGTTGAGCTCGGCCCAACGAGCTTTTTCATAGAGGAAAATAGAGCGTTTTGGCGCTAAGTTGGAAACGCTACGAAGAGTAGAATATGAAAAAGATGCAGAAATAGTACTGTGATCCGAATTGCCGAAAGGTGCAAGTATTTTCACTTCGTACTTTTCAGGGTGAGAAGTGAGGAAGAGGTCGAGAGTGTTCCGCGATTGCCCTTCAACACATACATTGTGTGTTGGCTCATTCACAAGTTACGCAAGATCATTATGCACTGCAAAAAGCTCAACGTATTGGCCCTCGGGAGTTGTATGGCTCGAATAGCACAAAACCTATAGAATATATAATTGGATATGAAATATTCGAAATAAACATTTGTACCATATATTTATTTCCATAGCTGTATAACCTTAACACGCAAAGACTTTTTTACTTGTCTACGATTTTTTTTATTGCATTTTCATGTTCAGTGAAATCCAATTATATGTGATTATTTCCACTGCCATCATAAATAAATTATTTCGCGCTTTTCTACACAAATTTTCACAATTCCATAAAGTTTTATGCTTTTTACCCTCATTTAGTGTTAAAAAATACTAAACAAAGTGATGATTATGATGAAGAATATTGTAAAAAATTAAAATATGTCATTGACAGTGTAATAAAAATTGTTTAACTTGATTTGCTTTAAAATTATATAAATTGCCACTTAAATATTTTATAAGATATTTCAATTCAAAATAGTGAAAGATACACATACCCATACGCAGACATCGGATCATATGAATAATATCCTGTGGTCGGCTGTAAGCCAGCTGAAGTCCAAGCTGACATTTCAGTACCTGTAGCTGAATCCTTTAGACCATAAGGATTACTCTGCAATGAAACAATTAAAACCATTTGAGTATAAAGTAACAGAAATCATATTTCAATTAAAAATTAGAAAAACAAATTTAAAATTCATTATTTAATTTATTACTGATGTTTTAACATGTGTTTCTTCCAAACCATAAAAAATTATTATTTTCCCACAGTATTTTAACAAATTAATAAATGTAAAAAAAAGAAAATAAAAATGGCAAAACTAATCTATACATATGTTTTAATATATATGTATTAATATATAAATTTATACAAATTTTCAAGGGCGTAGCTAGATATTTTTTCTGGGGGCGGTCCAAATAAAATTAGGTTTTTTGGAAACAAATTTATGTACGTTTTATTTATGAGATTTTAAAGTGTTTTAAACTTTTGTAACAATTAAAATGCTAATTAGGATGGTTCGTTCTTAAATTTTTTCGGATCCTATCTTAAGGAATTTTAAAAGTTGACAATTTGATAATAGTCATCCACTTGCAAATTTTTTTTCTAATCTGCTGTCAACATCTTCTGGGCAAACTTTTTTTGTAAACTAATATTTTTTTTCCAAAACTACTAAAATTTTGTTCGAATAACAAAAAAACTAATCTCGATGTATATAAAAACAAACAAACCAGTAAAAAAAAATACTTGAGCCAGAGTAAAACCAAAATTTTTATTTTATAAATAGGAACTTTTGGTCTTCAAAGTTTAGTAACGTCAAGATGCTTGTTAGGAAAAGACCCTAACCACGAGTTTGATTACTAAGGAGACAAGAATGGAGCAAAATTGCTGATTAATAGGTTTTTGTTAAAGCTTTAACTATTCTGGAGGCTCTAGCTTTTCCAAAACTTTACCTTTTCTAAACAATACGCTAGTTATCGTAACAGCCAGAATTCCATTGGCAACAAATTCGTTGGCCACAACTGAGTGAAAATTGTTACGTGACAATATGAGACTTTTGAGAACATGAAAATGATCGTTTACAGTATGAAATTATGGAAGATGCACTTTTATAGACAACAATTTTAAAATATTAATGCTTTAGAAATCTATATTGTGGGTGAGCATCTTTGGTGGGGAGAAACATTTAGTAAAAAATTGCGAATTTAAAAAAAAAAAATGCAAACTAAAAAGTGGTGCATAAAGAGCATTTTTCTAGTGGGGCTAAATTATTTCTGGGTCGCTTAGCTCCAACCCCCCCCCCCCCCAGACCATCCTACCTACGTCGCTGTACATATTCAATAGTAAGTAGGTATTTGTCACAATAATTTTGTAAACATGTTGTTTTTGTCTCGTAAACAACATATAAAAATTCAACAAATTATAAAACATTTTCAATTCAATCGATCCAGCTTAAACATGTCGATATCGAATTCCATCATATATGCGTGAATAAACTGGAATAGGCAGTCAGTGAAATAACTTAACCAGCTTGACTAGAATAATAAATAACTAAATGATCTTAAAAAACAAAATGATGGTTAAAATTACTACAACGGTTGAAGATAGAAATATGATTCTTTCCAAGCCAACTGCATCGCTACTGGACAAAGTATATCCAATCAATGTCAAACTTACAGTATTTGTTGTCCTATATGCTGCGAATGAAAAATTAAACACCTTTTAAAATTTCCTTTAAAAGTGGTCAAATTAGGCGTGGTTAAGTAAAGGGTCCGCCAAATAACTTTTTTTTTGAATTCCTGAACCAATTGGACTTTGTATGGCGTCATACCAAGGTCTTTATGCAAAATTCGTCTCAATGATGTCTCCGAAACGTTCAATTGTTGAGAACGACGGTGAATTGATATTGATGGCGCTTCACGCACACTTTCTGCCACAGCAGCAATATTCTCGGGTGTACGCACTGTTTTTGGCTTTTCACGCTTTGGTTTATCGATGAGGATGCCAGTTTCTTTAACTTTTTTCACAAGATAACGAACATACGGACCATATTCGTTCAGCGGAAGGATAAAACTAATTATCTGTCAAATCAGACATGAGCTAAGTGTTACCATTCATGAAATAAGCACTAGTTGCAAAAAAAAAAAACGTTAGATGGCGGACCCTTTATTAACTAATTTAACACTAATTTTTAGTATATTATTGGCTATAAAGAGTTCGTGTAGAAAAAAGCTCAATGTATCTAAAAATAGACAAACAAATTTTTTATTCTATTATTTAATTAATTTTTTTTTTCTCGATCGCTTCATCTTTTAACATGGATTAGTTTTTTAGAAAATATACGTTGAATATTGTTCATCGAATATACCCTCAGATTTGTATGTTAAAACTACATGCAGTATGATGAATTTTATAACATGTATTATATGTTTCATCAAACGCTATGCAGTTTTAACATAGAAATTTAAAATGGTTTGGATTAGGTTTGGAATATTTTCTCCAAACCTAATCTGAGTGCCACGACAAAACTTCTGGATCGATAAAAAACATCTGAATTTTATTTATAAAAAAAAAAAAAATTGCCGATATCTGTATAAATCGAGTTTTTCATTACACTAAAAAAAAGGTTCCGAATATTAAAAAAATATATATTTTATTGAAACTGATTTTAAAAATAATGTCTTTATACACACAAAAAATAAAGTGGCAACCGAATTGAAAAGTGTATTTTGGTGGCTACAGCCAATAAATTCGGTTAGTACTACCATATTCAAATGCGATTTCTAATTATTGTGGGTGTTGTAACTAACATTCAGTTGTGTTAACCAAATTATATTGTGAAAAACAATATTCAGCTTTACCAACCGATATCGATCATAGTATCCAAATTTTAGTTAGCAAATGGCTAAATTTTTCTCTGTGTATATAGTGAAATCCTAACATTTTACAAATTCACTTAAATAACTATAAACAAGATGAGCAAAATTTGTACACATAGAGAGAATTTCTTGGACGAGTTGTAATGAAATTTGTTCACTAAACTAATGAAGTTTTCTTCACAATATGAATGAAAAATTTCTTAAACTTTATAAAAAAGCTTCATAGTTTTAATGAGACTTTTTTAGGGAAATTTTTAATAACTGATATGAAATTTTTCATTCAAATTTATGAAAAACTGCATTAATTTAATGAAAAGTTTCAATGGACAAGATTAAAGAATATTTTATAGATCTAATGCATAAATTCATTGACTTCATGCAGAAAATTATCTCAGTGCATATGTAAGTGAGCATACTTCGGTTTCTTTTTGGAAAAATTAAAAAAACTTGTTCCATTTTTTGTTCGTATTATATTTTAGAAAAATACGTTTGCTTTGACATTGTTACGATATACTATTTTTCAGCTGGACAGTTGTTTTGGAAAGTCACATATATGAACTACATGGAAAACAACAAAAATATCACCATCATAGTTTATGATTTTTGTTTTGAGAAATACTTTACAAATCAAAATACATAGAAATAAACGTATTTTTAATTGTTTAATTTAAGCCATCATTTTTAATGCATACGAATAGACTCAATAGCCAAGATACGCTCTGAATATTATGTTGTTTGTTTGTTATACAGTAAATGATCATGTTATTGGAATATTTTACAATATGGGGGGAAATGATGATAAGATGTTTGTAAAGCTTTAACCAAAAAATGTTTTTTTTTATTTTAAATAGTATAATCCAAATAACTGGTTGCAGAACAACTTATACAGTATTAAAACAGGTTCTAATTTCTGTTCAGCAACTGGTTCTTTTTATATGGAGTTTGTCCTATTTGCAATAGGTTCTTTACCTCCAAACAAGAACAGGTTTCTTTAGAACCGGATCTAGAACCAGTTATATAACTGGTTCTGGGACAGTAACACCTTCTATTTCGACTGCCAGGAACATGTTCCATTATAGAAGAAGTTGTTCTAGAAAGGGTTCATAGGTAATCTGTTCTAAAAAATGTTGCTGTGATGTAGAGCGGCCTGCTTTCTTGTATGAAGAAAAATTTTTTTCGTAACATTTCAATGCAATATTCAAATTATTATAGCTCTAACAAGTATAGTATACCGATGTGTTCTCTCAGGTCTTAATGAAACTTCGATATATGACAAAGAGAAAAAATAAAGCACACTTTTTTTTTTGCGGCCGAATCTAACGTTTAACTGTAAAAAGCTGGAGCCAAAGTTAATACATGTTTGTAGGAAAACATGTCTGAAACGAATGATATTCAGATTTTTTTGACCGCAGTTTTGATGTACTCGAGAAAACATAAATTTTGATACCAATATTGCCTATGTAGTTTGTTAGGGTTGCCATTCATTTAGAATATTTAAAATATAGGTTAAAAAGCTGTTCGGAAAAAGTCACATAAAAGCGGAACAGTTACAAATATCGGAAAAAGCTCAGACACCCTGAAAAAACGCCAAGTCCCAATTTACCCCACGTCCCAAATTATCCCACCTTCCCCTGTATATTAAAAAGCATCTTGTTAGAAAACTGCACATAGTTGAAATTAAGTTAGGTTGAAAAGAGGAATCGGAGGTGAAGATAGTCTTTACAACGGACTCATGCCCAATAAAATAGGGCATATACTTAAACCCGAAAGCCGCATGTCATGAGACCGGTGGTTCCACTCCCTATCTACTCTAGAAACGCCGTCCCGTTGACAAAATTCCTCATCCAGCCCATTCCACTAATCATTGCAAAAGAGGGACAACCACAAAGAAAGTGTTCTATGGTCTCGCTACTCCATCCAGGTTGGAATTAACTATTAATATTTTGCAAGAAAATTAAAAGGAATGTTAAAAGGATGTTTACTACAAAAGTTTCATAAACTTTGTAAAAATAATTTTACTCAAGGTAAATTAATTCTAATTATATTTGATAAGATTAGACCATAATATATATATATTTTCTTATATTCTTATTTTCTAAATTTTGTAACTTGCATTATATTACAAAAACCGATTTTTTTTATATCTAAACGAAATCTATCCCATTTGAAAGGTCTGTTAATATCAGCTGAAATTTCGAATATTCATTTAAATTAAGAAACATCGATTGAAAATTTCAGTTTCCATTTGAAACTAAAAATATACTACACTAAAAGTTCTATTATTGTCACCTGCCTTAAATGTCGGTATGCTTTAATTGGCACTCCCCTTTAAAGGTCTGAACATTTTTTCATTCAGTACTTTTATTAACACCTTGCCTTTAAAGTAGACAAAAATTACTTAAAAAAAAAAACAAAAAAATAAAAAGAAGGAAAAAACACAAAAAACCTGTATTGAATATCCACCAAAGGTGGACCTTGCACACAACCAACAAGTTTTAATTTATTTTTTGATCAATGGTGATATTCTTTAAATTCGAGCTCATATATTAGTTCTCATGTAGTGAGTAACCTAGTTTATATGAATGTTTGATGTTTGGCATGGGATTGTTACCTCTTTCAAAACGTGTTCTGATCATGGGAACCTAGAAAATTCCCGAAATATATCTATCAATACATTCCTGAATGGGTCAAAAGAACTATAGATTATTTGTTAGAACAATATCCTAATAAAGAAATATAGAGTATGGTCTCGAACTTCAATAATTTTCATTTTCATTGCACAATTAAAGGTCGAAGAAACATAATTTTTATTTTTAATGAAAATTATATTAAACTTGTATTAATTAAAAAACTTTATAATTGTCTCTTCGCAAAAGTAAAACAAACAAAAAATATTAAAATTGATTCCTAGTATGCTTTAAGTATCTGAAAATTCTATAAGAGTCTTTTTTTAATTTATTCAGGTAAGTTTCACTGAGACATTTTAGTGTATTACAAATTCAGATTCTTTTGGAAATATAAAAAAAATATTTTTTTAATTTAGTAACATCAATTTAAAATCCGAAACTTCGTTTTAATTTTCACTGCCGTTTTCTGAACCTTATAGAGAATTTTCCGAATTACAAATAGTATACAATATTTATTTAATACAAATATTTAGTATTTTTTACTAAAAATAATATTTCGTGAATTTGAATTGATATTCTCTGAACACATTTCTTGGACACATTTAAATTGAAATTTTCTGATTTATTTTTTTTGAAATTTTAACTGGAAGAATTTCAATACAAAAGGTATAAACATTTTTTACTCATATTTGCATATTTTTTTTTTGCAATTTTTTGTTTTATGATTTAAATTTTTTATTCTCTGCTTATTGCTCATATTTACAAATATTTTGTAAACATTTTCAGCAGTGTTATTTTAAATTTTATTTTTTAAAAATTCTACTAATGTTTACTAATTTTTCATAATTTGTGCTACACTATTGTAGGTAAACCCCACTGCAAATGTAGTTAAAAACAAATGAAATTTCACTTAAAGAAAGGACGACTTACATTTCATTAAATTCAACTAACATTGTCATTTGTTTTTTATTATTCAAAAAATGACTAACAATTGTAGTAAAAATTAACCACATGGTAGTAAAAAATAAACAAACATTTATTTTTTTAAATAACAAAAAACTACTGTAAAAAATGAATGTAAAATCATAAAACAGTCATTTGATGTGGTTTGTTTTTTAAGTAAACTACAAGGTTAGTAAAAAATTAAATTTGTTCTACAAATGACACACATTTACATTAAAAATAAAGAAACTGTATTACAACCTAAACAACTACATATATTTAAAGCAGAATTTCTCTGAGTGTACTAAATATTAAGTAAAAAATTTGGTTGATTTTAGCAAATCAATTTCCATTAAGAGCTTACAAAAAATTTTACTAAATTTTAGTATCTTTTATTAATTGTTTTACTAATTTTACTAAACTGAAAAAATACAGTCACGTTTTTCTAAAATTGGCTAAACTGTCTGCTGGCCTAGTATTAGCAAAATTTTCTGATCAAATTTCGGTTTTATCTGTAACTTTTACAGACCTTTTTTATTTGAGTGTACCTTTACAACATGATTTATATTTCAGCATCCATAAATACCTCACTTTAAAATTTTTAAATATGTCGCCTTCAAAATATAGCCTCCCGACTAATAGGTCAAGAAGAGTCACCTTTGACCTTACCAAAAAAAATCATTTTTTTATAGTAATTAAATGTGCTAAAGTCCCAAAACTTATTTAACAAATTGTGAAAAGCAATCTGATGTAGACAAGAAATTCTCATTGAGTTTGTGATTTAACATAACAAATATCTCTAGAAATTCTAATAACAAAGTCCCCTGAAGATTTCCTTGGCAGGAATGAAATCCGGATAGGGACACGCCCACATCAGATTGCTTTTCACAATTTGTTAAATCAGTTTTTGGGACTTTAGCACATTTAATTACTATAAATGCAATTAATGTTTATCCCGATGAAAATAAATTTAAATAACAAATATGCAGGTGCTTGTGCAAATTTAAATGTAACTGACACTAATAGAAAACATATGATTTTCTATTGTTGATTTACTTGAATAAACGTCACTACATTGCTAGGTCTTTAAAAAAAACAGAGTAGTATTTGGAAGATGACAAAGCCAATTGTGACAATTTTTTGTTGTTGTTTTGGTTTTTCTTTGATATTTTAAATTTTGAATCTCGCTCCTAGACGAGGACAAGAAATTCTCATTGAGTTTGTGATTTAACATAACAAATATCTCTAGAAATTCTAATAACAAAGTCCCCTGAAGATTTCCTTAGGCAGGAATGAAATCCGGATAGGGACACGCCTACATCAGATTGCTTTTCACAATTTATTAAATAAGTTTTGGGACTTTAGCACATTTAATTACTCTAAATGCAATTAATGTTTATCCCGATGAAAATAAATTTAAATAACAAATCATTTTGTTTATCAAATCAAAGGTAATTTAAAAACCTTTCAAATGCGCACATTTTTATAGTCTTTCCGATTTACAAGATCTTATATTTCCGGATCCAGATGTGTCAGTGCCCCAAGGTGTCAGTGGACCCAAACTTTGCATTTGTTTTAATTCTATGATATAGGGTTAAAGGGGAGGTTTCGCCCCTGAGGCAGATACGCCCCCCCCCCCCCCCCGATTTTCACTGTTTTTAAAAGAGTTTTTAAAATCGTTATTTCCATAATTTTTGCACTTATTGACCATCTTTTATGTCTCCAAAGTTTACACTTGTACTTCACATTGTAAGCAATTGATTAATGGGCACATACGCCTGACCTCCACGTGGGGTAGTTTAAATAAATATATAAGTAATATTAATTCGTTTCATGATTATATGTGTTGCACGGGCCACATGTAGTTCTCTTTCAACAAATTCGTAGAAAATACGCTTTTTTAAACATTTTTGAAATTACAGTCATTGATATCCATTTTTATGATTATTGAATTTAAAATGTAAATTTTCCACCAGAAGCGTTATATTTATAGCACATTTGCAATATCAACCTGGCGAATTTATCCCAAAGGTGGAGCAGTTTAGCTGAGTTGAGTTACTTAGAAAATCTTAAAAAAATAAATATAAGTTAAGATGTATACAAATTTAGACAAAAAATAATTTTTTAAAAAAAATGTTTGTTTTAGTAACGACAGCGCTTTAAAAAAAACAGTGGCGAATGGCCCCCCCTTCTACCCTACTGTATCCCTACAAGAAATCATAATATTCGGGTATGGAATGCCCTTTGTTTGAATGACATGGAATTATCCATATAGTACAATCTTATAGTAGCGACTGGTGTATAAAATAGAGTAATTTTTCAACAGACGCCCAAAGGTGAATAATATTTTCAATTCAGCCCAAATTTTTATTTCACCTCAAAATATTTTTTTACCACAAAAATAGTTTTTCGCCTAAATATTTTTTTTTTACCACACAATTTATTTTTATATCCATGTTAAAAATGTGTGCAGTTATCAATCATGTATCATAACTCCAACTTTGCATTTAATGCTTTTTGGTAATGCTTTTCTGCACTAGGTTATTAATAGGGCAAGGAATTTAATGAAATCCATGTTTGTAGTCAGTAGCCCAAAATTGATTTCAACCAAATACTTTTCCGAATTAGAGAATTTGATACAACATGGCATCGAATGCATATTTTGCTATAAATGCATATTTATTTGGAATATTTTGGAATTTTAAGTTGTATATTTTGCATATTTTCAATTTAATTGTATATTTTTGCATATTTGGTAAAAATTTAAATTAAGTTTTTATGAAAAATAAACAAAAGAAAAGATTTGAAACCTTGAACATAGCATCTAGTTGGCATTTGTCAACATACCCATACACTACTCAATATTCTTGTGCAACTTTTGCTATTGGGCAAAATATTACCAATGTGTGTGTCATATTGGAAGGTTGTACAATATATTGGAAATCTCCAAAAACTTTGAGTCTTATTGCGCAACCAAGAAATGTAAAAAATATGTGTTGGCCACCTTGTTCAATTTTTATATCACTCCACAACAGAAGAAAATAGTGGTGCCACAAGTATTGTACATCTTACTGCACAGTGTAGGGCAAAATGACAATAATATTGGCAATAATATTGCACAGTTTATGATTATTAGATTCCTTTTCTAAACCAACAATCTAGAGTAATAAATCTATTTTTAAAAATCAAAAAGTTGTACGAAACACATTTTTTTAACTGTTGGTGCATATTTTTGGATTTTTAGAGCATTATATTTGGTTTTTGTGCATATTTCGACTTAAATGCATATTTTAAGCGCATATTTTGGATTCTTCATTGCCTACTTTAAGCACCCATTTTACTTTTTTGTTGCATAAAATTCCTTGCCCTAGTTTTTAATATTTCTGTGAAGAGGTTATTGACATAATGGGTATCGAATGAAAATCCTTACAATCCAGCTGAATCCAGCCCGTCTGGCAACCCTACATACAGATCAGAAATCTTAATGGGTCAACAGAAACTATGCATAGTAGGCCGGGTCGATTTGTAGGGAGGCAAAAAAATCGCTCAACGTTCAAGGAAAATCGTATTCTAGGGATCAAACTAAGAAACTTTGCCGAAGGAACCATACCTCTAAAACGAATTCTAATGTCCCGACTTTTGACCAGTATTGTCAAATTTTGAAAAATCTCATTTTGACCCATTTAGAGTGCCCCCAATCGAATCCAACCCAATCAAATACAATTTATACATTCATCTGCTAGAGCGTCTTCCGGAGAAGAAATAGAGACCCTAAACTTGGAAAGACTCCTCCTACTTTCTGAAATATCTCTATCCCGGCTAAACACGGCTAAAAAGGCCCTCTTTCAACTTAAATTTTAACCCCTTAACGGTTTCCTAGAATGATGATTTATGCATTAATCTGCTAGCGCGTCTCCCGGAGAAGAAGTAGCTCCCATAATATTGGAGAGATTCCTCCTAATTTCTGATATGAGTCATTCTCTATGAAAACACCGAAAAAAATGAAAATTTGTTGCTGGACCATTTTGGATTTTGTTAAAATTTTGTGGAAATGTTCCTAAGGGTTCCAAGAACCAAAATCCAAGAGGATTTAATTTTTGCACACGGCACTACCGGTTCACGCAAAATAAAAAAACTAAAAAGTCTTGTTTTTGTGCGTAGTGGTTTGAGCTGTTAAAATTTTTCTGCTAGAGATATCTACATGATGAACACATTGTTTTAAAGCTGAAGGATTATAGTTGCTATCAAAAATATAAAATTTGACTTAGTTCATACACCCGAAAAATAACGCGGTATTGAAAATAAGCATATTTCATTGGTTTTTTGTGTTTTTCAATGAACTTCAGTGTCGGCGCTAATGAATATAAAAGCATAATAATTCTCAGATACAAATTAGACATGTCGGAGAAAAATACAAAATTAAAATTGGCTCAATCTGGTAACTCGTTATGAAAAAATCGTTACTTGAAATTTGGAAATTTTGAAAATTTGCAATTTTCAGGCTACAATTTGGTCATGTTTGTTAGCAGATACAAACTTGAAAATTGCAGAGTATTTACTCCCTACTTTTAACTTTATAACACTTCAAGACCCGTTTAGTTATTTTCACTCCTCTCGGATTTACAGGGTTTTAAAGAAAAGCCTTTTTGATTTTTTGTATGTATTTTTATACTTCCCTCAATTGTTATATACAGAGAAATTAAAATAAAAAGAAGTATTATTATGAGGTAACAAAGAATAATTATGGACTAAAAAATATATTTAATAAATTCAGTAGATTTTTGATGTTAAAAAATTTTACAGTGGTGGCAAAAAATAGGCAAATGGTATATTTTTATCATTTAAAGTAGAAAAGTTATAGTTTAAATGTGGGTAATTAAGAATCGTTGAATAAGTTTTATATTATTTTCATAAAGTATTTGTTCTTATAATATTCGGAGTTTTCAAAGTTATCAGAAGCTGAAAACTTTCGTACTTCTAACTGACTGTGAGAAATCGGAGAGAAACTGTGGTAGTTTCTTGTATTTTTAATTGTGCAAACATCAATTCGATGGCATCAACATCAGGAATGGATACAAAAAAAAAAAATTTATACACGAATTTGGGTGGAAAAAAAATCAAACATTGCTGTAGGTGTTAGGATATGATGATCCGCAGTTCGCTGTAGACTTGCTTTCCTTACAGTCTGCTTAATTATACCTCCTGCTCCGTCACAAGGACTTTTGCCATGAGAAGTGGCAAAGAAGTGCCACTCAGCTTCTAAGCCGAAATCGTCTTTGTGACGACAAATGTTGATAAAAATTTTTTTATTTTTGTAAAATTTTTGTAAACATAAAAAATCTACTGAATTTATTAAATAAATTTTTTATTCCATAATTATTCTTTGTTTCTTCATAATACTACTTGTTTTTATTTTAATTTCTCTGTATATAACAATTGAGGGAAGTATAAAAATACATACAAAAAATCAAAAAGGCTTTTCTTTAAAACCCTGTAAATCCGAGAGGAGTGAAAATAACTAAACGGGTCTTGAAGTGTCATAAAGTTAAAAGTAGGGAGTAAATACTCCTTAATTTTCAAGTTTGTATCTGCTAACAAACATGACCAAATTGTAGCCTGAAATATGCAAATTTTCAAAATTTCCAAATTTCAAGTAACGATTTTTTCATAACGAGTTGCCAGATTGAGCCAATTTTAATTTGGTATTTTTCTCCGACATGTCTAATTTGTATCTGAGAATTATTATGCTTTTATATTCATTAGCGCCGACACTGGAGTTCATTGAAAAACACAAAAAGCCAATGAAATATGCTTATTTTCAATACCACGTTATTTTTCGGGTGTATGAATTAAGTCAAATTTTATATTTTTGATAGAAACTATAATCCTTCAGCTTTAAAACAATGTATTCATCATGTAGATATCTCTAGCAGAAAAATTTTAACAGCTCAAACCACTACGCACAAAAACAAGACCGGTAGTGCCGTGTGCAAAAATTAAATCCTCTTGGATTTTGGGTTTTCAGAACCTAAATATCATTTCCAGTTAGTTTGAGTAAAATCTAAGATATGCCAGCTTTGCCGATTTGGTGATTTCATACAGAATAACTCATATATCA
>CM037853.1:153782365-153912898 GCA_021234595.1 Delia radicum | reverse complement strand
TTTTACCCATTTAGAGTGCCCCAATCGAATCCAACCCAATCAAATACAATTTATACATTCATCTGCTAGAGCGTCTTCCGGAGAAGAAATAGAGACCCTAAACTTGGAAAGACTCCTCCTACTTTCTGAAATATCTCTATCCCGAGATTTGTACATTTTGCTATAAAAACACGGCTAAAAAGGCCTTCTTTCAACTTAAATTTTAACCCCTTAACGGTTACCTAGAATGATGATTTATGCATTAAACTGCTAGCGCGTCCTCCCGGAGAAGAAGTAGCTCCCATAATATTAGAGAGATTCCTCCTAATTTCTGATATATCAAAGTAGGCTTTTTCAAAATTTGACCCTACGGGTCAAAAGTCGGGACATCAGAATTCGTTTTAGAGTTATGGTTCCTTCGGCAAAGTTTCTTATTTTGATCCCTAGAATACGATTTCCTTGAACGTTGAGCGATTTTTAAAATCGACCCGCCCTAATCCACAGAAATACGTATACATTTAAGTTTAAGCTTAAAATTTTTTGATAATTTAATAATATCATGATCTAATACTGTAAAACGATCACTGTCAGTACTATTATAAACTGTAAATCTTATTATGAAAATTTTTGACATTATTTAATATTTTTCATATTTAGCGCAACGTTTTGTTCGTTGTTATTTAAATTTATTTATTTTTTTAGCCCATAAATAAAACTCTGCCCGTTTGTGTCTGTCTGTCTGTTTGTCCGTCTGTATCTTTGTATGTTTGATGTTACAAACAGTGTTTTACGATTGGTCATTTTAAGTTAAGTGTGGGCTGTTCCATCTATACAATTCCATTGTATATAAAAATTATATATCATTTAGTATTTATCTATCCATTCACTACTTAATTCACCATTATACAAAACCATTTTGGTAATATGCTGATTTTGTTGTTGCGGTTATTTGTTAATTTTTTTTTTTTTCTAAACTTGTCCATTTTTAGCCAGTGTTGTATTTTTGGTGTGAAATTTGTTAAAACTTGATTGTCTATATTTTTGTGTTTTGTAAAATGTATTTTGTGCTGTTGTTTCTTTCCCAGTTGTAGGTAGTTTTGGTTTGATTGTGGTTTCTGCGTTTTTTGTTAATGTCAATCTTTTGATTTATTATGCATAATTAACATTTTTAATTATTTAAACATTATGTTATTTTGAAATTAATGTTTTATTAATGTTTAAAATCACCTTTTTCCATTTTCAGAATTGTTTGATCATAAATTGTCTATAACAATAAACAGCGATGATTTTTTTTTCTCACGTTAACCCTTTAACGCCCAAATCAAATCTGGCATTGAAAAACTAATTTAAACTAGTTTATTAAATAAATTACGTTTAATTAGAATACAAAATGAAAAAAAAAAAAAAATAATTTAAATATGCATTGATGTCTCTTTACAGGACATGTTCCCAAATGGGGATAATGGGCTGAAGTAGTATGAAAATGTTCTATCAAAATTTTTTAACGAAAAGTGTTTTTATACTTTGAGAGAATTATCTTCTCTTCAGTAATGCATTTCCTCATAGCTTTAATTAAAATTCTCACTGGAACTCGTCCATTGAAACGTTTCATAGAATCTATGAAACAGATTTCATTATAGTCAATGTTTATGAAATAATTATAGAATTAATAAAAATCTTCATAAAACTAATGAATCATTCCGACAATGAAGCGTTTATAGAATTATGAAACAATTTCATAAACTTTTTAATATTAAGAAGTTTCCTAAAATTAATAAAACTCTTCTTGAATGTCTTGAAAAAGCATTGGTTGGAACTTAGCAAAATTTACAAAATATTTAAAATTGATTTAATTTCACATGTCAGAAATATTATTAAATTAAAAATTAAAACGAGACTTTACGACACAAAATCAATAACTAATAAAATAAATATTTACGACACAATAATTATATCACAGTATAAACAATATTAGTGGAATCACAGAGCTTACTCACTTACTTTTTTTTTTAATTTCAAATGAAACATCTTAGTTTCTGTGATGATTCTAAATTTCAAATAGGAATTCTGAATTTCAATGCATACACACAGAGAAATAAAGTGCCAACCGAATAGAAAAGTGTATTTTAATGGTAACAACTCATAAATTCAGTTAGTGCAACTATATTTACATACGATTTCTGAATATCTTGGGGGTGGCAAGTAAAATTCAGTTGAATTAAACGAGCTTAGTTGTGAAAACTAATGTTCAGTTGTACCAAACCGACTGAAATTCGTAATAACCGAATTTGAGTCGAAGTAACAAAATTTCAGTTGGCAAAGAGCTATATTTTTCTTTGTGTGTATTAAACAAACCAAATACCCAGTAAAAAAACGCTGCTTACATGCAAGCAGGTGTTGTGAGGCAGTAAGCCATGCTATGATTTTTATATGGCGAATTCCCACTTGGAAGCAGTACTTTTGGGCAAAATAAGCGCTGATTTTAGCGCTTATAAAATGCTGTGATTTCATGGCTTGCAGTAAAATCATATTTCATGTCTATATTATTACGATTATAAGTAATAACATGAATACATCATACATAATGTAGTTTACATAAAATTCTACAGATATTATTTTTTTTTGTTAAAATTTTTAACATATAATACAGGGTGTCCGCCGGGAAGGTATACTACTTTGTTTTGCCGCCATTTTGGTAAACATTAGTCTTGACAGTTCATATTTGGTAGTCGTGAAGTAGACACGTGGAAAATTTCTTATGGAGAAATATTCGATAAACCAAAGTTTTTAATCGTTAAAACATGTTATCAAAATCTATCATCGATTACTGTGACGATGAGAAAGTTACGTGAAATTTTTGGGAGGAACAACGTACCAACAAAACGCATTATTTATCGTGTAGGGAATGATTTCTAAGAAAGAGGTTCTGTAGGTGATAGGCCCAAGCATGGACCACAACATACTGCAAGATCGGCTGAAAACATGTTTAAAACAATCCATCAACCTCAATTCGACAGCGTGCTCAGGAGCTTGGTCTTCAAAGAACAACTTTGGCGAAAATGTTGCACAAGGATTTGCATTTGTTTCCATTTAAGATTCAGTGGTATCAACAAGACGGTGCCACATCGCATACAGCCAGGATTACAATGGAATTACTGCGAGACCTGTTTCCACAACAAGTTATTTCAAGAAATGGTTATGTTGATTGGCCTCCACGGTCGCCTGATTTGACTGCTCCGGACTTCTTTTTGTGGGGATATCTGAAAAGCAAGATTTATGCAAACAAACCAGAAACGCTTGAGCAACTCAAACAAAATATTCGTGATGAAATTAATGAAATACCGCGTGAAATGTGTGAGAATGTAATGAAAAATGTGCTCAAAAGGGCTCGCATTTGTGAGGCTAACAGAGGCGGACATTTATCTGATATTGTATTCCATACATAATTGCCGACATTAAATAAAACATTTATCAATATAATATCCATTCTCTTTCATTTAATCAAAAATTAGAAACAAACAAAGTAGTATACCTTCCCGGCGAACGCCCTGTATAATCATTATATTTTTTTTTACCGCTCCACGTGCTAGCTCTTCAGAAACAGTTAAATGACTAATTATTTTTTATTACATACTCGAAAACAGCAAACGCAATCGGAATTCAGTCGGGAAAATTGGTACAGATCGTTTATAATACACGATATGAAACTTCCTGCATTACAACCTGCATCCTTGTTAGGGAAAACAGTAAGCTCAACATTTGTTTTTGTTTATTTTATTTTTTTACGAAAATTATTCGTTTCTCTTGCTACTTCTCAGTATTATGTTACATTGTATTTGTATTTGTATTTGTATTTGTATTTATTTAGTCTATGGAAAAAATCCTTACAGACAATATCATAAAAATTACATACGTACACTTAGGAAATTATGTTGGTAAAGACGACTGCAATTGTAGTCAAAAACAAATGAAATTTCATTTAAAAAAAGGACGACTTACATTTCATTAAATTCAACTAACATTGTCATTTGTTTTTTAATGTTAAAAAAATGACTAACATTGTAGTAAAAATGAACCACATGGTAGTAAAAAATAAACCAAAAATTTTTTTTTTATTTTTTTAAATAACAAAAAACAACTGTAAAAAATTAATGTAAAATCATAAAACAGTCATTTGATGTGAGTTGTTTTATTAAATGAACTACAATGTTAGTTAAACATTTTATTTGTTCTACAAATGACTTACATTTACATTAAAAATAATGAAACTGTATTACAACCCAAACAACTACATATTTTTAAAGCAGAAGTTCCCTGAGTGTAGATACCTAACATAATATCACAGAAATCAGACATTCAAAGTTAAAATTATTCTACGTTTAACAAAGTTAACATTTTTTGAAAAATCGATACAATTATAAAAATTATTAAAATCATTGCTCATTCGTAAAAAGAGGATCAGCATCAGCATAATTTTGACGGTGAAATGGAATAAATAGAGGAATATAGTACCTCGTTGGGCGTTGAGGAACATTAAATAACAGGTTATTGACGAGGAATTCCGAGCAAATTTCACCATTAATCAGCTTGAATAAAAACGTAACATTCATCATTTTTCTTCGGCTTTCCAAGGTTGGCAGCTTGATGCGAGCCAGTCTAGTAGTGTAGGATGGAAGATCAGCTGCAGCCCCCAAATAAAAACTCCGTAAACAGAATAGCAAAAATTGTTTTTGGACGGACTCAATTAGTTGGATACGAACATTTTCCTGAGGATCCCAGATTATGGAACCATATTCCAAAATTGGTCTTACAAGGGAAGTATAAAGTTGCCTTGTGATATTCGGTTCAATGAATTCTTTTGCCCATCGTTTGATAAATGAAAGCACACCGCGTGCTTTATTTGCAGTCAAAGTAATATGTTGTATAAAAGTTAATTTAGGATCCAAAAGAACACCAAGGTCATTAAAGGTATCAACTAACTCCAACTGATAGCCCCCTAAAGAATAGAAATCGGGAACACAGAATTTTCTGAAAAATCTCATATGTTTGCATTTTTTCAGGTTTAACTCCATTAAATTTAAACTGCACCATTCGTTAAGACTGTCCAAATCTTCCTGAAGGTATATGTGATCAGAAAAATTATCGAAGCTATGTAAGATTTTCACATCATCAGCGTACATTAAAACATTTGAAAATTTAATCACTAACGGTAGATCATTAATGAATAACGAAAACAAAATAGGTCCAAGATGGCTACCCTGAGGTACTCCTGATTTAACATCAATATTCTTAGATAAAGAATTGTTAAATATAACGCGTTGTTTTCTGTTACTTAGATAAGATTTAATCCAATCCAAACCGTTGTTTGTGAATCCCAATAAAAATAACTTTTTTACAAGAAGATTGTGATTTACTTTGTCAAAGGCTTTGCTGAAGTCTGTATAAATAGCATCAGTATGTTGGCTTTTGGTAAATCCCCGGTTAACTAAAGTTGTAAGGTGTAACAGGTTAGTAGTTGTAACCACTTACATCAGCGCATTTGTTTTATCCTGCTTCTAAAAATACGAAAATTTGTTACTGGGTATATATACACAAGTTTTATGAAAATTTTTTTATGAAACGAAGAAGATTTATGAAACATTTGTCATAAATTTTTATGAAACTCTTTATCATATTTTTAAAAAATACATATATATATACTGAAATCAACAAATTACAACTTTACAGCAAACATTTCTGTTGATTTTAGCAAAATATTCTGTTATTTGCAATCTTCAGAATTCAAAGTAAAATGGTAAAAATTTTGTTGATATTACAGTTTTTGTTTGCGGTTTTTAGTCTGTCAATATTTAGTAAAGGTTTTTGTTAATTTTATCAGATTAAATTGCTATTTTCAGTTGACTAACATGTAGCACGAATTTGACTAAAGTTTTGTAAAGTCAACAGTTTTGCTTTTCTTATTTTATTAATAATTATTAAAAAAATTTTTACTAATTTTAGCAATTTTTTCGGCAAAGTCATTTTTAATTAATCTTTAGAAGCTTTTTCTGCTAATTTTACAGGTTTATTTCTATGAGTGCGGTAATCCAAAAAAAAAATATAAAATATTTTCTTTAGTTAGTCTCTTTACAGGAAGAAGAAGAAGAAAACATTTTTATTGAAAAATTTTACGGACACAAGGGATACACCAGACTGCCGCAGTTTCGTCCCCCGCCTGGGACTCGTCAGTGGTTAATTTATGTGTCAATTGAATAAAGTATTTTTATATTGTTAATTTGCTCTATATGAAAAACTTTTTATTTTTTGGTGTCGTACTGTGATTTGAACTCACTACCTTAGCCTCAAGCTATGCATCGTAATCTCACCTCTTAACCAGTTGAGCCACGGTCGACACAGCGATGATTGTAGCTAAAGTGGAGTTTGGTCACACTACGTACACACAAGTATTGTTTTCGATCAGAAGAGACAGAATTAACTAATACCAATGCACAATTCATTTCTCAACTAGAATGCTTTTTCTTCTTTATCCTATCTCTTTTTCGTTTTATTCAAATAAAATTTTGACGGCACAAAATGTAGGTGTTCTCATATGGGGACAGTGGGTGGTAATGGGTTAACTGTTTTAATTATTGTTTTACTGGTTATAATTATATTTTTTTATTATTTAAATAATTTGTAAAATGTATTTTATAATTTATTGAAATGCATTGAATTTAAATTGTATATCCGGTTTTTGTCTTTAGATTGTTTTGCCGGCAAAATGATTTCTACAAAAAAATTGTTATGGAATTTCTAAATAATAAAATCAAACTTCTAGATTTTAAATAAAAGCAGTAGACATACAAATTACATTACTTGACATCCACAAACTAACTGGCTTTGAAACGCATCCTTTTTAATAAGCCTATATACGCTTATTGCTTATATGGAATTTTTGTTCTCATTTGCAGTTTTTCCAAAAACGCTGTTTTTATATTTACATCATTCACCCCATAGTTTCGTATATTTTGCTTAATTTTCCGAAATTTTAACGCAAAATCATTATTTTTGTAAAGAATATTGATCTACACAAAAGTATTTTTAATTTGATTATAATCATGTCGGCGTTTGTAACCGGATATCGCACTGGTATTGCAAGGAAGTTGAAAAGTGTCCTTTTTTATTTGTATCCTTATAAAATGTATTCATGTTCAAACATTTTAAAATTTTATCATCATGCATAAACTGGACATCGCAATGTTAAAATTTTTGTCTTAAAATTGCAAATCCGTAGAAAATGTCCAGAAAGATTTAGAAAACAACTCCAAATTTTAGCTAATATTCCACTTGCTTCAAATACCGAAGTAAAAAAAAATCTTAATATAAAAATATATTATTAAAAGTAGTACTGAAGAAGTTGCTACTTTTTTCAGATCCTCTCCTTGTAATACATACAGTGGGGAGGTTTTTTGAGGAGTACATGTACTACCTAAAGATTCAGGCCGAAAAATATTTGACATTAGAACTTAACCATACTTTTCTAATAAAAAAAAATCGCAAAAAGGGTAATAGTAGCGTATTCATATGAAGGTTTAAGTATTGTGAAAAATATATTGTCGGGAAGGTGAAAAATCGGAGGATTTTTATCAAAGTCGAGGCCTTTCTGTTAATATAGCTGGCACGGGCTCTATAAAATAACACCCCAGGAAATAACCCCCCCAAAACAAAAATGAAAAAAACTCCCAAAAGTGGGGATTTATTTCCATATGAAATAATACCCCAATTTTAAAAATGAAATAAGACCCCAACGAAATGAAATAAATCCCCAATCGGGAATGAAATAACCCCCATTTTTTGGGGATTTTATAAATCCCCAATTTGAAACGAAATAAGTCCCCATTTTTAAACTCAAAATTGTACATATAGATATAAATTCACGCAGAAAAACTTTATTTCGCGAAGCCGCCTGTCGCGTTCTACAGAGAAAAAAACCCCTAAGAGCGGCCGAAGGCCGCCACCCAAAAGAACTTGTTTTTCAAATCAGATGTCGAATCTTATATTTTTAAGACATCAAGTAATTTGTAAAAACAAGTTTTTTTGTGTGGCGGCCTTCGGCCGCTCTTAGGGGTTTTTTTCTCCGTAGAACGCGACAGGCGGCTTCGATCAAATTTAAAATTTTTTAGCAAACATAAAATTTATGAGGCATGCAAAATTTTCAATTCTTTACAACCCCAGTAAGATATTCTAAAACAAAATCCGACTTTTTAAGATAATTGTGCGTAGATTTATATTTAAAAAAACTTTCATAATTTTGCAGTTAAATTTGGAAAAAATGAGTAAAATATACGAAAAAATGGGGTGAATGATTTAAATATAAAAACGCAATATTTCAAAAAGTTTTAAAAAAATATTTAACTTTTATTTCCAGGCACAGTAATTATTATTTTTTGACTTTTATCTTTTCGAGCAAAAATAAAAGTTATTTTGGAGTTTTATTTTTTTAAGCAAAAATAATGATGAGATCTTTAGAACTTTAGCCAGATCGAAATACTAGTATCAACCTAGCTAATATGTTTGATTTGCTTTATTTTTGTAAATATACGGAGGTTGAAAGCTCGTTATAAATTGAAAATAACATAAAAATAATCTCGATGTATATAAAAACAAAAAACTAATATAACTGTAAAAGTTATTTTTTACTCATTTTGAATTGTCAGGTTTGAGATCATAATTAAATGTTACTATTAAAAAAAAAACACTAATTGTCAATAATTGTAAGAGAATATGAAAAAAATATTGTGGGTATCAGCGCTAGAGGGAGTGCCGCACTTTCGACCTAAGCGACAAGTGCATCTTTAGCCTTACTCTAATCCACTGCCCACAGGACACTCAAGGTTTAAACACGTATATATTTTTTACTTTTATTTTTGTAGCAAAAGTAAAAGTAGTTTATTTATTTTAATTTTTTATGGCAAAAATAATTTTTGTTTTGTTTTTTTTAAATATGTTCTTAAGCATAACTTTTACCTTTTCTTTTTTTAATTTATAGCAATTAGATTAGATTAGATTAGATTAGATTAGATTAGAAAACTTTATTAATAAAAAATTTAAAAATAAAGGTTTTAAAAGGCTCTGACATAAAGTCGTCAGCCTATAATACTACATTTCAATTTCAAAACGTGTTTTAACAATAAATATATGATTTTCTTTTAATTCTTTTGAATTTAAACTATTGATATAATTTTAATAGTTAATTATTATATTCCATAAGCAAATTTTTTCTATATTTTAATGCAACTTCTATAAAGTTTGCTAGATTTTTCCAACTACATGTGGCTCCATTTAATAAATTAATCAAATATTCTCTTTCAAAGTGTGTTTTACCGGTGTGTTATATCCTCTTCTTCTCCAGTATTACACAGGTTGCAAACGTTGCCTGTGTTGTTATTAAAAAGGCTTTTCTTAAGTGGCAATGCATCAGCACGGGCTTTGAGTAATGCTGATATTTCGGCTGCTTTAAGATTTTCTTCTATTATGTAACCAAAACCCATAACAGGATTTAAATATTTATAAATACGTGTTTCGCTCCTTGTTGCACTTTCCACAAATTTATTATGGTTTTTTTCCTTAAGTTTAGATACAAATTCACAGCTTTTCGCAATCCACTCAGATTTATACAACCCTGTACTAAAGCAAACGTTCACCTCTTCACCAATTTTATTTATCTCCTTAGCCCAGAACAATTTTTTCTGTAGAATTAATTTAGAGAGTTTGTGTGGCAGTCTTTCTGCATTATAGTTATATAGAACATTTCCAATATAGTTAAGATGTAAGCTCAAGGTGTAAAAATGGCTCTCTTCAGCTCCGGTTTCTAAAGCCAGTGCATAATTGGGAATGTTGTCGGGAAGTTTAAGAACTCGCTTTAAAAAGTACCTTTGCAGTTTGTTAACGATTTCGAATGAGGAAAATCCCCAAATTTGGGCTCCATAAGCTTGTATAGCTCTGCAAACAGCCTGAAAGATTTTCCATTTAGATCGAAGCGATACATTTGGTTTGCTTAGATAGCTATGCCATGTTGAGTTAATGCTATTTTTGGCCGCATTGTTTCTGCATTCTACATGTTTTGTGAAAGACATTTTAGGTGTAAGTATTACTCCAAGATAGCAAAATTCAGAAACAATTCTTACTTGTTCTTGTTTGTTATACCATTTTTCGTCGTTTGCCAATCGTCCTCCTTTTCTAAATACCATAATATCAGATTTATCAATATTCACCTCCATATTCCACTTGTCACAATACTTTTCCAGATTATTTATCATCTCTTGCAAAACATGTTTTTTATCTGCAAGGATGACTATATCATCTGCATATAAAAGGATACGGATATTTAATTCCTCAATCATCAATCCCCCTTCCAAATCCTCATGCAGATCGTTCAAATACAGGGTGAAAGTAGTGGGGAAAGAAGGCATCCCTGTTTGACACCAGAAAACGTTTCAAAATACTCCGAGATCTCACTACCTGTCCAAACTGCAGACTTAGTTTTTCTATAAATGCTCTCCAAGAGGTTTACCACCTTTGTCGACAACCCCATGGCATGTAATTTATATATCAATTGATTTCTAGGGACTTTATCAAATGCAGCTCTAAAGTCTACGAAAAATGCGTAGACTTTTTTATTTTCTTGAAATTTAAGGTGTACCAGTGACGCCAGGTTGAATATATTATCTGCAGTGGAGTAGTTTTTGCGAAATCCTGCTTGGTATTCGTTTTAAAATTCTATTCTTTTGTACCCATGACGATATTCTTTCGTTTATTATACCCATGAAAACCTTTGCTATGCAATTCATAAACGAAATGCCTCTATAGTTATTAGGTATATTTGGATCACCCTTTTTGAATATTGGGAAAATTATTGATTTTTCAAAAACGTCACTTACTATGCCTTTTTCAAATATGTAATTATAGCTATTAACAAGTTGATCCACAAATTCATCCGTGGCATTTTGTAAGAACTCGTACGAAACTCTATCTTCTCCAGGCGCTTTATTCCTTTTCATCTTGTTCAATATCATGCCTACTTCTTGTTTTGTGATTCTTCTATCAAGATCTTGATCTACATTAAGCATGGGAGCATAATGAATAGTGTTAGTAGTTTCTAATGGATTTAGTAGATTTTTAAAATAATTCTTAAACTCTTCAGCTGCAATTGCTGATCCTATATGTAGCTCATTTCCTCTAATCTCTTTTGCAATTCTCCACCAGTTTTTCGCATCATTCACTCGATTTATTTTGTTTTCTAGTTCTTCAAAGTATTCACTTTTTCTTCTTTCACAGACAATTTTGTAGTTTTTTTGAGCAATTAAATAATTTTGTTTATCTATTACCTCATTTGACGATCTGAATTATTAAGCATTTTAAATACATTTTCTCTAGCATGTAGACACCTGTAATTAAACCACCTCTGCTTAAACTTTGGAGTGCTGGAATTTTGATTTCCAATAGAAGATTTTCTAATTACTGAGACCAGTGCTTCTAAGCTATACGTTCTTTCTTCCTCCAGATTTAAATTCACATTTAATTTTCGTTGATAAGCTTGCCTATGCGAATCTCTCCACACCAGTTTTGGCAGCATTTCAAGTTCTTTAACAACATCAGAGGAACTAATTTTTAACTTTAACTTGATGGGCATATGATCAGACCATATTTTGTTTTCTACCTCAAAACTTTCAACAAAACCCAATCCTTCCTGTGATATTGCACAGATATCGTTAACAGAGCTACCATTTGTTTTAATACAGGTTAGATTTCCTATTTCATCTCCAACTGTTCTACCGTTCAATATTATTAGACCATAATCATTGCAGAATTCAACAAACTCTCTACCAATAGCATTTATTTTACAATCTAGAGATTTTCTTTCATTCTTTCCCATGATAAACTCATCTTTATATGTATCTTCTATATATTGTTGTAAGTTGCCAATTCTGATATTAATATCCCCCATAATAATGGGTACGATCTCTGAAGTTGACTGAAAATATTCTTTTACTTCTAAAAATTCACTATGCCAATTTGTCCCTCTTATATAAAGAGGTATTAATGTTATTTTTGTTTCACCGGACTGCAATCTTATTAAATCTAACCCATTTTCGTTAAGATAGAAATGCTTTAAGCCTTTGGTTTTGAGTTCCTTTTTAACACCATACAAACATCCACCACTTGCTCTACCACATCTCTCTCTTCTTATTGCCGGTTTCCAATACAAGTCATGATTACCAAAATATTTGCTCATTCTTATTGTGTTATCATTAGTAATATGAGTTTCAATAAGCATAAACACATCACAATGTCCAAGATACTTAAAGAAATCGGGGAAAAGTTGTTTATTTTCTAAGCCATTTATATTAAAAGCTACAAAATTTACTATATGCGTTGTAACTTTGCTTACGGAATTAACATTAACTACATTTAAAGGATTACATAGACGATTATTATTACAATTTAAATTATTATTGAAATTTTTTAGTTTTTTGGTGAAATTTTGTTTAATAAATACTGATACTCTAAATTGATACCTAATATTTGTTCTCCATACAGCTGCTTCAATATCGGTTCTGCTTTTTCATTGCCACATACCAAGTGTTTGTTAAGATTCCATTTGAACCATTTTCCTCCGATTCTTATACGATCGTCTCTGACAACTATACGATGAACCTTGCTGATTTTCAAGACATCCTTCTTTAAACTTAACATCGCCCTTTTATCCTTTTGTTTTTCGAGATTTAAATCCTTTTCTATATAGACATCGGTACCTCTCAACTTATTGGTGTTACCAAGCACTGCATAAACACTTTTCTCCGAGTCCAATTCAGCAAGTACAGTAGCTTTTCCATTATAGCAATTAAAAGGTCCCATGTTTGTGAAGCATTTGCACACAACAAACAAGTTTTCCATTTATTTTTTGATCAATTGTGCTAACTTTAACTTAGAGCTCATATATTAGTTCTCATTTAGTTAGAAAACTAGTTAATATGAATGCTTGATGTTTTGCATGGGATTGTCACTTCTTTCAAAACGTGTTCTGATGATGGAACCTAGAAAATTCCCGAAATAGATCTATCAACACATTCCTGAAAGAGGTCAATTTATAAATTTGAAAACAAAAACTCTATAGATTGTCTGTTAGGACAATATCCTAATAATTTATTTTTTCTCAAAAATAAAAGTAAAAAAAAAACTTATACAAATAAACTTAAACAATAAACTTCGAACAAGTAAAAGCAAAAATAACTTTTATATTTGCTTACAAAAAACCAGAACATTATATGAAAGAATTCTCCACAAGGATCAATATGGTATGAGTACTTCAATCAGTTCTCCGACATTTACCGCTATATCTGAGTTTTGTTTCAAAATTTATAAATACATGCAGAGAAAAAATATGATTGAATATGACTGCCGACAAAAAATTATCATCATGAATGCCGACAAAAAATTATCCTTACAATCATAAACATGATTCTGGGTGAACATACTATCATCACTGTGAACGACTTTATCACCATCATCATAATATGATTATGGGAATCATATTATGATTGTTAGGTGTTTAAATCATAACATGATACCCTTAAACTATCATAACATGGTGCTCTTTTTTCTACGTGTAGTTGTTATTTTTGGTCCCTGATTATTTTAAATATAAATCCAATTTAAAAAATTTTACGTAAATAAATATTTTATAAAAAAATATACTGTTTAAGTGCTTACTCACTTTTTTAATATTTTTAGCTGGAATATCTTCATTCTGATACTGTTTTATCATTATTGTACCACATTTTTTTTTTATCTCTACAGAATATAATAAAATTAATAATTTGTGTGCTCATTTGTTTTAATTAAAAATGTCATTTAATATTTTACATTTTTATTGTTACTTCTTATTTTAACTTGCCTTCACTTCCTCAAAATGCATTTTTAATTTTATAGTTATTTGTACACTGCTCTTTTGGCAACACAAAAAAAAAAGAGCTAAGAAAAAAACTTTTCTGAGCACTCTTAACAATTAGTTTTTATGTGTTTTAAAATTGCCAAAGTTTTTCATAAGAAAACTAAAAGTTGGTCTTAAAAGGTAAAGTTTCAATTTGACAAACTTTTATTTGCCATTTAAAGTCATAAAGGTAAATCTTCATTAAGGGATTTAGTGAAATTTAAGAAAAAGTACAAATTAATTTGGTATAATAACGGATTTTATCAACAATATGAGAGGTTAAGTGTTTCTAAAAATATGCAAATATATATCGCTCATTTACTACAAGACAGACATAACTCAAAAAACACGAATTTGAAGGAAACGAGTTTAAAGCTTTCAATCTATATGTGTTACAGTAACTCTATGAAATATATACAGTTAGTCTATAAAGTATATACTCTTGGCGCCCACTTTCCAGAAAAATAAAATATATTCTATCTAAATCGAAAAGTATACATGATATTTATATGAAAGTTTTACACAATATAACTCATGATATAACTAATAAATTTTGCATCATTAACTCAAAAATCGCATTTTTTGATTTATGCCAGTTTTTTAGTATGATTATTTAACTGACTTTATATGCCTCTTTCTTCTCAAGGTTTTATGAATTTAGAGTAACGATGGACTATACTGACTTTATATGCCTCTTATTTCTCAAGGTTTTATGAATATATATATATTTTATGAAAATAATATATATATATACTATGCTGACTTAATATGTCTCTTATTTCTCAAGGTTTTATGAATTTAGAGGAACGATGGAAAAAAGCTATGACATGCACGTTGAAACGTTTTCAACAAAGGAATTGAAGTCATTTAAAAGTCCAAAAAATTAAAAAATCACTTGAATGTATAAGAACTTTTTATATACAGTGGTGTTCAAAACATTTACAACTGAAATCATGGTTTAGGTAATTATAATTTTTTTGATCAAAAAGATTTGTGGTATAAGTTTTTTGTTTTCTTTAGTAAATTCAGTTATAGCATATTGTTTTACAAATACAAAAAAATTATTCATAACTTCTCAAAAATAAAAAAAAGTAATTTTAACAAAACAAGTCGATAGTGCAGTGTTCAAAACATTTGCAACTCTTAAAGTAATTAACAGGAAATACAAACAATGGTTTTAACGCTCAGTATTTTGTAGCGTAGCCTTATTTTTTATAACTTCTGAACACCTCTTAGGCATTGAGGCAATGAGCTTTTTAATATAATCGTCAGAAATTTCATTCCACTGCTTCTCCAACTCGACAAAAAGTTCATCACCATTTCGGAATACTTTATTGCCGATATTCCGTTTTACAATCATCCAAATCTTCTCAATCGGGTTGAGATCGGGAGATTGAGCCATCCACGACATGATATTAATTTCATTTTCCTGCAGCCAAACTGTTACAACCCCCGCCTTGTGTTTTGGGTGCTGGTAGGTCCATGACATTTCCCCTTCAGCATATGGAAGCATAACTGAACTCAAAAGATCTCTATAGATTGTGGCCGTCATTGTGCTAGTAATGCGGTGAATTGGGCCAATCCCATTTCCTGAAAAACACCCCCACACCATAATGTTTCCACCTCCGTGCTTCACTGTGGCGGTTGTGTATCTGGGATTAAACTTTTCGCCTCGTGGTCTTCGAACATTGGCTCTTCCAGCTGATCCCCGGAAGTTGAATATAGACTCATCTGACCACAATACATTTTTCCGAGCTTTTCGGTTTTTTACCGACACAAACGGTTTTTTTGTACATCTATAACTTAAAAGACCATATTCTCGGGCTCTTCTTTTAATGGTGGAAAGACTGGCTTCTATTAAAAGTTCAGTTTTAGCTTCTCTGGGAACTGCTTTGGGATAATTCCCAAAAAAAAATCTTGATTTTCCGATCTTCTCTTACAGTTATAATACGGGGTCTTCCACCTTTATGAGTTGTGTGGATGTTACCACTATTAACAATGCGGCAAATCGTTGTTTTTGGAACGGAGTACTTTATAGAAATTTCTTTTTGGGAAAGTTAATTTTGAAAATCATTTAAAACTTTTGATTTAAAATCAGAATTGTATTTATTTCCTGCCATTTTTTACAAAAATTATTCTTACGATGTTTATACTTCCAACATCTTATTACAACTATTAAAGAACAATAATTATAATAAATTTGTTTAAAAAATGTAACGGCCTGAATCTCATATTAAAAAGGAATGCGATTACCGTTATATCCTAGCATTTGTTAGTATAAATTGTTTCGTTAAGAGTAAGAATAATGAGAGTTGCAAATGTTTTGAACACCTGCATTTTGAATACAACTATTATTATTAATGTTTTTGTTGTTTTAATTTAACGGAATTAATTTTTTTATTTGTTTAACATAAAACAATGTATGAAGAATATGTGAAAAATAAATTTTAGTAACTAAGTGTGATTTAAAGAAAAAAAATCAATAAAAAAAAAACAAATGCGATCTCAGTTCCAAATGTTTTGACCACTACTCTATAAGAACTTTTTTATTTATTTTATTTGTTTGCTCTTAGTTTTTAACTTTCTAATCCAAAGCAATACAAAATGGAGGTCACCAGACTTGGGAGATAAATTCACTTAAAAAGGAATTTCGCTATTGCTGCTTGGTGAACAGTTGCATAGTGGTTTCAAGTGAACTCAAAATGTTCCAACTTTTAAATTTTCGCAGTTTTTCCATAGGGATTTGCGCCATTTAATGAAATAGGGGTTTGAGAACAGTATTTAAAAAAATGGTGAAATTTTATGCAGGTTGAGGTATACCAAGTTGGTGTCAGTGTACCAAGTTGGTGTCAGTGTACACCATCACATACTTATAAGCAGGGCAGCGACTTTCATGCAAATGCATGTTTGTAGTCAGTAGCCCAAAATCGATTTTGATCAAATACATTTCCGAATCAAAGGATTTGCTACAAAATGGCATCGATTTGTTTTTGCATATTTTTGCATATTTTTCTATAAATACATATTTTGCTACAAATGCATATGTTAATGCATATTTTACCACTTTTGTTGCATATTTTGCATATGTTTGCATATTAAAAAAATCTAAATTATAATTTAATTAAAAGGAAAAAAAAAAAGAAAGGATTAACATAACATCTGGTTGTCATTCGTTAGAGATTTATATTGGATGTTTTTGTTGAACCACCACTCTAGAAAACAACATCGAATTTTATAAAATCCAAAAAATTTAAGTGCATTTTTTTTGATTTTTTTTTGTTGCACATATTTTGGATTTCGGTAAACGTAACTTGAACCAGAGTAAAAACTAAATTTTTTTTATATAAATAGAACATTTTTGGTCTTCAAAGTTTAGTAACGACATGATGCTTGTTATGAAAAGACCCTAACCACGGGTTTGATTACTAAGAAGACAAGAATGGAGCAAAATTAATGATTAATAGGTTTTTTGTTAAAGTTCTGCTGATTATGGAGGCTATAGCTTTTCTAAAACTACGGGTTCTGATGAGATCTTTAGCCAGATCGAAATACTAGTATCAACCTAGCTAACATGTTTGATTTGCTTTATTTTTGTAAATATACGGAGGTTGGTTGTTGTTTCTACATTATTTTCGTATTTTTAGAATGGATTATTATGAGTGTAGGAAATGATCTTTGGGATCTGAGAGATTTTGAAACGAAAACGTCAACAGTGTCTAATGTATTTTCTATGTAACAAAGTCCTCAAAGTAATCTGTAGCTGAGGATTTTTCTAAAAAAAATTCTCTAAGTCTTAGCATTTTTGAATGGAAAATAATCCTCAGGGCTTATTAAAGGATAAAGTCTACAGAATGTGTGGTTCCTATTGAAAAATTCCTTATAATCTCCGTATTTTTCTACAAAAACAGTGAATTAAATCTGATGGTTGGCTAAAGAAAAGAATAAGAAATGTCATCAGAATCTTATGTTACTCCAAACGAAAAATTATTTAAATCTGTATGTTTTCTATATGAAAATGTTAAGAAAACTTTCTCAAAATAAAAAAGTACACAAAATTTTAGAAAATACCTCTTAGGATCTGTCAGTTTATATATCTGAAAATTAATCAGAATTTGAGGATTTATCTTCTGAAAAAGTCTTCAGAATCAAATGGTTTTTTATAGGAAAATGCATCAAAAACTCAAAATAATTAAAAAAAAATATATTTTAAAATCCTTAATCCTTTTCCATTGGAAAAAATTATCAGAATCTTTTCATATTTAGAACAGTCCTCAAAATGTAAGGATCCTCTTAGCGACAATAGTCCTTACAATCTAAAGATTTTTTGTAGAAAGCCATTCCCAAAATCTGTGGTTTTTACCACAGATAGAAAAGAAATTTTAAAAAGTAAATATTAACCCAAATAAATGCAGCCCATCGAGAGATTCAGAAATTTCAAGAATTAGTAATGAATGATTTGTGTTTGTCATCAAAGCAGTTATACCCGTTACACAACCATTATCGAATACACTAGCGTCCTTGGAATAGGCCAAAACAATAGGAATAGTTCTTCAAAAAGGTTAAACTAACGAAAAAAAATCACATTGTTACATATTTCTCAACATACAGTGAAAACCCTATTTATCCCTTACTAGGAAGGTATCCCGACCCGGACCGGCAGATCTTTATGAACTTCGAATGTGTTGTAGAGAATAAAAATTTAAGGGGCCCGTGTTTTTTTAGATGCCCAATCTCATGTTTAGGCGTTACTAAGTAGGGTCAAAAATTACCCCATTTTATGTTTTTTTTTCGGTAGATTTCGTTCTATTAAAAATCACTATAGACAAATTTGGTATCAACTGAAAGGTTTTTTGAAGTCACGATCACCGGTGTACAAATTATGTCCAAAGACTTTCAAGTATTTTTGTTATTCAATAAAATGTGTGTTGAGTTATATTAAAATTGGCGTTTTATTAATAAATTTTAGTTGTATTAAGCTAAAAATAATAATGCATAGCAATGCCTATTTAATTTAATCGAGGTGGTTGTCTGAGCTTCATCCGATATTCGAAACCTTTCGATTTATATTCAACTTTTCCTAAGGAGTTTTTTCCTCTATATTTCAAATGCTTTAAAAATGTGGCAGCTCTGGGTACATTATATAGGCAATATGGGTATAAAAATTTTTGTTTCCTTGAGTACTTACCTGCTTACAAATAAATCTAGTTTTTGTAAACTCATACAAAAACAAATGAATATTTAAGCCTACTTTTTAACCCTTAAACGTGGGATCGAGCATTTAAAAAAAAATATATATATATATTTTTTTTGCTCCTTTACAGCATATCGAAAGTTCATTTAAATCTGCGAGTTCGGATTGGGATACCTCCCTTGTTAGTTAAATATAAATTTTGCATTTACAAATTGCAGTTAAAATTCAGCTTCTGATCAATTTTCTGCCAAAATATTGCCACTATATTCTCGTTTTAATGTATTTATTGGCAAATGTATGTCCATTTTTAATTTGCATAAAACTATATTTAAAATAATATTGTCATTTCTATGTTACACATTATATATAAAATCAAACACAAATGTGTACAAATAAGACTTTACTATATTAAATGTTTAATTTTCATTAACATGTGCCTATAACTACGGAAACATATTTATGAACATACTATTGGACACATTATGTGCCTAATTTTAAGAAAAAGTGGGTAAATAAAAATTTTAAACATATAATGCTTGATAACAGGCCATCTGCGTCTTTTTTCATGAAAATTTACACAGTAAGCTTACATGCTGTTTTTAGAGTGTAAGTAAATTAATTTGAAGCTAAACTTAGTTATTATTACTCATACGACGTGTAGTACGACGACATATAATTGAAAATTGTGCGTATGAGTGTTACAATTTTGTGTTAATGGATGAATTTTTTAAAGTTTGTTGTACATTAGTGGCAATTACGTACCTTAGAATCTATGAAATTTCTTAAAATGATATATTTTGTAAATTATATTCGCAAAGTTAAAATTTTAAATAATGCTTCTTTTCAATATAACCCACCTCTGGTAACTATTTAGCCACATTTTGTTTTTTTTTTTGTTTGTCTTTTCTTAACAAAAAATATATTTATGCGTATATAGTTAATTATGTATGTGTAAGCATTGGATATATTGCAAACAAGTTCAACTGACGGTATTTAAAACAAGGGCAACCATTACTCTTTTTTATGAAGAAAAACCCAAACCAAAAACTTTAATACAAAACAAAAAAACTGTATACAAAAATATCAAATTTCATTTGATGATGAAAACAAGACAGCCATCGGCATTACCAGACATATAGAGAGGAATACCAGCAGACAGAAAGATTTTTGTTCGAGTGAGTTTTGAGTGAGCTGCAACCAGCCATAATAATGATTCGATTTGCTATAATAATGTTGACATGCATAGTACAATAATGGTTGTTGGTCGCAGGCATGCCAGATACTTTTTTTCATTATCCCCAAAAAAATCGAAAAATATCCCTAAAAAATCGCCAATCAGAAATACTTCTGAACTACGTAGTGGAGTTAAAATTATTTATTTAATTTACGAAGTTTGCCAGACAATTTTTATCGATATCAAATCAACAAATACCACCAAAGAAAATCCCCAAATTCAACTATATGTATAATTTTTTAGTTTTGTTAAAATAGCCCAAATATCATTGCAAACTACACACCATTTTAAATTGTATTTCAAAAGTAATAAATGATTGAATGAATGAAATGATCAGTTGTATTTCATATTTATCAATCGTATTTCTGAAATTATAATTTGTATTTCAGAAATAATCATTAGTATTTCGAAAATTTATAATTGTATTTCAGAATTTGTCATTTGCATTTCAAAAATTAACAATTATACAATGGTGTTCAAAACATTTGCAACTGAAATCATAGTTTAGGTAATTAAAAAATTTTTTGATCGAAAAGATTTGTGGTATAAGTTTTTGTTTTTTTTTATTAAATTCAGTTATAGCATATTATTTTACAAATACAAAAAAAAATATTCATAACTTCTCAAAAATAAAAAAAGTAATTTTAACAAAATAAGTCGATAGTGCAGTGTTCAAAACATTTGCAACTCTTAAAGTAATTAACAGGAAATACAAACAATGGTTTTAACGCTCAGTATTTTGTAGCGTAGCCTTATTTTTTATAACTTCTGAACACCTCTTAGGAATTGAGGGTAACGAGCTTTTTAATATAATCGGCAGAAATTTCAATCCACTGCTTCTCCAACTCGACGAAAACTTCATCACCATTTCGGAATACTTTATTGCCGATATTCCGTTTTGCAACCATCCACATGTTCTCAATCGGGTTGAGGTCGGGAGATTGAGCCGGCTACGACATGATATTAATTTCGTTTTCCTGCAGCCAAACTGTTACAACCCCGCCGTGTGTTTTGGGTCGTTGTCGTGCTGGAAGGTATATGAGAGTGGCATTTCCCATTCAGCATACGGAAGCATAACTAAACTCCAAAGATCTCTATAGATTGTGGCCGTCATTGTGCTAGTAATGCGGTGAATTGGGCCAATCTTATTTCCTGGAAAACACCCCCACACCATAATGTTTCCACCTCCGTTGCTTCACTGTGGCGGTTGTGTATCTGGGATTAAACTTTCCGCCTCGTGGTCTTCGAACATTGGCTATTCCATCTGATCCCCGGAGGTTGAATTTAGACTCATCTGACTACAATAAATTTTTCCATTGCTGTTGAGTCCTGTTCAAATGGGTGCGTGCAAAGTCAAGCCGAGCTTTTCGGTTTTTTTCCGACACAAAGGTTTATTTTGTACATCTATAACTTCTAAGACCATATTCTCGGGCTCTTCTTTTAATGATGGGAAGACTGGCATCTATTAAAATTTAACTTCTCTGGAACTGCTTTGGGATATTTCGTAAAAAAATTCTTGATTTTCCGATCTTCTCTTACAGTTGTAATACGGGGTCTTCTACCTTTTTAAGTTTTGTGGATGTTACCACTATTAACAATGCGGCAAATCGTTGATTTTGGAACGGAGTACTTTATAGAAATTTCTTTTTGGGAAAGTCCAATTTGAAAATCATTTAAAGCTTTTGATTTAAAATCAGAATTGTATTTATTTCCTGCCATTTTTTACAAAAATTATTCTTACGATGTTTATACTTCCAACATCTTATTACAACTATTAAAGAACAATAATTATAATAAATTTGTTTAAAAAATGTAACGGCCTGAATCTCATATTAAAAAGGAATGCGATTACCGTTATATCCTAGCATTTGTTAGTATAAATTGTTTCGTTAAGAGTAAGAATAATGAGAGTTGTAAATGTTTTGAACACCTGCATTTTGAATACATCTATTATTATTAATTTTTTTGTTGTTTTAATTTAATTTAACTTAATTAATTTTTTTTATTTGTTTTACATAAAACAATGTATGAAGAATATGTAAAAAATAAATTTTAGTAACTAAGTGTGATTTGAAGAAAATAAATCAATGAAAACAACAAATGCGATCTCAGTACCAAATTTTGACCACTACTGTATTTTGGAAATTATCAATTGTATTCCAGAAATGTTTACAAATTCGTTATTATTACTTCTGAAATACAATTGATAATTTCTGAAATATAATTGACAATTTCTGAAATACAATTAACAATTTATGAAATACAATTGTTAATTTCTAAAAGCAATTGATAATTTTTAAAATACAATTGACGGTTTCTGAAATTAAGTATTAAATCTAAAATATAATTGATAATTGAAAATGGTGTCGCTCTGAAAGTCGGTCAAACCTTTTCTTAATTCTCAATATTTTATATTTTTGCATGAAAACCCTTATTTCTACTTGAAAATTTTGAGAACGAAAAACTTGATTTTATTCCTCGATAAATGTTGTTATTTTTCCTCTATAATCACCCGAGTAAAAAAATGTATATATGGTCTAACGTTTTTTCGTCTTGAAATATATTATTATATGTTTCTTATATGGTAGCATACATTACGATATACTATTATATATTGACCTTTATAAAATAAAATATTAAGCATATATGTTATACATAATAAGATATGGCAGATCTTTTTTCATATATAATGATACATTTTCACATATAACATAATATGTAATCATATATGGTGCAATATGAGCTACATAATTTTAGATATAGTAATATTTTATATCTTATAAATAATGTTTTTTGTGTGATCTAAGATATGCTTACGGTACCATATGTTTAATACAACTTAAGATATATTTATATATGACATCAAATGATGTGGGATATATTTGATTAAAAATTGGTGTGGGTGAGGGGTGAGGGGTGAGATTGATATATCCCCCTCCCCTAAACCAGTTGAATAAATATAATACGACTCAAAATATCTTTAAAATAACACGGTTTGTAATTTTAAATCATGGTTAAATTAAAAAGGTTTTCGCAATCAAAATCCTGTCCCCAATTGCAAATGTCTGTCCCCAAGACCAACCAATTTGGGGACAAATCCACAAGTCTGGCAAGCCTGATTTGTCGAAATGAAATGACGAACAAAATAAGTTTTCAAAATAAAAAACAATGGAAATTACTCAAGTTTCAAATTTGTTAACAAAGAAAAACAGGCAAAAAAAAAAAAAAACAAAGATGGTTGGAATTAAGAGTTTGAATTTAATTTTAACAAAACCAATAATTAGCAATAGGCTTAAGACTGTAATGAAATTTATGTTTAAGACCATTTTATTGCTCTTTTATGTCTAAAGTAAATACATACATACATACATACTTACATATATTTAAATTTGTTTTTTGTAACTAAATGCAATAATAAGTTTTCTTTTGAGTTTTCCTAACAACAACATTCAAGACAACAGCAGCAACTGACAACGACAATAACAAAAGACATCATCAAATTTATATTGTTAATGGTTGCAATGTACAGTATCAACTCACTGCATTAGAACGTTTTTAAAATATTTCTGATATTTGAAGTTTGATGATATTATTCGTGCTACACCTGTGCCATACATATATTGCGTTTTTTTTAAAGTTTTATCTTAATTGTGAGTAAATGTATCTTGTTAGCATTAAGGTCTTTTACTGTTTTTAAACTATTAAATATAGTGGACGAAATAATTATAAGTTCACTCATGTAATTGTGGTTTTTTTTTCAAAAATATTTGCAATATTTTAAAGATGTTACTACCACATAATATTGACAATAGCGCCAGTAGACACCAACCCCCTTTCGATCCATTTCTAGTAATATTTTTTGGCTTTTTTAAAGATAAGTCTGACCAATTATTTCATGCAAAATAGGAAAAAAAAAGTTTGTTCATAGAAAAACGAGTAATGTGCCTAAAATTTATATGACAGCATAGCGAAAAAGGCGGACGACGTATGAGTTCATACTTTAGGATAATACGAAAAAAGCTTAAAAAATTATGTGTACCAAAATTCAGCCAAAAAACTTAATATTTCCGACTTTCAGTACAATAAATGTCTAACAATATTTTAAAATTTTATTTTAAAATTCATACAAATATGTGAACATTTTTAAAATAGAATTTGAAAATGTTTGCAATGAAAGTGTTTGTTAAAATAACCTTTGCAAATATTAAGTTTTTTGGCTGAATTTTGGTACACATAACTTTTTTCATTTATATATTATACTAAAAGATAAACTCATATGTTTTCCTTTACCGTAATGCTGTCATATAAATTTAAGCACATTTCGCGTTTTGCACATGGACCGCAAATTTGTATTTTTGCTTACACATAAAAATGCTTTGATCGATTGCGAAATGGAATGACAAATTGTGCAAAAATAGTAAAATATAACAAAAACTGTGAAAAAAACGCGGATTTACTTGTTAATGTTTCTCATTTATTAACCAAATTAGATACCAGAATGCTAATGAAGGTTTTTGTGTATTTACCATAAAAAACTAAGATAAAATATTTGATTTTTAAAATTTTATGTTAAAAAAACGTTGCGTGTTGCAAAACTTTAATGCACATTTGCAAAAAATCTGGCCCATAAGCGATAACACTGGGGTATGCCATTAAAATCAGAGTGGGCGAAATATTTAGGATTAATGGTCGGCACTCTTAATTGATTTTGCGAGTTGCGCAGTGTAATCAAAATTTAAACACAAGAAATTTACATATACGGCACGTTTCATATTTATAAAGAGCCCATGTATGAAGTTATACTTTGCAGCTCTATAACATTTAAACTTATAAAATTATTTCAATTCGGACAGCCGATAATAATTGTATGGTTTGTTGGTTACATATCCTATTTGCAAAATCTCGAAACTAAACAGAAAAAATCATCAACCTAAAATATCTAATTAAAGATTTGATTTGAATTAAATGTGCTTCTAAACAAATCAATTAATATTTTAATTGACTTTTAACTATATAAATATATATTTTATTTTAGACGTAGTTCTAAAATTATTTTTCATACACTGTAGCTTAAATAGAACATTTTCAGTATAAAATATCAAATTCATTTGAAGTTTATAAACAAACCAAGCACACACACCACCATAAAAACAGACGCAGCATTAACAAAAAAACACATATTAACGTATCGTTCACAAATTGTTTTTGGTGTGTATTATTTTTTTTTTTTTTTTTTGTAGAAGTTATTTGTAACTTTTTTTAATTTTTAATTTCCAGCAAAGTTTTAATTGATTAAAATCAATTAAAATATTAATTGATTCAATAAATTTTTTAATTGAAACCCGTTTTTAGTTTTTTTTTGTGTATAAGAACTATGCCGCAAAAAGGATTTTTACAAAAACCTTTTTATGTTTTAAAGAAAAATTGCATTTTTAACTTTTTAATAGTCCATTTGAACAACCATTCATTTTTATAGGCTCAAATAAAAATGAATGGTTGTTCAAATGGACTAATAAAAAGTTAAAAATACAATTTTTCTTTAAAACATAAAAGGGTTTTTGTAAAAATCCTTTTTTGCGGCATAGTTCTTATACACAAAAAAAAAAAAAAAAAAACTAAAAACGGGTTTCAATTAAAAAAATTATTGAATCAATTATAAATAGCAGCAGAAAATACCAATTTCTGGTCGCGGTGCATAGTTCCACTATAATCTATAGGCTCAAATAATCTTTTATGCATAGAACTTTATTAAGTGTTGTAATAAGTTTATGTCCAAATTTGATCATATACCCCATAGATTTTCTATCAGGTTCAGCATGCAAGAAAGTCAATAAGTGGAGTCTTTCTTTCGTGAAACCGCATTTTAGTTTCCTTGCTGGTATGAATTCTTGCACTGCAAATTTAGTTAAAACTGATCTTGAATAAAAAAATGTTGTTGCTAAATGTAGCAGATTCTTTTGCTAAATATTAATAAAATAGGAACAGCAAAAATAAATCTGCTAACTTAACAAAATTGTAGTTATATTCGATGTGAACTTTAGTTAGTTGAAAATAGCATTGTGATCTGTCAAATTAGCAAAAACTTTTCTAAATGTTTGTTGACTCAAAATAGCAAACAAAAACTGAAATGGTAACAAAAGTTTTGCTGTACCTCAAATTTAGTAGAATGCAAGTTAACTTTGCTAAAATCAACAGAAATTTTTGCTAAAAAATTGTAGATTGCTGATTTGATAAAAGCAAACTTTTATTCGCATAAAAAAAAACTAAAAAAAAAATTTCACATTTTTTAATGATTTTTTTGTCTACTAATAAATGTGTTGCTGATTTTGGCAGATTATTTTGTTACTTTCAATTAACTAAAATTTAGCTCAAATATAACTAAGTATTTGTAAATTCATTTGTCTATTCTTATACTTATTACTAATATTTAGTAAAAATATCTAATTTTAGCAGATTTTTCTGCAAGCTCATTTTAAAAAAAAAATTACTAGCTTTTTCTGCTATTTTTACAGGTTTATTTCTATCAGTGCAGAAACTATTCATTCTTGATGATGTGAACTGAAAACGCAACCCACATCATGACATTATCGCCACCCTAAATTGCAAAGTGCGAAGTATCATTTTTTTTACGTGTGTCGATCCAATAGTGGGCTGAATTTTGTACTAATTTTGTTTTGCTGATTTTAACAAAACATTTTACTAATTTTTGAAAACCACTTGCTAAATTTAGCAAAAATTTTGCTATTAGGGAAAAGTGTAAAGGATCGTTTTATTTTACTTTTTAAATTTTTATTCTATTTGATGTACTAAAATTTAGCAAATTAGTTTTAAACTGCAGGCATGTGCTGCTAAATTTATCTAAAAATTCCGCAAGGCTCAAAATACTTAAATTTTCCGTAAAAACAGCAAAATTTACTGTAGCCATTATAGATTTTTTTTCTTAGTGTACGTTCACTTTACTTCGCAAAATATTTTCGGATACATTTAGAATTCCCCAAGCTGTTGATTTGTTCACAGAAGGGGAAACTAGGGCACAGAGCCCTCTGCAGCTTATTGTGAAATTACTTGCAGCGTTTAAAATCCTGCGTGTATCACTGTTATACAACTCGAATTTTTTCCACTTCTCTTATTTGTTCCATAATTATCCTTATAAATCGCGTAATTTTGGAAATTGATAGTTTTTTTTTTTTGTAAAGAAAAGCAACACTCGGGAAATTCTTCCTATTTAATAATGTGTTGCATTCTTTGGAAAGGAGTTAGTGGAGAGATGAAAGGTGGGGAAAGATGAAGGGCTTCAAACATCTCAACACTGTAATTGCGCGGCATGATAAGTCTTAGTTGGAACAGTTATTGCGCGCCACTTGATGAAAAGTTGGCGAAGTTCTTTAAGCTTTTCGGTTCATAGCCCTGATTCATTATTTTATTTCGGTGGGGTTAAGTACTACGGGAACACCGAAGGTGGGCGCTACGATACATATGATTGATAGGAAACTCATTCATATTATTTTTCTAAATTGATGTTGTCGTCAGCGGGAATCCAGCACGGGACCATATGTATAACAGTCCCACTCGTTACATTAAACCACAACGCCCAAACATTTTTCCAAATTAGAAATGGCTGTTCCTTTCAGCATTTTACTAATATCGTATGCAGCATGAAATTAAAATTTTTTGCGTTTATAGTAATTAAATGTGCTAAAGTCCCAAAACTTATTTAACAAATTGTGAAAAACAATCTGATGTAGGCGTGTCCCTATCCGGATTTCATTCCTGCCCAAGGAAATCTTCAGGGGACTTTGTTATTATAATTTCTAGAGATATTTGTTATGTTAAATCACAAACTCAATGAGAATTTCTTGTCCTCGTCTAGGAGCGAGATTCAAAATTTAAAATATCAAAGGAAAAACAAAAACAACAACAAAATATTGTCACAATTAGCTTTGTCATCTTCCAAATACTACTCTGTTTTTTTGACAGACCTAGAAATGTAGTGACGTTTATTCAAGTAAATCAACAATAGAAAATCATATGTTTTCTATAAGTGTCAGTTACATTTAAATTTGCACAAGTACCTGCATATTTGTTATTCTAAATTTATTTTCATCGGTATAAACATTAATTGCATTTATAGTAATTAAATGTGCTAAAGTCCCAAAACTTATTTAACAAATTGTGAAAAACAATTTGATGTAGGCGTGTCCCTATCCGGATTTCATTCCTGCCCAAGGAAATCTTCAGAGGACTTTGTTATTATAATTTCTAGAGATATTTGTTATGTTAAATCACAAACTCAATGAGAATTTCTTGTCCTCGTGTAGGAGCGAGATTCAAAATTTAAAATATCAAAGAAAAAACAAAAACAATTTAGCTATGAAACTTTTGCCTTCAGCTTCGGATAGCCACATGTTTTCTTATGTCACTGCATCAATTTTATGCAAATTTAGCATATATATTTTTTTTATTGGCAAAAGTACTTATAGTATGGTTGCTCCGGTAAAAAGTGCAGTTAGACCGACTTATCAACGAGATCCTACACTCAGAAAAAAAAAAATAGTAGAAAAAATTTTCAATTGCACTTTACTATTTTTGTACTAGTTTTTGGTACAATTTTTTATTTTAGTATTGTAACATTGTTTGCTAATATATTTTTTTTTTTTTTTTAAAGAGATGCAACACTCAGGAAATACTTCCTATATTTAGTGTGTTGCTTTCTTTGGAAAGGGATAGTATAGAGATGAAAGGTGGGGAAAGATGAAGGGCTTCGGACATGGCAACACTGTAATTGCGCGAGATGATAAGACTTAGAACAGTTGTTGCTCGCCACCTGATGGAGAGTTGGCGAACTTTATTAAAGCTTTTTGGTTCATAGCCCTGATTCATTATTTTACGTCGGTGGGGTTAATTGCTATGGGAACACCGAAGGTGTAGATTGCGATACGTATGAGAGATAGAAAAAACTCATACATATTATTTTGATGTTGCCGGCACCGGATATCGGACCCGGGACCTTCTGTGTAAAAGTCCAACGCGCTAACCATTACACCACAACACCACCAAAATTACTGAATTTTGTACAAATTTTTGTTGCTGATTTTAGCAAAATATTTTACTAATTTTTGAAAACCAGTTGCTAAATTTAGCAAAAATATTACTAATCTCAAAAAAATATATATTTTAAACAAATTAAATTTTTTATTACAGGGTTTAAATTAAAATAATGTTCGCCTAAAAAAAGTGTAAAGGATTAAAAAAAAAATCATATAGAGACAGACAATCTGACAATTATAAGACACAAATAATAATAAAATTTAAATGTAAAATCACTGATGAGCCTGTCCATAAAAAAGGCAGAAACTAGTCTAGTCTGATTTAAAAATTATAGTGTTTATAATTTTTAGAGAAAAACGTTCAATTTTAACGTTTCTAAAATTGTGAATTGTTTTTTACAAAAAGTAAAATTAATTTTAAGTTTATTAAAAAAAAAAACTACAACGTTTTTCGTCTAGTTGCAATTTTATTCCGCAAGCCTTATACGCTGAGTATAAAAAAATCGAGTAAATACTTAATATCGCTAACAACAATACCCAAATGATTCAAACCAAATAAATATTTTAAAAACTGACATCCTCCCACTTCATAACCAATTAAAAAAATTCAAGATAACTTGATTAATTTAAATTTTTTAGAGCTGCAAAGAATAATCTCATTAATGGGTTATAATTAGGAAAATGACCTTATAAAACCGCATTTTATTTGAATATAATCATTTTAAAACATGTTAAGCGTTTTTTAAAGATAAATTTTGAGGAAATGTAATTTAATGTATAATTCAATGTAATGTTATAATTTGTTCTTCTTCTTAACCAAAGCTGGGAATTTCAAAGTGTGCTAATGTTATGATTTGATACTGTAATTGTGGTAGTTGCTTTATTTTTTTTTTTTGTGTGTATGTGTATGTTGCTGGTTGGTTTCATTTTTTATTGTCGCATTTTTAGTTGTTAAACACATGCATAAACAAGTTTGCATGTTGTCGGCCATTTGATGAACGAACATTAAAGAGTAAAAGCCTAATGGCAAACTAGCGACGACCTTTTCAATAGAACAGACTATAAAAATAACAGCAACAACAGCAAATGCAACAACGATAAACAAAACCTAGACACCACAATAACCAACCATATAAATTAACATGCCACTCAAACACACATGCAGACAATAACACAAACACACACAGGCACATGCGCATGCACATGCACATGCACAAATACACAGTATTTAGTTGCATGCATCTTTTCATAGTTGTCACATAAATTTTCTATACTTTTTGCCATACGGTTAATATGGATGGTCAGTAAAAATTGTTGTTGGAAGTTGGAAGCCATGTTTATTTTCCTTTAATTTTATTTTTATTATTCCTAAAATACAGACTTAAACTTCAAAGGAGTTTTTTGCTCCCTTTGTCCCAAAAGCGATTTTATAATATTTTGAATTTCAATTTGCACTTACCAAAGGTGAATAAATGCTGAGCTATCTACACCAATACTTTGATAAGGATTTTGTTCGGTCGATGGATAGGGTGTACCATAAACTCCAACACTTGCTGCTGGTAAACGAGAATAACTGGATAAAGCCAAACGAGCCGAATCGTATTGGCAGGAACATACAGTTTGTCCAGATACAGGATCTGTCATTATGGGTCTACCATTTTCACAACATGATCCAGAACCACCACCCGCCGAACCACCGCTATTTGATCCTAGTGGGGTATTTTCTATATTTGTATTAGCTGTAGGATTATTGCTGGCAGCAACATTATTTGAATGCTGTGATAAAGCATCAGGACTTAGAGCACCTGTTGAAACTTCAACACCAGCTGAAGAAATTGTATTACCACCACTACTGGCATTACCTGTACCCCCCGGTACAGTGGCTGTTGTTGAACGACAATCTTGGCTAGGACTATGTGCTGGTGCATTTGGACTAGTCATCGATGATTGCCCAGTTGGGGTATCACCAGTTTGCGGTGATTGTGTAGGATTTGATGAAAGTAACTACAATGAAAAATATAAATATTGTTGTATAAAACTTGTATTTAGAATAAAATTACATATAAATAGGAATATTATGGTTAGCACTTACAAGGGAACTCTCGCTAGTGAAAATTCCGTTTTCACTGAAATTATCGTAAGATATAAATACAACAGCAGAAATAACATTTACAGGGATGTATGTTTTCTTTTCGTTCCAGTGACATGCTTATGGGGTAAAATTGGTGGAGGGGGCAGAATGGTAGAGTAATTAAGTTTTTTGAAAACTTATCATACTGTGAGATCATTGTGATTCCCCTTAATCCACCCATATCCACATGATAAAAATACGACCTAAAAAAATTAAAATCATCCACATTCCCTTGAAAACTCCGCGATACCACAGAGATATATTTTATGAACTTTGTCTAGGTCATTGAAGAACCTGCTACCCCAGATATCTGGCTCGCCGATTCTCAGAGCCGGACGCTTTGCGAGCGTGAATGGTTTCCTCGACCTGTTCATCCTAACAGCTCCTAAAACAATCCGCACGGTAGAAACTCCAAGGGGAGTATATTATAGGAGGGACAATCTGTTTAAAACATAACATCAAATCAAACATGTCGTTACTCCGTCGGATTAAGGCAAACGTGAAAGCTTTTTACAGGGAGTTTGGCGGAAGCTTTGCTTTTTTTTCATCCAAAGTACGGTGTCGTTCTTCTGTGCTAGTCTGAGATATCGTACAATCGACTTGGAATGTTCCTCTCGCCACCGTTGACGAGGCCGCTATGTCGTCAGTATATGTCCCCAAATTGCTTCACCAGAGACACCCGTGCACATCCGTCTCTATGGGCTCCCTGCTGACTGGAATTCCAATATGGAAACCCAATATCCAGTTCGCTTAAATAAAATCTTGACCATGCATCGTTGTCCGTTGTCTTCACATTATCTTAGACTTAAAACTATAATGGAAACTTAACAATGTCCACAGGGCTGGGAAGGTAATGGTTGCATTCTACTGTTGTAATTAGATGGTTGGTTTCAAGATGGGGTCTGTGGTTAAAAGTGGTGTTGGGGATGTACGTGGCCATTATGGCTGAACAAGGTGCATCGCTCGACAAGTATTGGAGTTACTGGTGTAATAAAGAATTACTTGTGTTGCGACTTGTTCATACGGGTTCTTGGAATTTCGGATATGTTAAGCTTCTTAAGCAGCTCAAACTGTAATCCGACTATTCCGACTTCCATCATCAAACGGGTTCCAACATCTTGATTTGAAATCAAGGCTCTAGGTTCTTCTCTAGTGAATGCAATATTCAATGATCCTACAGGTTACCGAATCATGCTAGTGTCTTTCGGACTGAGACTGTGGTAACCGAAATTTTAAGGATATAAACTCTTGTATACGATTGAAGTGTCAATAACTAAGCGGCGGTTATGTCCATTATATCGTCAGTCAGTGTATGGAAGAGTTGTCTAGGCTTAGTCGTCAGTTGCTTTGGTTGCTTTGGTAGACAAATTGGCAAGGACCGGGTATGCCTTGGAATTCTTAATGAGTTGTCAGTCGCTACATTTCTCATACCATTAATACGGTAAGACGAGGGGCATATGAAGTGGAATGGGCACTTATAGAACCACGAATCTCAAGTGGTTCGACTTTTCACCTTATTAGGAGTAGGAGAGATGTTTCGAGACTGAGGGCCTTGCTATATGACACTATACATTCCATCAAAGTCAACAACACAACCTGTGGTACATCACAAGTTACCACACAATAAAGGAAATTACCGTCCTTGTCAGGGGACTGCACCTGCCCTCCTCTACGGTAATCTGCTAACCAGTGCCAGTACTCCCCAAGACATCAACGGTCGATATACCCAGAAAGGATGCACACACAAAGTCGAAGTCGTGAAAAGGTTATTAAATTGAGATAGTGAACACATGTCTTATATTTATAAAATAATAACTTTATTGAATGACTGAAATTTGGAACATAGGCTCCTCCTCCAGTGTAATAAATAGTCGATAAGAAGGCTCCCTTGCTGGCTTATCTAAACATCTTTGGCTAAGAAGCTGAAATTTTGAATATATGTTCCTTCGAATACGACCTAACTCACTGATTCATTTTGGAATTTTGCCCAGGAACATGGAAAATTAGGGGATAAAAGGTGTGAAAAGTCTCCCTGGCCTGGCCAAAACAGATAAAGCAAGGAACTTGAAATTAATGATGCGTTAACATTCGCTTAGATTGGATTCTTTGAAATTCCAACGTGGAGGGCGAAAAAGTCACCCCTTATCGGCCTGGCTAAACTACTAAAGTCAGGAACTTCAAATATGGCATATATATTTCTCTTCCTTGCTCAGACGTTTGCTAAGATGGAATTTTGGAAATTATTATGGGGAATGGCGAAATGGGGAAAGTTCCCCCTTTTAACACCTGGCAAAAACCTCCTGGCTAGAAATTTAAAACGTAATTTTTGTTCAGGGATGTGGTGAAGTGGTTTCGAGGGAAAAGGTATCCCTTGAAATTTGGTGTATGGGTTGCTAATCCGCTTAAGGATTTTTGGATATTCCTACAGGGACGGGGAAAAGGCGGAGAAGTCTGTTTATTGACCTCTTGCATAAGCCCGTTTGTTAGATTTTTTGAAAACTCCAATAAACATCCGGTTTAAAAAAAGTAAAAAACTTCTTAGATTTTTGATAAAATATCGGTATAAATGGGGTTTTAGAGAGAAAAAGTTGAATTACCTATTACCTTTAAGGTAAAAATCTGAAACTCAAAATTGAAATAATCACTTCAAGAGGTTAAACAATATAAATATTTTCTGGTATTTAAAACTACAGGTAGCGAAGTATCGTAAACTAGTACAACATAAACTACGAGAGTTTTATTCAAGTCCACCCGAATTAAGGCTTTTTTCTAAGTGTATGGAATTTTTTCTTTTTTTATTTCCAAATTCAAATAATTAATTAACGTATCAAAAGAAAATAAGAAACCATAATTCTACAATTCTTTTTATCTATTTTTTTGTTTTACCGGTGACATTTAACAACATGATACAAACAAAAGAATTAACTATTCAAATCAATGATTATAAATGAATATTATCACTTACTACGAATATTGTTAATGATTTCAACAACAACAAAAAGAGTATGTATGTAAATTTTAAAATATTTAAAATAAAGTGACACTTAACAAAAGAAACTAAATGATTATTATCAAAATAAAAAATTTCACACAAAATAAAGCTACTGAATCATGAACAAAACTCTAGTATTTAATAAAACTGATAAGAAACCAGAATTGAAAAGACTGTAATACTGATTTACATACATGAATATATTTCAAATATATACATAGGTAAGGTATGTATTTAAAAAACATATATATATATATGAGTAATTTCAAAAATGATCGACAGCTGTTGAAACTGACTTTAGATGCCTCTCATTTCTCATGGTATTTTAATTACGAGTAGCGATGGACAGGGCTAGAAAGACTATACTTAAAAACTATGGCATGCAAAGTTTCACGTTGAAAAGTCTTCACCAAAAGTACCGATAACCATTTAAATATCGAAAAATTACAAAAGTGGGTTAAAACTTCCAATAGGTTTTTCATTAATTTAATTTTTTTACTCATAGTAAAATACTCATACTAAACTTGTACGCAGAGAAAAAACATGCTTAGTGCAACCATATTCGAAGAGCATCATACATATTTGGATGTATGATTACGACAACCATGTTACAATGGTTGCGACAACCATACAGAGTGTTAACTGCTAATTAAAAGATTAAAAAATAGTTTAATCGACTTGCTTAGTGCTTGATTAAGCAGTTAATCCCATTTTTAGTAGATTATACAATGAGATCTACGAAAAAAGTACAAAAATTAGCCGACCTAAGAAAGAACATATAACAAATAGGGAAAAAATTTCTTTATTTCTCAACATCATCTGCTTTTATCTCGATACACTTTTCCCATCGATATTCAATAGCTTCGATACCCTGTTTATAGTAAGAACTGTCTAGCTCATAAAAATAGCCATCAACCACAGACTCCATCTCTTCAGTGTTGGCAAATCTTTTAACACCGAGCCATTTTTTCAAGTTTGAAAATTAAAATAAGAGGGAGCTTAACCTGGCGAATAAGGTGCATGATGTGATGAAGCAGTTCGAACTTTAATTCATTAAGTTTGGCCATCGCAATAAAGGATGTGTTAACTGGTGGAATTTCTTGATGAAACAACACTTTATTTTTCGCAAATGCGGCCTTAATTTCATTACTTAAATGCTGCAATAAGTGAGTATAATACTCGCCGTTGATTGTTTTTTTTTTCGAAGATAACCAATAAAAATTATCCCACGCGCATCCCAAAAATCACACGCCATGACCTCGCCTGCAGATGGAACTGTCTTCGCATTCTTTAGACACGATTCTCCCATTCCACTCCACTGCTTTGACTGCTACTTTGTCTTAGGTGTGAAATGGTGGACCCATGTCTCATTCATGGTTACGAATATTGCGGTAAAACATCGCCAAACACTCTATTTAAATATCTTATCTACGCTGTTTTTCTTATATTGTAAGCAAACCCATCTTACGCACAGCTTTCTCATCCCAAATTTGCTAATATCATTTCAGAGAGATCACGCACTGTCAGCCGACGATCATCAGATACCATTTTGTGGATATTCTTAGCTGTTTCTGGCGTGGACACCTCAATTGGTCGACCACTGCGGTGTTCAAACGTACGGCTCTTTCACCCAATATTTTATAGTCGTAAACGAAGGAGCAGACTCCCAAAGTGTAGAATCTTGATCGGCTTTAATATTGGTTGGACTGATGAGACCTCTCAATGAAAGTATTGAATTACAAATTTTTTCCATGTTTACAAATTCACTGAGTTGGTGTACAACGTGGAGCCTTAAAACTTTAAACATATATTTTATATGGCAACCATTCTTTTCACCAAAGTATTTTTTTTTTTAACTACTGCCGCCATCTTTACGTAAAGTCGGCTAATTTTGGGATCGCCCTTGAATAATTTTTTAAATTGCCATACGGCAATCGTAACAATATAATTTGTATAAATTTAGTAGGATTTTTATAAAAATCATCTATTTTGGAATATTTTAGATCGGTCAGGTTTTCAAAAAATTATATATAATCGATAAACTAATTTCTAGCAGATAAATACATTCATCATTTTTTCAACAACATAACAATCAAAAATATAAAATATTAGGATTGTTTATATTTTTTTAAATAATTTCTGAAAAAAGTTCCATCTAAAAAGGTCAAAATTGATTTTGGAAAACAATTTTTCACAAGTTTTTTATTCACGATTACATATTTTTAAGGGTTTTGTATCACTTTATTATATTTTTCCAATAAAAACATATAGTGGCTTAAAAGTACTGGGTCGAAAGGAACACTGTGTCAAAAATGAGTTAATCTTTTTGATTAACAGTTAGTCCAACTTATCCTCTGTTTACTATTATAAATGAATACTTTTCCTCTGCTTACTATTTCTAGTCACCTCTTCATTCATACAACTTGTCTGAAACTCTGTGTTTTGATATAATTTAGGTTGGCAACGCTAAAAAACATACACACAAATTCTGATAAAAGTTAACGTTAACACGCAACATAAATTTTTCTAACGCCAACATTTTTCTTGTCCGTCTTATCCTGGATCGCCATGTCCGTCTTATTCTGGATCGCTATGGGTGCCAACTTGTTATTTTAAACTGACAAAGTTAATCTTTTAGCTGTCAAGTTAAACTTTTAACTGTCAAAAAGTACATATTAAGAGGGTGGATTAATGTTAGTCAAGTAGATTTATTTCGATGTCTAGTTTTGACTGAAAATTTAATCTTGTAAAAAGTAGATTAACTGCCAAATTTCAGTGCAAACATATGTAGTTAATCCACTTTTTACTACATTAAGAGCTAGTTTTTGGGATGTAGTTCAACCTTGTTTATAGTTTTAACGAAGTTTAAAATTAAAATGCTGTTTTTGAGATCAAGTTTATTATATTTTAATTGTAGTTTAACCGGCCAGCGTTGGCCGTTTAAACTAAGTTTTGAGTTGTCAAATCATAACAGCTGTGAATGAAAATTATACATAAATAAAGCAGCTGTTAACTAAAAGTCCAAAAAAAAAAAACAATATATACGAAATTTTTGAAAATGTGTTTTTATTTATATAATGATTTGGAGTTTTATCAGCGCTTCCGCTCGTCCAAACCATCGGCTTATATTTTTACATTTATTTTAGAGTCCATTTTATATTTAATTACAACCAATATTAAACAAAAGAAATATTTAATTGTTGGGCACAAAATAAACAAACATTTTTTTTCTATGCGCGTTGTTTTGTTTGTTTTTCATTTTGACATTCGCAAGGGCTACCATATTTCTTTTGAAAATGGCATTACTCTTTTTGGTGTAAAATATGGTAATCTTATTTAATTTGAGATTTTTTAAACCATCACTGAAAACAGCATGGAGGTTTAAAAGCAGTTTATATCTTATTTAAGTTTAACTAAACAGCTGTAAAACTAAGTTTGATTGTCCTCCCAAAAACTGGCTCTAAATGTTCAGTCGAAACTCCTTATAAACTCTCTATAATACCATGCTCAAATATCGGCTCACACATGCACAAAAGGTTATTCATGTCATAGAAAAAAAAAATTTAAAATATTTTGCCTCAAAGTGTCGAAAAGAAATTAATATTTATTAAAGATTATGATTTAATATAGTTAAAATTTAACTATACGCACTGTTTTTGTTTTAATAATAATAATTTGTATTTTTACTATAATTAAATGTAATTATCATAATTTTATTTAAGAATTTTAATAATCTGTCAGGGTTTAGTTTAAAAGTTTAAATTTTTCATCATATCTTCACATTTTCTGCAGACTAATTAAGCCTTAAGCATAGAACAATATACAAAATAATTTCAAATGAGTTTTTTGAAAAGAATTCAAGTTTAGCTAAAGCAACCCACTAATTATAAACTACTATATACACTATGCTCAAAAACTATACAACTTAAAATTCCACAATAAGACTTTCATGTATGTTTGTAGCAATGGTGTGAATAGCTTATAAGTCCTGTGGCCTAAGAATCTGGGTTCAATTCTTTCTTCTCTACCGTTTTGGTTTTAGTTATCAAAGCCATAGCATTTGCAAAAATATACTTGTGACATCACCTTTAACGCTATACTTTTTGATCATAGTGTTTAAACCAGAAAACGGCTGCTCCAAGCAACTTTAAATGCTGTGTCTCTAACATCGTAGATGCACGACACCAAAACAACACATCATCAGATCACATCACTTAAAATGGTTTAAGGCATTTTTTAACCTTTTCAACAAATTTTATAACATTTTGAAGAAACTAAAATGAAAACGCCTCATATATTGTTTGCGCTTTTTTCAGTTTTTATTCATTTTCCTCTAAACTTAAATCGACAGCTTTCGATCAATGAAGTTTTTTTTTTTGCTGTTCTTTCTTTTCGTATAATGTGCATAAATGAAAGAAATTATCTTAATTACAGGTTTTTATACATATAAAAAATATCAAAAGAATTTTATATATTTCAACCTTCCAGTTTTAGCTGTTATTACAAATTTTATGCAAGAATATGCATGAGTTTGATAAAAAAAAAAAACGGAGCTTCTTTATTTTTCGTATATGTGTGATATGATCTTAAACCTTGGAGCCATTTTTTCCAGAAGCTTTTCAGTAAACTGTATACAAGTTTTTTTTTTTTGCAAAATTGTCCTAAATTTTTTAAAGGTACTATCTCTTGCACATTATCAATATCCAGATATGATTATTGAAATAAAAGGCGTTGACGTCTGGTCATCTGTTGCATTTTTATGCACATTTATTATTATGCATATTTTTCAGTGATGGCCAAAATCAACTAATTTTTGGCTTTTAAAAATTAAGGACAGTACTAAGCGAAAAGCCATTAAACTTAAGCATAACTTATAAGGACACATGAGTCATTCAAAGCCAACTGCCCCGTTACAGGAAAAAGTGAGTTGATTTAAATAAAAACAACCAACTGATTTCCCTCAGCCCTTCCAGATGTGTAAACAAATATTGTTTCTTATGCAACTAAGGTTGACAGTAATATTTGGGAGAACTATGGCGTCTTGAAAATATAATGTATCAGTGAATTAGAATATACAACCGTGAAGAAATATTTCTAATTCCGGTTTCTTACTAAAAAAATTCAGGCATGCTGTCAGTGGTGATACTTTTTACTCATCCTAGTAGGAATTTCCAAAAACCCAGTCTAAGGGGATGAAAAAACAAACTTATAAAATTTTCGTTTTTCGTCTTTGTACCAAAATTTTGAATAGATTCCTTGTGGAAATTCTAAAAGAACCTTATAGTAATTTAGAACATATTCCAAGGAACAAATAATTTAAATTTAAAACTTTTAGCCATTAAAAAATGATTTTGCTATTGTTTAAAAAACCAAGTTTTTTTACACTTAAAATTCAGAACTTATTCTAAAAAATATATTGGTGCACTAAAAAAAGTCAGTAAAGTCAGCAACATTTTTGCTAAGAGAATATTTGCTGAAAAATTGTTAATATAGTTAAATTCTGTGACATGGAATTTACAAATCTGTTTGCTGATATTAGCAATTTTTCTGCACGGATCCTCCCAGCCAGTTCAAACTATCGCATTTCCCAAATTCAACAAAATTATATAAATAAAGCAAAAAGTTTAAACTTTGTTGTTTTAAATTTTTTTATAATTTTGTATAACCCATCGAAATACCTTTCATTTTATAACAAAATTTTTTACTTTTAAACGTGAATTGGGGCCAGGGCCGGATTAACTATGTCGGGGCCCCTAGGCAATTCATGTCTCGGGGCCCCTTCACATTTTTAATACTTCATAAAACATATTTTTTCTACCATAATTTATTTTTTTTTTTCATAATAACGGTGTTTTTTTGTTACATTAAGAAGGTATGACATCACGGTATTCAATAAAAAAATTTAAACAAATGAAAGGAATATATTCGTGTTTTTATTAAATCGTTTTATAAAGTACAATATGCTTAAATATGAACTCTTCTTATTTTTTTAGATACAAAATCGTTTAAAACATCTTGAAAGTTAACCTTTTCCAATATATCATTTTCAATCGCCATTATCGCCAATGAGTTTTAAACGGTTCTGAGACATTGATGAACGAAGAAAGTTTTTGATTAGTTTTAGTTTGGAAAAGTTACGTTCGCCCGTGGCATTTGTAATCATCAGACTTCTATATATTTGCAGTGCTGTCAATACATTAGGGAAATTTGATTGTGCCATATTACTAAAAATCATTTTATATGATTTCTCGCCAGGTATAATTTTATCTTTTCCGGCATCCTCTAATTGTAAGATGAAGTACTTGAACTGAACCATCTCGTCTATAAACTCAGGCTCAATGTCCTTCGAATAATGTTCAATAAACTTTGTACAAGCCTCTCTAATTTCATTGTTGGACTTGGTCGAGAAATCTGTTAAAAATCCAAATAAAGAATTGATTTCCCGATAAGCTTCTAGTCGCCGCGACAACTCTGTACACAACATGTCTAGTACAGGCAAATAAGTTTCAATTCTTAACTTCTCTTTTCCTCTTTGTATGACGTCTTCTGTAGATCTGTCATCGTGATGCATTTTTCTTCTTCGCACACGCTGATTTTTATCACTGTATTCGGCATCAGTTTTCTCACTTGCCTTTATCTCGTAATCATCAAATAATTCTCGCTGTGAAAGTAAAAAATCTAAAAGCGATTTTAAGAGATCGACTGCCGTTCTAAGTTCAATAGTGTTTTTTTGTAGAGATATACTGACGCCATTGATTCGATCTAGTATGGCAGCCCAGAATACTGCCATTACATAATTTTCTTTTTTTTTCAAGTATTTTAATAAACACTTGGCCTCGTGAATCACTAGTGATGACTGAGTCTCATCGTCAGCAATAGACTGCAACGCTTTCTGGAAACTATTGTAACCTTTTGATAAAGCCTTAGTCGCGTCAGCTCTTGCACACCATCTTGTATCGGATACTCTTTTCAGAACTAATGACGAGTATTGCATACGTTCATGAGCTTCTTCAAGATGTTTGAGCATAATAGCCCACCGATGAGTTGACGCCGAAAAAAAGTTGTAAAGTGCCTGTACAAATCCAAAGAAGGAAATCGCTCCAACGCAGCTCTCCGCAGCACGTACTCCAACCAAATTCAGTGAATGCGCTGCGCATGGAACGTAGTGTGCGAGGGGATTAATTTTCTTAATATGCGCCTGTAGGCCATTATAACAACCAGACATATTTGACGCGTTATCGTAAGACTGACCTCTCAAATTTTTGATTTCAATGTTATATTGGCTTAGAAAATTTAAAATTGTGGTGGCTAATTCTTTCCCTTTGTGGCTTTCTATAGGAATAAATGTAAGAAAACGTTCTGCTACTTCTCCATTTGACATAACGTATCTCAGCACTACAGTCAACTGATCAGAATGAGATATGTCTGGTGTCGAATCGACGCTTATTGAGAAATATTTGGCTTCGATAATTTCATTTACAATGAATTTTAAAACCATATTTCCCAATATTTCAATAAGTTCCTCGCAAATTGTTGAAGACAAATATGATTGTTTTCCTTTGCCTACATTACCATATTTGGCTAAATGCGCACTGAGGAATGGATCGTACTCCGCGATTAACTCTAAAATTCCCAAATAGTTGCCATTATGTTGAGAACCAAGAATTTCATTATCTCCACGAAATGCTAATCCACGGGATGATAAAAACTTAATCACTGAAACCACTCTTTGTAAAACTTTTATCCAATATTCTCTTTCTTTGTTAAGTGCAATTTCCAAAGAGGTGTCGATTCGTCCGTGAATACGTCGTCTACTTATCAGTGTCTGTACACATACCCGATGCATTGCATTATTCTCATGAGATTGAATTCTGTGCGACGCATTTTTCCAATCAGAAAATCCAGTTTGAAAATGTGATTGGCTTTGAGCTTCACCAAAAAGGACACATGGAAAACAGTATACTTGTCCAGTAGACGGAGAATACATAAGCCAATCTCGTTTGATTTTACCGCCACTTATATGTTTCCGAAAAAACATTGATTGCAAAAAAAATCTTTTGCTATCGTCGTATTGTCGGTTTGAAGCAGTAAAATCACTCTCAAAGTGTTGACATTCATTAGCGTCTCTAGTACACCAAAAATCTTGTATTTCGTTGTTGATATTTTGCCATAAGCCAATGTCATTCTGGTATTCTACTCCTATATGGACAACGTTTTGATGTATTAATTGGCCTCACTTTTCTCTGCACTCAATAAAGTAGTTGTTTCTTGGTCCTGGTCAGTTTGTTCAGGACATTCGCAAGGAACCAAACTTGGAAACGCATAAGGTGGATTTTCCGTTGGTTTGCGACTAAATCCGAGTTGAAAAAGGTTGTGTGTCTTTTTTAATTGTTCATCACGCTTGTTTTGTTGCTCATGCCGCTTTTTACGTTTTTCCGAACCACTAAGATGTTTTTCTTTAAGGGACCCTCCGACATTTTGTTCCTAAAAAATGTAAATAATCGTATATAGTGCGGCCTAAAGCTTACAAATAACATTTGACAAGTACGCACTTACCTATCTATTTAAATAAAATTAATAATATACGTAACTTCAATCCGTAAACAAGACAGTTTAAATAAATTTAGTATGCGACAGGTGTGCAGTCTTAAGAAAATATTAAATTTTATAATATTAATTGAAAAGAGTATGTAAAATAAAATCTTGTAATCGAACTTACTTGGTATTGATAACGTTTTTTTTTTTAGTTTATTACACTCGAAGCACTTGCATGCAGTCTTTATAAGAATCTAGCACTCTTATTCCAATTTGTAAGTTTTGAAAACAGACCACAGTAAAACTTTTAAATTAAATTCACGGTAACCAAACTCGCAAAAAGCAATTACAGAACAAAATGAAAATAAACAAATGTTTTAAAACCTTTGTCTTTGAAACAACATTCATATACAACAAATAGGGGACTCCCTCAATTCACTTTGTCATGCGAACTAGTATTGCCAACATTATGAAAGTGACATGACATGAAAATAAATAGATAAATAAATACACGTTGCATGAAGTGTGCATTCACAATATAGAGTTGCTTTAAAAAAGCTGTTCTGGCAGTGCCGTCCTCTGACATGTTGTTGTTTAAAAAGCTACGATAAAGTTTTATATCATTCTATAAAAATTCAAATGCGTTCCTTCATGTACTAAAATATGACGATTTAATATAAGGTGGCGCAAAAGTAATCCTCCTATCAGAAAATGCTATACATAATAAATACATAATAAAAAAAAAACATCGAAAGGTTATTTTTGCGCCACCTTATATAAAAAACAAGGCAATAATATTTTTTGAGGGTTAGTTACACATAATTCTGAAAAAAAAAAATTGAGTGTGGGCCCCTAGCCGATGAGGGGCCCCTAGGCAGTTGCCTACATTGCCTTATGGATAATCCGGGCCTGATTGGGGCCGCTAAAAACGTACACATTCTTAGTTATTTTGACCGCTCTATCACATTTCCAATCGGATATGGCAATTGGAAGGAAACCATCAGCGCACGTTGGAGGAGTTACAATAAAAATTGGAATTACTGGGTAGTTCGATTGCAATAGAATTTAGAATAGTAAAAAACAAGATGTTAAAGAGCTTAAGTTTTCGAGATGAGTGTTATAAGAAAACTTTAAAAGCTTACCAATGATATAAATGTGATCCGATCAGGATTTCAACATATTCTACTAGCGAATATCAATAAAAAAACATGCTCATTTATGGGCTAAGGGAAAATATAGTAATAACCTCAAGACCCCGTTTTTTTTATGAATCAAGTTCTACGATTGATTTACGAAAGTAATTTGGAACATAACTAATAGTTTCATTACATGTTCAGTGAACATTGTTCACCATTAAAAACATCAAAACAACAACAATAGTTTCATTACATGTTCAGTGAACATTGTTCACCATTAAAAACATCAAAACAACCCTACGGACATTAGGCATTTAAAAGGAATTTAAAAAGCTGATTTGGTTTTGTAAAAAAATCTGTAATATTTAATAGAATTTCATATTGGTAGAAGATTCAATGTTTCGAAATAAAAAAGGTGTCTGAAGATTGTAAAAGAAATTATTTAAAAACGTTTCTTTTTTATATCTCCGAAATTTTAGTTGTTACAAATGCAATTGAATACAAAATCACAAAATGCACATGTTTGAAGTTTAAAATTACAAAAAAATATAAATTTTTGTAGTTATTTTGTCAATTAGGTACCAACATTCTCTGGCCTCCGGAATTTAGTTTAGTTTTAAAAATATACAAAGTATTTATACTTTTCGGCAATATAACGTAACATAGATTAGATTACAGTGAAAAACGCTGCCAATTTTTCAATAGCTCTCAAGCACTCACCGAACTCTGGCAATTATTTTCAAAAATATTAAACGTAAACAATAATTTCTTTGAGTGCATGTTTCGGATTGAAAATTTAAAACCATATATATATTCATAAAAGTCTTAAAATCTTCAGATGGCCGCATAAAATGTGGACACACCAAACAAAATTCGAAAAGACCCAAGTTTTGGAAATTTTTGGGAATTGTCGAATAGTTTATTAAATATTGCAAGAAAGTTGTTTACCCGATTTTTTTTTCTTGGTATAAGCTTATTAGGGTCATGAAAATTGCAAAATTTATATACAATATTTGCGGTTGTTTCTTTTCAAGAAAGAACTTTAGATTTAAAATATGAAGATCGACGACTTTTTTGTCCATTTCATCCTAAATATTAAAAACACTAAGATTTTAAAGCTCTCAGATTCTTCTTTCTGAACCTTAGAACCTTTTCCTGACCAAACCTAAACTGTCGAAAGATTTGCAAATTTGGTTTGCAGATTCAGGGTTATCGACCCAACATCTCTAAAGAAAAATGTCGTCAAAATATTTTTTTTGGCAACTCCTACGAAAAAATCCATGTGACATATATATCCCATTGGTCGTCAACGGTCAAATTAGTACACAAATACCTCACCCAAGTAAATAATACCTCACCCAAATGTCAAGTTTATATGTATTATATTGGTTACGTCATATAGCACATGGTTTTTAATTATTTTGTTATGCTAAACACAAATATGTGAAAAAAAATTAAAATAGCATGATTCGTTAATCGAGTTTTGACTGTAATCCTAAAATATCCTTTTTATGCGATATTTCGAAATTGTGAACTGATAGAAAAATTTTGAGATCAAATTTGGAATCACGATATAAAAGTCTATAACTATTAAATCAAACCAAAATTTGTTAAATTTCGATACAACAAAAATAAAAAATCCTGAACAAAAACCTCCTCTTATTTTACCGTTGACGACCAATGGGATATATATATGTCCCATATTGAATCAGTGTTCTGTAGGTAATGGAATGAATCAATTCCAAATATCTCAATGTTTCTTTAAAATTGCAGGATTGGAACATGTCCTAGCGAAAGTTCGATCCACTACATGTTCATAGTTTTTACTTTGGTATCACCCTTTTCGGCTCTTACACCATATTGTGCCAAGTGGTTGGTATGACCTGTAAACTACATCTCTTCTTTGTCAATACACATTACACACGGAAAATCGGTTGGAAATTGTAGCAAAGACAACAAAAATAAAAATGGGACTTATATAAATTATTCGTTGTCACGAGGTTAAATAGATCAAAACTTGAGTTTTTCACACAGAAAAATTTATAATTTTTTGAAAATGTTAAAAATTAGTGGAATTAGTATAAATTTTACGACATTTTTTGTAGTTTTAACAATAATTTTGTAATTTTATGCACGGATTATTATGAGTGTAGCAGCCGTTGGATTATAGCTATCGAATTTGTTGGTAGTTACTATCAAATTTCTGTTGACGCAAGTATTTCTCTTGTTTTAATCGAAAGATTGTCATTACAATTGAAAAACTTTGGTTGCTGAGTGCAGTAAGCGTGCATAGGACTTTGCTCCGAGATCGTTATTTCAACTTACAAACAAGCGGACATCCGTTTTTTGCCTCAAGTACACCAATTTTTGATTGTTTTTATAATTAATTTTGATTTTATTATGTTGGCTCTGCGGCTGGTTTGGAAGTTTGGTACATCCTACACTCATAGAAATATACCTGTATACATAGCAGAAAAAGCTTATAAAAATTTATTAAATATGACTTTTCAGAAAAACTGCTAAATTTAGCCGATTCTTTTTTTCTAAATATAATAAGAACAGCAAAATTTAAATCTGTTAACTTTATAAAATTTTAGTTATATTCCATGTAAACTTTAGTTAATAGAAAATAGCATTTTACTCTGTAGAATTAGCAAAAACTTTTACAAACAAAATGTAATATTTGCGAAATTTTTTCTATATTTACCTCAAATTTAGTAGAATGCAAATAACAGTTTATTTTGCTAAAATTGACAGAAAATTTTGGCAAAAATGTGTAAATTGCTGATTTCATAAGGGCAGATTCTTAGCAAAAAAAAAATCAAAACTTTAAAAATTTCTAATTTTTTAATGATTTTTTTTGGTGTACTATTACTAATATTTAGTAAAAAAGATCTGCTAAGTTGAGCCGTTTTTTCTGCAATGTCATTTTAAACAAATTTTTAGAAACTTTTTTTTTGCTATTTTTACAGTTTTATTTCTATGAGTGTAGTTTAGATGGTTTTTGGTTATAATACAATAATTGCAACTGAATATCGAAGTTCCCCTAAGTAGAACTGCTCTGATTTTTTACAAAAATCGTGTGCCACAATTTGTTCATCTCCATGTTTACGCATCAAAAAGCTATTGGATAAATAGACACGTTTATAAATATGGAAATTAATTTTCTTTGAAATCATCTTCACATACGCATTGTTCACATTCAATGGCGTCTAATTGTAGGTCTTGGAAACTTGTTTTTTATTATTTTCTTTTCAAACTTTATTTTGTTTCTACATATTAATAATTATAATGGATGCCATCATAACACAATAACTGCAATAGCAATCAGAAAAAATGCCTAAGGCATTTAAAGCTTCTGCATTGGCTTTTGTCTTGCCTTAAACTTGTAATTTATCAAGCTACTGGTTTGTATATAGTCTCTCTAACTACCAACAAAATGGAAAAAATCAAAATCAAAAAAAAAAAAGAATTTGTATTTTTCTTCTTGACGTAAGAACATTACAGATTCTTGTATGTAAGTTAAGACAAACTTATATTAGTTTACCCGATTAAAAAAAAAAACTTATATGAAGCTTTATATAGCTTTATCTAATATAAAATTTCATCCGAAAAATGGCCTGATTAAATTATATAACATTAGATTAATTTGTATCATATTCGATTTATTTAGATACAATTAAAAGTGATTTGATATAGTTTTTGTCCGAATTGTTTCTTCATACAATTTAATAAAATTATACACAGAAAAAACTAAAAACGGGTTTCAATTAAAAAAATGTATTGAATCAATTAATATTTTAATTGATTTTGCACCTATCCCGGCAATGATACTATCAATTAAACCTTTTATTAAAATTAAGAAGGAAAAAAAGTTATAAATAACTTCTACAAACAAAAATATGATACTCACAAAAAAAGTGTGTGATCTATACGTTGGTATGTGTATTTTTTGCAATGCTGTGTCTGTTTGTGTGTGTGCTTGTTTTGTTTGTTAACTTTAAATGTATTTGGTATTTTCTACTGAAAATTTTATATTTATGCATACAGTGTATGAAAAAATAATATGATAATTGCGTCTAAAATAAAATATGTATTTATAGTCAATAAAAGTCAATTAAAATATTAATTGATTCAATTAAATATTTGTTTAGAAACAAATTAAATTCAAATCAAATCTTTAATTAGATATTTTAGGTTGATAATTTTTTTCTGTGTGCGTTATATTTTTATTTTTTTTACTTTATTAATTAATAATCATATAATAACAAATTATATACTATTACCCTAACCGAACACTAGCTACTATGGCCTTCGGCGCGTTGTAGCGAAAACAGACCAGTGCAACTAGTGGGAATCAAACCCACGACCCCCTCCCAGATAAGCCAGCAGGCTACCAACTAACCTACCGCGGCGCACTATACGCTATAATATGGTCTACATAATATTATAAATATAAATATCGTATGGTTTCTTTCAAGTTTAAAAACATTAATATAAGATCTTCTCATACAACTCGAATATAACTTGTAAATATGACAAAACTATGTTAAACATAAATTTTATTATAGTTTCCGAGCTACAAACAAGTTTGTTATATTTATTTGCCATTTCAGTTCAAATCAAGAAAATTTCAAATAAATTAAAAAGTGTGTTATTTGCAATGCAGAACATTTGTAATTGATATTGAAAATTTTTATTTTTAATTACAGAAGTTATAAATTAATCAAGGATTTCATTTCAATTTTTAAATGATAGTGCAAATATTTCAATGGAAATTAAAATTTTTGCGTTCTTAAGCATTTTACTTAAAATTTTCTCAATTTAAAATAATTAGTTACAATTTAATCTACAGCTTTTTTCAAAGCTCTAATGCAAGATTCCAATTATGTTTGTAATTTTATAAATTTCAGATTGATATATTGAGGTTTCTGCTGAAATTTTAAATATGAAAACTACAAATGAAAATATAATTTTAAAATTTTGTTTAACTCAATTACATTAGAAATTTTCTAAATTAGTTATTAATTGCAAACAACAATTTAATTTGTAATGTTCACCATGTCCAAGGAGATATTTAATTAAACATTAAACACTCTAGATTCGACGTAAAACTAAATTTTAATATGATGCCACTACTATACTTCAAATTGAATTAAGCCATATAAAATTTACTATGAAATCATGCTAATAAAGGTATAGCATATGTACCCGACGAAGAAAGTTTATATATAGTCATATATAGCTTGATGTAATTATATATAATTACATATGTGGCCATATGTAACGATATATATTTACATCTCATATTTATTTTTACGAAAATTTTTAATACCATCATATATCGTTATATCTCATGCTATATATAAGTTGATCTTCTTTATCTCAACATATATTCTTGATATAGCTAAGTATGAGATATTATATACTGACATGTATAAATATATATAAGTAAGCATATGGTACAATAGAACCAAACAGATTATATCTCTTTATATATAATATATATATCTCTTTTATATATAATAATATATGGCGTCACATATAATTCTATATAAATATATGTGTTAAAATTAAAAAGAAACATTCTGTCAATTTTGTATATAATTATATATAAATATATATGGTAAAAATTAAAAAAGAATATATCTCATTTTATATATAATTATCAAAACACACAAAAAAAGCAAAATTCAATGTAATTAAACCAAAAAAGTAATATTGAAAAATGCAGTAGAAGTAAAAAACTTAGAAAGGCTACATTTAAAAATAAAAGTTCATATAATAATCGCATAAATAATATTTAAAAAAGGACTTAAAGTAAGAAAATCTTAAAAGAGCAAAAAGAGTCAAATTTATACGGCCACAAATGTCGAAAAAAGCCATCGAAAATTGGACCTCCAGATTAGACTACGGCCGAGCCAGCCATGGCGGTCATATGCCAGAAGTCATATTTAAATTATAATGCCAGAAGATTATATTTCGAATAAAGTAAATTTCATGTCAAGTTAAAAAATTCATCTTAGTTTTATTCCATTTCAAAGTTCTTATCTCTATAAAAAAATTACCCTTTACATTTGAAGGTTTTAATCGGATATTACTAAATAGCCCAATTTTGAGATAAACTTCGATAAGAATAAATAACGATCTATACCAAATGAGATCTAATTTTGTATTTGAGATGTAACTTTTTTGTATCGGGTAATTATTTGAAGTTTTTTCTTTCGGAAAGAATTAATAAAGTCTACTAAATATACGTAAACTTATTAAAAACGATCAATTTGGATATAGTTCTAATGCTTATCTGCAATTATTATTTCACATTTTGTAATTCTTATTTATTGCAATTATTTACGAAATTATAATTTTTTATATAAAACAAAGAATTATTATTTTAAACTCTGGCTTAAAGTATTTCATATTTAATCCTCATACCTCATATGGACCATATAATTATACTTGTTGTTGATAGTTTTTAACATTATTATTTATTATTACAGTGGAGTATGGTTATAACGATTTTGTAGTGTCAGCACTATTTAGTTCGTTATAAGCGAATTTCGTTATAGTTAAGCGGGGTGAACATTAAACTTTTAAGATTTGTTCTTAAATTCTCATTTACGAATACCAATTTTTTTATGTGTTCGTTATAAGCGTAAAAATTTTTATGAAAATGGGTACAAAAATTATTGCATTATATAAAAAGTTGGTTATAAATGATATTCCTTATAACCGTATTATTTTGTATGGAATGTGTTAGTAAATGCGTTAGTACCAGGCAAATCTTTTGTTACAAAAAGATTTCGTTATATCCGGTGTATAACAGTTATAACGAAACTATACTGTATATTCTATTTTTATTTAACAAAGTTTCTTTTATTTTATATACAATATTTTTTAATTTTAATTTAACTGTTTTTCAGTCATAAACACATTTTATTATATTTTTTACCAATTAATTTTGTATTTATTAATATTTATTGCAACTGTTTGCCATAGTAAAGATGCTGTTATTTTACTTACTGAATAAAAACTATTGTCTTGCAATTTCATGTAGTGTTAGTTGTTTAAGAGCAATAATAAAACTATTAACAATTTTTAATAACATTTTAATTTGTTATTTTTACGCCAATTAGTTAAGTGTAATTAATTAAGAAAATTTAAAAATAACATTCAATTAAAATAAAATATATTGTTTTAAAGATCACATTGTAAAAATAAATGTAAATCAAATAATATAATATAATAACCCAGAAAAACAACCCAGCAAAAGTAAAGGTAACAACTTCTAAATGCATAACTTCTTTCATTACATCTCGAAGAAGTTATTTTTTATAAAGTTTTAATAACATCCTAAACTGTGATATGCCCACATTATGATGTTCCTTAAGAAGCGAATTGTCGATAAAATTTTGTCAAATGTGAATATTTTGGTACTTTTGTGATACATTTACCAATAATTATGTATTGCAAAATGAATTCACAAAAAAGTTTTCAGTTAAGTAAATGACTAAAAAATGCAGCTCAAATGTGTGAACTCACTAATGACCTAAAATATTGCCAAATAATATAAAGCCTCAAGCTCCAAGAAGTTCCAAGAATTTTCTGGAGCTTATTAAAATTTGGTCGTTTTACTTTTTTTTATTGCGTAAAAAGACAATTTCTAGAATTAGAAAATTTTGAAATACGTAGTCGAAATAACTAAAATCAAAAGGATTGCCATATCGTACTGTGTTTTCATTGTTTAAAAATTTAATGTTTTAATTAGGAAATCCATGAGGAAAGGTTGCAACTTCGATGTATCATAAAATTTAATGTCGCCCACTTTCAATAACAAAGGTGGCTGATTCTTTATATTTGGAATATAAATTTTTATAAAAAAGAAGTTTTCATTTAAAATTAGGTAAGTTCCAATCTTTAAATTAAAAATTGATTTTATATTTGAAATTAGAAAATTTATCAAATTTGTAATTAAATTAAGAATATTAGATATGAAACGTGATTAAGTAAATCGAGCACTATCAAATCACTTTTGGCCTACGTTGGGAAAGCGTTGTGAACAGTTGCTGTGCCAGTGCATTTATTATGTTAACGGCTGTAAACTTTGTAAATTTTATAAATCAAGCACTGGCAATGCACTTTGGGAAAGCGTTATGAAAGTGTTCTACGCCAGGGCTGTGCCAGTGGTGTTATTATTTATACACCTGTAAATTTTGTAAATCAAGCACTGGCAAAGCACTTTTTACCAACGTTGGCAGAGTGCTCAAACCAGGGCTGTGAAAGTGCTTACCTTATCTCATGTGATCCCATTGGATCTCATCTGATATAATTTGAGAGAAAAAGGTTATCTAATTTGATCAAGTATATAATTTGATACAATTTGATATAACTTCATAAAATCCTTTAAACTTGAGTGGAAATCCGCACTAATATTTTGTTTTCACATTTCAAGTAATAATGGAAATATAAATCAATGGATTTTAATATAAGATGTGATTTTAATTTGACTAATATGTGATGCAATATACAATTATATGTAACAGTAATCGAATTTTTTTCTTGTTTCTACCATATATAATTATATTTAATTATCAGAGAAGGCAAATTAGCTTATTTTCTTTCGTATGGTTTTTTTCACTTTTTTGGATTTTCCGAGTTTGAGCTTTAAAAAAATGTTATTTTAAGATTTTGGGATTAGAATAGCTTTTTAAGATTTTCTGACTTAATATCCTTTTTTTTTGCTCACACATTTTATTTAATATATTAATTTTCAACTTTGGTTTAAGTGCAGTTTTTCTAAGTTTTTACTTTTGCTTTTTCATAATATTTTTTGCTTTAAATACATTAAATATTCCTTTTTTTGTCTTTTCTGATAATTATATATAAAAGTGATAGATTTTTCTTTAAATATCCACATTCTATCACCATAAAAGTGATAGAATGTTTGATTTTTTTGAATCATATATACCTATATATAATTATACATTAAAGTATATATGATCTCATATTTAAATATATCAAAAATATGAGAAGAGATAAAAAATCAAGTTATATGCAATGTAAGATATATGATGATTAGGGCGGGTCGATTTAAAAATCGCTCAACGTTCAAGGAAAATCGTATTCTAGAGATCAAAATAAGAAACTTTGCCGAAGGAACCATATTTTTTGTTTTATTTATTTATTTGAAAATTAGTTATAAACTAGCACAACAAGATTGATATCTTATAAATGACAGTGCTAGTAGTGTAAATATATACAATTTGAATGGATAATTAAATATAACATACCTCTAAAACGAATTCTGATGTCCCGACTTTTGACCCGTATTGTCAAATTTTGAAAAATCCCACTTTGACCCATTTAGAGTGCCCCAATCGAATCCAACCCAATCGAATATATTTATACTCCATTTCTTCCGGAGAAGAAATAGAGACCCTAATCTTGGAAAGACTCCTCCTACTTTCTGAAATATCTCTATCCCGAGATTTGTACATTTTGCTAAAAAAAACACGGCTAAAAAGGCCCTCTTTTAACTTAAATTTTAACCCCTAGAATGATGATTTATGCATTAATCTGCTAGTGCGTCTCCCGGAGAAGAAGTATCTCCCATAATCTTGGAGAGATTCCTCCTACTTTCTGAAATATCAAAGTGGGCTTTTTCAAAATTTAACCCTACGGGTCAAAAGTTGGAACATCAGAATTCGTTTTAGAGGTATGGTTCCTTCGGCAAAGTTTCTTATTTTGATCCCTAGAATACGATTTTCCTTGAACGTTGAGCTATTTTTTTGCCTCCATACAAATCGACCCACCCTAATGATGATATATGCGATATATGATGATACATAGCCCTATATTAAAAATTTTCGTCAAAATAAGTATGAGGTGTAAATATATATCATTACATATGCCCACATATATAATTATATTAAGCTATATATTACTAGATATAAACTTTTTTCATCGGGACGTTACCTCGTTATTACAAAAAGTTTATTTTTCTACCCAAAACTTGTACAAAATTTCGTTTGTAAAATTTTTAGTTAAAAATTTTTTAATTTTAAGTTAATACCCAATATAAAAAAATCAAATTTTCGAGAAAAAAAAAACGTATTACATTTATACTGAAGGTATATTGTACGGTGTTATCAGAATGGACATGCATTGTCAAAATAATATTGTTTGTAATGATAAAGTAACCAGATACTGGCCTTAATTTCTTATTCCAAAACTTATTACGGGGTAAAAAAAAGATTTACTTGGTATATAAGGAAACCATAAAAAAAAATTATTACGAGTAAAATATCACGTTCTTTAATTAAAAAAAAAATCGCATATACTAAACTTCAATACATATGTATGGTGAGAGAACTTTTTTCACGTTCACGAAAAAGTGAAATCGAAATTTGTTTCCATGCCCTACATGATTTTGGAACTGGAGGATGTCGCCAAAAAAGTTATAACCCTAATCTACATACTATAAATAATTTATAATTTTATAAATGACGCATTTATACAAAACTTTCCTAAAGCCATTTGTTATAAAAATTAAAAAAAAAAAAAAAAAAAAAAAAATATTTGAAATATGAAATGTGTGTGAAATCATTAATCAAGATTTTAATTAATGATTTGACATAATTTTTAAATTAAAAATAAAATAATATTTTGTTATATAAAAACAAAATAAAACACAAAGAAATTCAGGTGTGTATTTGAGTTAATAAAAATAACTACATGAATCATAAAAATAGAAAAAAAAATATAATATTTAGTAGTTTTTATTAAATTTAAAAATAAACTTTTTAGATAGAACACTCAGAAAAAAGATTGGTTGAAGCTCGGCCAAAACAATTAAAATTTATTTGATAGGACGTTATTTGGAACTAACAAAAATACGGTATTGGAAATTAAAAAGAGGGAACATTACCAAAATAGCAATCCTTTTATCCACTTATTGGTATTTCCAATAAAGTTTACAAATAAATTTCGGTTGTGTACGGTAGAAGCAACCATTAATTTAGTGATAATACAAGAAAATTGGTACATCCTATCAAATTAAAAAAAAAAATTGAGAAGGTCAATAAGCAAAAGGGGTCACTGAAAATCGGAAAATATGGGTTTTCAATCCAAATATGCCATTAAATTAGGGTTTCAGTAGATCCAGCCGAATTGTGTATTGCATTGATACTAGGCGCAACTAATGATTGGTATAGGCAAACGAATTTTAGATTATGTTTTCCTAACAAAATACTCTAATTCAAATTTAGCACTCAATATTTAAAAGTGTTTGTGGTGTAATGTGTAGAGCGGCAGGCAGTTACTCCGAGTTTCCGAGTTCAAATCCTGTAAAAAAAATAAAATACTAAAATGTTCAAGTAGCACACAATTTAAACAAAATTAAAAGTAATTGTGGTGCAATGAGTAGGCCAGAGGACAATTAAGCTAAAGGTCACATTCAATACTTTAAATCCCGGTTAAAAAGGTGTTCATATATGGTCACATATGGTTGCGTATATGGGCAAATATGGAAGTATATGTGATTAGATATATTCATAAATACCTCCATATATAGTCATATATGGAGGTATTTATGATTTCATATTTGCAAAAGGTGCTATATGAACATATATGGAAGTATATGCTATTTCATATCCGCAAAAATATGGAAGTATACGATATGAACATATATGGAAGTATATGCAATTTCATATCCGCAAAAATATGGAAGTACGAAACTCCATATGTGCAAAAATAACTCATATATTAATATATATGGAAGTATATGTGACTCCATATACGCATATACTAATATATGAACGAATATATTAATCCAATTTTTTATTAACTTTAAATAGAAAAAATATATTAAAGCTACGTACATAGTTTTTTATTTATATGAAATATTTGTTTAATCGTGCAAAAAAATGGTAGGAAGAATTTGAAACATATAAAAATGGAGTTTTATAAACCTACTTTAAGGACTCTGATTCATATTTTTACTTCCTAGCACATATCTAAATTTCATTTTAATTGAAGTGCATCAGTAGAGTATTAGAGATATCGCAGAGCTATCAGAGTATCGCGTAAGAGATATCAGTAGAGCAGTATATCAAATGCAAAATTTTATAAAAAAAAAAAAAACAAAAAAATATATAATGCATGATCCTATATGGGTGATCATATAAAATAATATATCCACATATATGACCATATTTGTTTATATATGTAAATGTAGGTCAATTTGTCTAGATCAATTTACCTAGGTAGGTCACACTAATAGAATTTTCCTTCGTAGATTTATTGAATAATTTCATTTGCTAAATGAAAATTTATTAATATTGCTAAACTTTTCATTAAAATTTTTTATGAATTTTTCATAATTGCATAACAAAAAAATTCATTAAATCAATGAAAATTTCCAATAATAATTGTTTCTTGTAATGTGCAAAAAAAAATTGTTTAGTGTAATTTTTTTATTTATTTCCTATATAGAACACTTTGGATTAAAAAAAAAATGACGTGGTCTCACGCTAAATTTAAGACTACAAAATTCTTTAAAAAAAATGTCTTAAGTCGACATAAGTGCTTTTGTAAAAGTCAAGAGATTTTTTTAAATTTAAAAGTTTATTATACAGATTTTTGTTTTTTATAAAAAGTAATGATAATTCATTAAACACATGAAACTTTGATAACGTTTATGCTAGAATTAATGAAAAAAAAAATCATGTAATTTATGAAATTTAAATTTATTTTCATCGGGAATAAACTTTAATTGCATTTATAGTAATTAAATGTGCTAAAGTCCCAAAACTTATTTAACAAATTGTGAAAAACAATCTGATGTAGGCGTGTCCCTATCCGGATTTCATTCCTGCCCAAGGAATCTTCAGGGGACTTTGTTATTAGAATTTCTAGAGATATTTGTTATGTTTAATCACAATTTTCATTGGGTCAATGAAAGCATTCATTAAAAGTGATTTAATTCATTGATTCAATTAAACATTTCTTTGGGCACTGTTTTATGAAAAAATTCATTGAAGGAATTCAGTAATACTACGCACAAATTTCTATCAGTGAATATACGAATAAGGATGACCAGGTATGAGCATATAAAAAATATATATGAACATATATGAACTTTTTTAACCGAGATATCAAAAAAGTTTTTTAATTTCAATAAAATTTTGTGAAACGTAAGTATATTTAAGTGGAGTTTAATATTGAATGAGACACGACTAAAAATATAATTTAATATGAAGATAGTTGTCGTAACCGCCTGAATTAGTTGGGCAACAAATTCGGTAACCACAACTGAGACTGTTCTCTAGGTGTAATATCTATACAAAATAAGCCATGAGAAATTTAAAATTTTTTTTTTTTTTATTTATTTTAATGAGCTACAGGAAAAAATATGAAGAATATGACAGTGAGATCTCTGATAGGTAGACTTAGAAAAAAAAAAAAAATTTTAACAAAATATCAACGCATCCTTTTAAGGTAACACATGGTTGGTTAGTTGGATTTAATGCTGCAAATTAATAATTCATGATGAAAAAATTACAAAAAAAAATAATACAGACCATAAAGAACACGCACATTTTATAGGAAATTTAAAAATGTATAGTTTATGGTACTGAGGAAAGAGGAAACATACACCAAAAAAATACAATAACATTTATAAGAGTAAAACTAAATCAACTAACTTGCATTCACCAACTACTACTACTATACTATTACTTCTTATACGAATAAGGATGGTATCCTTAGACCCATATTTTTTTTTTAACAAACAATATCGTAAACCAATTCAAACACCTAATAAATTTTTTAATTCGGGTAGTAATTGTGCTTGTTTTCTTAGTTCTCAAATCAGCACAGAAAAAATTATATCCAATAAATTTTCAATTACCAATGTACAGTGGGATATATCACAAAATTCTTGGAAATAATTTGGCCATTTCTTACTGATTGCAATGAAATTTCGAACAGCCATAAGTGACGTAATTTCTAGTTTAAGTTTTCATTTTGAGCCTCCCAGATCTCCGTGAAGGGTTGTACTTTTTGCATAAAAAATTTTGAATACTCGCCACTTTTTGGTTTCACATTCGTTTTTCTAAAAATTAATATATTTGTGTACGTTATCTTCAATAGTTCCCTAGATATTCATATATAATTATATATAGTACTACATACACCTAAGCATCAGATCTCATCTGATTCGAAAAAATGGCATACATCAGCTGATTTCATGGTTTAGTTAATCTCATATAGTTTGATACAAAAAATGGGTATATCAAATATGATCAATTATATATAATTTGATATAATTTTATAGAATAGAGACGGAGGAGATTAGAAAATAAACACAAATCTAAAATAGAATATTTGTGCTGTTATTGTTGTCACTTCTGAGTATAATATACAATAACAGAAAAAGCTAATAGGGAAGAAAACTGCAATTTAGCTGCATTAGATTCGAGGCCATACTTGGGTGTGATCGCTTAACGGTCATGACTTGGTATTGTTACGCTTGTAATGTAAGATGAGCGTTTGTAATGTAAGATGATTGTGACGTGATGGAAAAAGATTTGGAATTAGTGAAACAAAATCTGTTAAAACTATATATCACGCTGCAAACCAAACTGACTTTTTCTAATTTTGTGAATGTGTGTAATCATTGCAAAACAAAAAACCCGTAGTTTTTCATGTTTTTTGCTCATTTATATTCTATAATTTTTGCTATCTTTAAAAAAGTTCACGCACCAAACCCGATAAAGTTTTTGATTATTAGTTTTCCTTTTAAGTATAAAAAAATAACATTTAATAACAAAGTATTTAGTATTTTCTTACAGTTTCATTAATATAAAAAAAAATTTCACCATTTAGATGGAGTGCGCTACAAAATCACGATTTTATGACTGTATGCCGCGGATTTTTTTAAATGAATTCAATTTTAGTGTCAAGTGATAGCTGCCATAAGACAGTAATATATACAATGTATATATATTATACATATATGATAAAGAAATATAAATGCAATTAAAAAAAAAACTAAACATTTTAAATGATTTTTAGAAATTGCTTTCGGTGCGTGAACTTTTTCAACCAAAATGATATAAAAAAAAATATTTTTATTATCAGTACAAACTTGTCCATAGCGTAGTGCTTTGAACAAATTTTGTCAAAAACTTGTTATAACCCTAATGACCATAACTCGTAATATATTGCCACACATTTAAGCAGATATAATGATATCAAATTGTATATGAGTATATATTTTTCATCGGGCAGGAAGACTCTGTGGAGCAATATAGACATTAATGTTTTTAGATCTTTAAAATTTTAAAAACTCTCGATTTCATTCACTTTTTAAGTTTTCAAAAAATTTAAAAATTTTAAAAACTATTAAACTTTAGTACAGTTTCTAAACTGGCTACTTCAAAATTAAAAAAGTTTTCTAAAAGCTATTATTGTCAACTTTTACGTTATGTTATCCAAAAATAATATGTTCTTTCTAAGAATGCATTTTTATTGTTTTTTGCAATTTCGAAATGCATTTAGGCGTGCTAGATATTGCTGATATCTGTAAAAATTGCGTTAAATAACTTTAACCGTAAAATATCCTTAAAATAATATAAAATTAAAATTTAAAATATCGTACGCCTTAAAATACCAAAACGAAATATTCAAAAAACATCGTTATCCAATACGGATAACCAAATAAAACGGTTGCCAACCCTGATAAAGATATATGATGAAGATGTTGCCAAATAAATTCCATTTTAAACGTTGATCCGGCAACGCTTTTCAACATAATGTGTATTATTGTGCGCCCCGGTAGTCTAGTTGGCAGTGTGCTAGCTTAGCAGTGCGGCGATCGTGGGTTCAATTCTCAATATAGCCATTGGTCTGCTTTTGTTACAAAGAGCCGAAAGCCGTAGTAGCTAGTGCTCGGTTAGGGTAAAAGGACACAATTTGTAATTATATGACTATAACTAAATAAAAAATATTATTATTGTTAATTTTGTTTAATATATTTTCAAAAGTAAAACAAATTTATTATTTTTAGCTTGATTGCTATATGAATTTCGATCTGGCAAAAGATCTCATCCCTAACCGAAGTTTTGGAAAAGCTAGAGCCTTCAGAATATGTAGAGTAGGGTTATAACATTTTTGTTGCGATAACATGACAAGGTACCATTGCATTGTATATAAAATTACGTTAATTTAAGTCAATTCGGAACAAAAACCTTCCGCACCGACAACAATTTCTAAATCCTTTTTTATTTCAACATGTATTTCAAATCGTATAACACAACGTTAATGTGTGTGTTGGAGTTGCGTTAAAATATTTTTATTGATGATAGTATAAGAACATTAAAAAAAATTATATATTTTAAAAACATAAAAATTTTCTGGGGTAAAGTGTTTGTAACCGTCATATAATGACAATCGTAATTAATTTTATTACAATTAATAACTGAAGATTTTTTTATTTTTTTTTTTTGATAGATTTTTTCAGGAAGAAGAAGAAGAAGAAGAAAACATTTTATTCAAAATTTTAACGAACACAAGGGATATGCCAGACTGCCGCAGTTTCGTCCCCTCCAAGGACTCGTCAGTGGTTAATTTATGTGTCAATTGAACAAAGTATTTTTATATTGTTAAATTGCTCTATATGAAAAACTTTTTACTTTGTGTCGCAGTGAGTTTCAAACCCATAGCCATACAACAGGCTATGATGAAATTTTAATTGAAATTTCACTGCGTTGGGTGCGGGACCTTTTTTCTAAACACCGAGAAGAAGTTAGATAATGGTTCTTAATATTTTTTCAAGCCCTACGCGGCTATGCCATATAATTTTTGATAGTTGCAAAAAATGCAAAAAGTAATAACCCTAATGTAGAGCTTTTGAGTACAAGTAAAATTTATTGCAATCCATTATTCGTTCCACTACTTCTAATTTATTTAAGTCGTGTCACTTGGCATACCTTCCTTTTCAGATATAAAATATAGGCAAAACAAAAACGTACGAAATAAAAATCAAGGAAGATACCATACCTAGGCTAAAAGCTTATCAAGATGTGCCATCACAAATTAGATGCGTAGCGTTTTGAAAGCTTATTTGTACAAGATTTCTTTTTATGCAGTTGGTAAGAATTTATAGGATTCTGAATTAAAAAAAATGCAAAGACTTGAACGAAAGAAACGAAACATTAAGAGAAATAAAAAGCGCCAACAACTGGGCATGGGATAAACATTAAGCAAAAGATGAACAAAAACAATAACAAAAAAATGTTACCATTTACAGAAAGATGACGACAAAAGTTTACATGATAATTGTAATGATCATCAAGATCTTTTTTATGCGCCAACAACGCCACCACCGACGCCGCTGCCACCATCAACTATCATCATCACTAGGGCAACCAAAAATATGCAAAACCTTGTTTTTTTCTTTTGAAAGCATAGAACATTTTAGACTAAATACAAGTTCTGATAATAAATTATGAAAATTTGTTAGAGCTTTTTTTAAGCTTATTTTTAGATACTAGCCTATTTTAGCTTATTTGGTAGATATTAGCTACTTTTTGACTTGTTTCTTTAAAAAAAAGAGTTTATTTAACTTTTTTCTTTTAAAATAGAACTTTTTATTGTTTTTTAGCAATTAATTTAAAGTTGAAAATTTAATGTTACATGTTGTGTTAGTTTATCAAAAAAATTTTGATAAACCAATTTGAATTATGAAGTTTAAGAAAAACAGTTTCTGTATTGCACTTTTGTTTGACAGACGAAGTTCCTAGGATTATATTTTAAACAAATTTTATTTGTACACACAGAGAAAAATACGGTTGCAATATGATTGCGGCCACAAAACTATGTTTCCTACACCCATAAATGATTGTTTCAATTAAATTATTATTGTGTCAATCCAGGCGCGGATATACGAAATGTTTTGGGGAGGATAGTCAGAGTATTTTTGATTAAAGCTTTAATACTATTTTGAATACTGAAAATTTTAATTTGGGGAGGAAATGTCTCATTTTCCCTTCCCCTGGATCAGCTCATGATCAATCATATTTCACAATAATATGGTTTTCTTAATCATGTTATAGTAAAAATCTCTCTTTTTTCGGTCTACAATCATAATATAGTATTTATTATTATATTCCTCTCTCTAACTACAGACATATTATAGCTTTTCAGTCACTTTTTTATGAGCGTCTTTGATTTTTTAGTGTTATAGTTTTTAGGATTTTCTAAAAAGAAGTTGGGAAAGGCAGTCAGTCCGAACAAATTAAATAATATTAAACAAAATACATAAAAATAGAAAACCAAAGCAGTGGTGTGCATTGTAGTGGTGATATTTTGATGGAAGAAGGAAAAATTTGGTAATCTCAACCCGATCTAATATGGGAGCCTTGGAAAAAGTTAAATTGACATGCATCCCTTAAATGAAGTTATTGTTTATTATACATAAAAGTTTTATAAATTAAGTAAAAAGTGGTAAAAAAGTGATTTATTTTTAAATAAATTGTAAGAAAAAAAATTTAAAGAAATATGAAAGAAAAATTTAAACAAAATACACGTGCTTTTATGTTTGTAGTATGATTTAATCATAATATGTTTACAATAATCATAATATGGTAATAATTGATGACGAAATTATTTTTCATGCTCATAATATCATAACTAGGACAATAATATGGTTATAGTGCAAAATATTATGATTGCTACAAATATGTTATAATCATTATAAATGTATTTGAAATTGTATTCTTAACAATATTTTAATGTGTATTTATGCTGTAATCACATGTTTCCATTATTTTATTTTTCCTTACAAAATAAGATTTGTGCTGAAAAAGCAAAACTTTAGTTTTGCCTTTTTAGATAATCAAATAAAAAATTTATGTAAACATTTCAAAGCCACAAAAAAATGATTTATGTAACTCCTGAATAACACAAATCATATTTGTCAGCGGAAAGTAAATTTGATTTCTTAAATTATTTTAGAATAGGTTTATTTAAATGTGTTATGTAGGAATCATGCAATGATAATTTAAAAAGATTTCCATAACCATTATATGATAATATAGAGATCAATTGGGAACCATAATATGATAATCTAATTATCATATTATGATTAAGAAAAAGATAAGTTTATGGTTGTCACAACCATAGTGACATGGTTGTCGCAACAATATATCTAAAATATATGATGCTTTTCGAATATGGTTGCCCCAACAATGTTTTTCCTGTGAGTTTAGTAACGACTTTAATAAAAAGTTATGAAATGTATTGGTTTATTTTTAAATTTAGCGGCTTATGTTTATATGCTTATTTAAAGCGCTTAAAATATTGTTTTTCGCGCTGCTGTTTGGTTGCCCTAATCATCGCTTTTAGAAAAGATACTATTATTTTCAATGCTACTGTTGTCACAGAGTTTAGAATTTCTTACATATTTTGTTGATATGTTTTCTTTATTACAAAAAATTATTTACAAGGTAAACATTAACCCTTTCACTACCTACTTTTTGTTTGTGGATATATTTCTATTTCAACCTCAGATTCTTGTTATGGGTCCTTAAATTAAAAAAAAAGTTTTACATGTATGCCATCAATGGTTCCGAAAATAAAAGTTTTCAAACTTCCGAGCCCATTTTAACGACGTAAACATTTGATTAACCAAAAAGTAGTATTTGGAAGATGACAAAGCCAATTGTGACAATTTTTTGTTGTTGTTTGTGTTTTTTCTTTGATATTTTAAATTTTGAATCTCGCTCCTAGACGAGGACAAGAAATTCTCATTGAGTTTGTGATTTAACATAACAAATATATCTAGAAATTCTAATAACAAAGTCCCCTGAAGATTTCCTTAGGCAGGAATGAAATCCGGATAGGGACACGCCTACATCAGATTGCTTTTCACAATTTGTTAAATAAGTGTTGGGACTTTAGCACATTTAATTACTATAAATGCAATTAATGTTTATCCCGATGAAAATAAATTTAAAAAACCAAAAATGTTTTGTTTGATTTTATTATAGTCAAAAGATGAAGCCACGTACCAAATTTCAAGATTCTAGCTTAGGAAATGTACTAAGCGCTTTTTTTTCTGCGATGAAGTCTAATTTTATTTCATTATCAAATTTTTTTATATATTTTTAAAAATGTGTACAGTGTAGTGTACAAGGGTAGTGAAAGGGTTAAGATGAAGATGAGAGTGTACTCGTATGTTTTGTAATACTTGATTATTATGACCACCACCAAGTCCATGTGTATGGAACAATTTTCGTTGAAATTAAATAAGCGCCATCATAGGTTTTCATGTTGCATTGTTCATGATGTTGTACTTGATATTTTCTCAGATCTCTTATATTGTATCTCACATTTTATCATCATGATCTTATTGGAGTTTTTGTGCAATTATTAAAAATTCATAAGCATCTTTCAGTGTCTTATTAAAACTTCCTCATATTTTGGATTGCTTAAATTTACAATTAAACAATTTTTACTTAATAAAACCTTACTGCTTTACTGAAAGTGATGCTCAACCACTGGCACGTTTATATATATTTTTTTTAAGAAATTTCATCACATTTTTATTTAGCAAAATCCTTCTTTTATAATCTCCTTTTTCAGTTAACTAAAACTGAATTTAAAACTGGAAGATATTTCTAAAATTCAAGTAATCAAAGTCCTTTATATGTGGAGAACTTAAATACAATCCTTACTATCCAGTGTGGAAAAGCATTACCACGTAAGTCGTTATATAAATCATGCGCGGCTCCAACGATTAATATACAGGGAAATTTCATACGCTATGATGTACAATTGCTTGTGTGCTTTTATATGGAGATGCAAAGTGGAATATATCATAACATTTTTGGAAATAATTTGGTCATTTCCTACTTAGTGAGCCGATTGCAATGAAATTTGGAACAGGCGTAAGGACGTAATATCGAGTTGAAGTTTTGATGTTGCACCTGCAAGACCGCTGGGGGCGGCAGTATTACCACCCAAAAAAAGGTACTTTTTCCATAAACATTCGTCATTTTTTTTATTTCTCATCCGATTTTCAAAAACTTAATATATTTGTAATCTGCTACTACACTTAGAATACTATGTAGGTAAAGACCACTGCAATTGTAGTTGCAAACAAATGAAATTTCATTTAAAGAAATGATGACTTATATTTCAATAAATTCAACTAACATTGTCATTTGTTTTCTAATGTTCAAAAAATGACTAACAATTGTAGTAAAAATTAACCTCATGGTAGTAAAAAGCAGACACACATTTATTTTTTTTATTTTTTCATATAACAAAAAACAACTGTAAAAAATTAATGTAAAATCATAAAACAGTCATTTGATGTGGTTTGTTTTTTTAAATGAACTACAAGGTTAGTCAAAAATTTAATTGTTCTACAAATGACTGACATTTACATTAAAAATAAAGAAACTGTATTACAACCCAAACAACTATATATTTTTAAAGCAGAAGTTCCCTGAGTGTAGAGATTTGGAAAACACAAAAAAATATTTCATTCTTTTTTAAATTTAATCGCTTTGCTGAAAATTTTAAAAGCTGTCAACTAAAAATTAATTGAACCAATTTAAAATTTGCTCAAATTCAGAATTTACTTGAAATTTTTTTATAATATCGCTCAAAACATATTGTTGTTGTTTTTTGAAATATTTATGTATGTTGTTGTTTTTTATAAATGTTTATGTATTAGGAATAAATATTATAAATTCATTTTAATTAGATTTTATTAATTCTCATTAGGTTTATTATTTTATTAAGTTTAATAATTTTATTTCAGTGGTTTAAATTTAAATGTTAATTTATTTAAAACATTATCATAAAATTCATAATGTAATTTTTGTAGTTAAATTTTGTTTAATATGTTACCATTTTTCTTAAACAAAAAAATGCTAAAAATAAATTAAGAACTATAAAAAAAATACAATGGTTTCAACAAAAGGAATAATTTCTGCAAAAAAAAAAAAAAAAAAAACAAAAAAATAAATTGTTACCAAACTCCCCATGTTTCAATAGAAAGAAAAAAATAAATTTCTGTGTGAAATTGTGCACATACTATGTATAAATAAATCTGCTAACTAAATGAGAATTACATGCCGGTTTAAATTCTTTGTTATAAAATGCTAGCTATAAAAAAACATTTTGTATGGCAACAACACTTTATCCAATTGTTTTTTGCTTTTTGAGAAGGTATACAATATTGGCCCCATTTAAATCAATTGGGATCAATATTATCAATTAAAGAGCTATCAATTTCTAATTGAATTAGCAATTTTCGTTGTTGGCGAAATTTCAGTAATATAAGTTATTGAATCGGTGGTCTTCGTGATTGAAATGAGTTTTTATTTTTTTGTGTGTAGTGGGTTAAAGTTGATATTTGCCTTAAAAACGTGGAAACTTTAGAAGCGGCGGAGGGAAAAAGTGTATTTAAAAAAAAAAAAAACTATGTATCTGTAGGCAAAAGACTGTTGTTGCTTTTTTGAGGAAAAATTCGCAAAATTTTGTTTTTTTTTATAATTATTACTTTAAGCGAATGTAGTTTTTGAGTGGAATAAGATATTGCATTAATTTCGCTTTTACTTAATCAAGAATTTATTTGATTCAACAAACAATATTTCGTCCCGGTATCCGCAAAAAATTGGACCTGAGTCGGACCAAATTTATAATTTCACATTATCAAATGGGAATATATGGAGACCTATAGGAGATAAACCATAAATATAGGAGATAAAACCTTAACAAATCAATGCCATTTTGTTGCAAATTTGTTGATTCGCAAAGATATTTGCTTAAAATTGTTCTTCAACTGAAGACAACAAACATGTATTTACATGAAGTTCCGAGCCCTAATAATTATATGGTAAAAGTTAACAAAAAAAATCTATCACTTTTATATATAATTATCAGAAAAGCCAAAAAAAGCTAAATTCGATGTATTTAAGGAAAAAAAAAATGCTTTTAAAAAAGCAAAAGTAAAAAAAACTTAGAAATCCTACACTTAAATTCAAAAGTTCAAAGTTAATAGAATAAATAATATTAAATGAGTATAAAAGAACTTTAAGTCAGAAGATCTTAAAAAAAAAACAATAAAAAGCCCAAATATCTCAAGAAAACGCTATTTTGCTCAAAATATAAAAATCCAAGTAGAGCCAAAAAACATAAAAAAAGCTAATTTGTTATGTTTGATAACAAAAACAAATTTCAGAAAAGGCAGCAACATTTTTGCTGGGAGGATCCTTGCAAAAAAATTGCTAATAGCAGTAAAAATTTCCTAAATTTAGCAAAAATTGTTGCTGAATTTACTAATATTAGCAATTTTTCTGTAAGGAGGCTCCCAGCAAAAATGTTGCCGACTTTACTGACTTTTTTCTTTTTGTGAGTGTATATAGACATATATGGTAGAAGCAAGAAAAATGTCTAATTATATATGGCATCACATATTAGTCAAATAGAAATTTACCAATCCATTGATTATACTTCAGTTTTCGTTATGATTTGGAATGCAAAACGAAATAGCCGTTCGGATTTCCAAAGAATTTATATCAAATTTAATAAAATTATACATAACTTGATCAAATTAGATAGATCCATTTGTTAATTTTTTCTATGTAATAAAACCTAAATATTCATGTAAATAAAAACTAAATTTTTTTTTACAGTTTTGTCCCTAGATCCATCTTTCGGAGCAAATTATATCAGATGAGATCCCATGGGATCTCATGAGATAAGGTTGTGTATGCCATTTTTCGGATCAGCTATGATATGATTTGATAATCAATTATATATATGACTATATATAATTATTTTTACCTATATCGGATCTTTTTTCATCGGTTACGTTCTAAATAGAAAAAAGTTCTACAATTTGAAAAACACCTTCACAAAATTGTTCATCTTTCATTTTTTGAACTTGTTCATCTCTGACGTGTTTTTCAAACGTAAAGTACTCTCGCATCTGTAAGATATAAAAAAAAAATCACAAAAATTATATGAATTTTGTGGTTGCGGCGGCGCGCTGTCAACTTTACGGTTATGAATTTTATGATTTATGTTTATTTTGTTCATCTTTTTTGTTGTTGTGTTGTTTGGTTTTGTAGTCATTCAGTTTTTATTGGTTTATTTCAGGGTATTTGTATTGTTGCTGTGTGTGTGAAGATATCATTCCCCGTTTTTTTTTTTTTTTTTTTTTGAAAATGTTTCAAAATGTTCAACTCCCTGGTGAATGTGCATGAGTTTGTAATATTTTCTACACCTTTAGTTTGTTGTTGTTGTTATTATTATTTATTTGTTGGTTTTATTGTACGCGTATTTATTCCATTATTTAGTTTCTTCATTGTATAGTTTTAGGGGCGTTGATTATTGTCATTATTAAATTGAATTTTGATTTGAGTTCATTAATTTATTTATTTTTTTTTGCAATTAAACTTTTTAAGGATTGTACTCAATTGATTATGCAATAAAAATATGATTTTTATTTAAAAAATACCAATGTATTTATGAATGACTGATAAATACATTAGTATTAATTTTTCAGACTCCAATTTAATCAGTTTTAAAAAAATCTCACATATGAGGTTTTTTGTTCTTATTCTGAGTTAGTACCTCGTCCGTATACGTATTATATGATATTAATTATACGTTTAGGTGTTAATCGAACATTTCCTTCAACCGCAGTCAATCTACTAGGGTATTCAAATTACACGGGTTTGGTTTTGTCCGAGTAAACGAGTAATTTGATTTTGAGGTTTTTAACTTACTCGATTAATCGAGTAAGATTTTAAAATTACTCGTGCAACTTAAATAATTTCTCTAGTTTTATTTAATAAATTTTTACTTAAAAACAAATAATAACACACAAATAAAAAATCAGGATTTCCAAAATTTTTTTTATCAAAATTTAAAATATAATTCCAAGATGAAAAAAGTTTATATATACTCATATACAACTTGATAGCATTATATATGCCTATATATGTTTCAATTTATAACGATATATGATCATATTTTATACTAAGTTTATGTACATTTTTTGATATGGCGTAATATATCATCATATATTATTGTATCGTATGTTATATATTAGCATATCTTGTATATCTGATCATATGAAATAGATATATTTCTATATATGACCATATATTCTACCATTAATGATCATATGTACGTGTATATGTTACAATTAATCAAAAATAATTTTATCACTTTAATATATAATTATATGTAGCAACACATATCATTATATATAATAACATTTAATGAAAAAAATGTATCAACTTTTCATATTTTTTTAGCACCGTTTATAATTAGAATATAAATGGTTTGAAAACTTAATGCAAAAAATTAAAACTACGGTTTTCTGTTTTGTAATCATTATTAATATATTTTATTAAAGTATTAAAAAACAATATTAGATTTTAAGCAGGGTTGGCATTCAATACCTTTTCATAATAAGGACATTTGGCTACCACAGTTACATCAAGATCGAAATGAAAATTTTAAAACAGCGTTGCCATTAAGGACATGTGTGTTCTTGTACAACCGGTCCTGTTTTTCTATTTTACCGGATTGATTTGAAATTTCTTAAACTAAAGTTAAAATGACTCCAAAATATCGTAACACCGATTTATAACGATATTTTGTAGATATAACAAAATTTAATTTGTAAAATTTTTAAATAAGCCCTTTGATATTAGAAGTCACATGTCACTATTGGAATTGTAGTTTTACAATTTTCATATCGGTATTGAGATAGGCGTGGCAGGCAACTACCGTTATAATGAAAAGGTAGTGTTTGCCAACCATGATTTTAAGCCAAAGAACATATAGACTAAGGAAGAACAAAGGTATTCAACATCTTTCAAATCTCATGTGCCAACTGGTTTGAAAAGAAACAGTTTTTTAGAGGTTTTTTAATGCATATTTTTTAGTACATACAAAAAAAATGTTGTGTTAATTCTACAAAACTTATTAAACACATTTAACAACACAAATTAACTTTAAAATTTAATTAAAACAAAAAAAAAAATGCATGAAAATTAATTAATTAATAGTACACTCAGGGAACTTCTGCTTTAAAAATATGTAGTTGTTTTTGTTGTAATACAGTTTCTTTATTTTTAATGTAAATGTCAGTCATTTGTAGAACAAATTAGATTTTTGACTAACCTTGTAGTTCATTTAAAAAACAAACCACATCAAATGACTGTTTTATGATTTACATTCATTTTTTACCGTGGTTTTTTGTTATATGAAAAAATAAAAAAAAATGTGTGTTTGTTTTTTACTACCATGTGGTTCATTTTTACTACAATTATTAATCGTTTTTTAAACATTAGAAAAGAAATGACAATGTTAGTTGAATTTAATGGAATGTAAGTCATCCTTTCTTTAAATGAAATTTCATTTGTTTTTGACTACAATTGCTGTCGTCTTTACCTACATAATATCCTAAGTGTACCACCCCAGCAAAAACACTGCTTTCTTGGAAGCAGTTTCGGCAGGGAAAGTGAACAACTAAGTGCTTGCAATATTGGTGACATAAGGCATAATTTTGTGAAAGCGTGAAAGCACTTGTTTCGATATCCAAAATGCGCTTAATTTATAGCTCTAAATAAAGGCATAAATTCACTGATTTTAGCAACTAAATTTTGTTATCATGACCATTCTTTCGTGCTTTCTTGAATATTTTAAACATGCGTACAAATAAATATATATTTCTTAAATTAAAGACAAGTTTTCATATAAAAGCAAACTAATTTTAAACCTTACTGTTCAACCCTTTAACGTGAGAGTGTGCAGCTAAAAGTAATGTTTTTTTTTTGCTCCTTTACAATGATCTCATTACAATCTTCGAATTTGGGTCTGGATACCTCCCTTGTTAGTGTTTCGATTGCAATGAAATTTGGAACAGCCAGGCACGTAGCTAGGAATTTGGTTCGGGGGGGGGCTTTTCGATTTTTTATTTTATTTATTTATAGCTTTTTTTTTTTTTTTTTTTTGCTACATGTTTACATACACGTAATGGACAATCATGTATTAATAATAGAAATTGCTTTCTCAGGTCATTTTGAAACAAAAACCTCCCGCAGAAAGTGCATTTTCTTAAAATGCATTTTTTACTTATTGTGTTCATTATTTTTGCGAATTTTGATGTCTATATCGCGAAACAACGCTTTAATCTGTTTGATCACAATCCGCGAAACACGTCAAATTTGAAAACGTTTGTGTACTTTAAGTTGGATATGCATCGTTATTGTCTAATTACGTTTAATTTTTAGCTAAATATTAATTTTTAGTTTAATTAAATAAAAAAAGGATTATGCGGAAAACTTTTTGAAAACCGCGAAAAATAAAATTGCGTAACTTTATATTTTTATGTGCTAATATACGTCTAGGGTAGCTAAAACTTGATAAATGTAAAAAAAGTAAAAAAGTTTCAACTTCTAATAACCCGATTAAAATTAATATCATGCTTTATATAATCATACGAAATTAAATATGAGTCTTAATACAATTTTATCCGAGAAATGGGCATAATAATTAAATAACATCCAAATAATGACGCGATACAATTTAGTACGATTTTATATAGCGGTATGAATTTATTTCTAAACTGATACTGATATATATAAAATTAGCTATAGTTGTATCCGGTTTTTGATTTTAAAACGTCATGAAAATCTGCAATATCTGTTAATCCTTTTAGACTTTAGCCACTTGCAAAAGGTTTACAATTTTATAATTTGTAACAAATTCCGTAGCATTTGGAAATTTTATTATATTCAAAAATAAAAAATAATATAATGAAAATAAAGATTTTGTGGAATTCATTAACTTCACCATTGAATAAAAAACACGGAAAAAACGTTGAAACTAAATTTATAATTTTACATTGAATAAAATCTTAGACTAAATTAAGAACTCATAATGTTACAAATGAAACAAATTCTTTTTTAGGGTTAAGAACCAGAAAGAAATCAATTCAAAAAACAAAAATTGGGATAAATTTTTATGCAATTAATTGTACTATTGTATTGATATTGACATATATACATCCAAAATATAATTGACAAATTTTCTAGTGTGACTCTGCATGGGGTAATATACAATTTTATCTAAAATAAAATTGTGTTTTTTTAAATATGATATAATATCAACATATATATCATTTTGCAATGTCTAGCTAGGTATATAAATATAACGTAGTTATTAATTGGATTAGTTTTAGCGTATTCTAAATGCAATATAGAATTATACTCAACTATATATGACACCATATTAATTTTTTTCTACGAAATTAATTTTAAATATAAATTTATATAATTATGTCCGGACTTATTTAAAAACAGCGTTAAAATGCTTGAGAAAAAAACACATTTTGAAAAACCATTTTGACACTATGTCGTGGACCCCGGCTGCCACTTATTTGAATTATTTTAACAAATTATTTACTATTTTTCCCCCTTTTTATATATCCGACTTTTTTTTAAGATTGGAGGCTATACTTCATGTCTTGTATTAAAAAAATCGTAAATTGTACAAGCAAGCGTGATTGTAGTCTGAAAGAAAGAATAATAAAGAAAAAATATAAAATTGGAAAATTTAAAAGTATACCTGACATCGCCTAGGTCTTATTTAAACTAAATTATGTATTCGAATTCACTTTGATTTATATTTTGGACAATTTCAAACGCTTTTCAAATTGTCTTTAATCAATTTTTTAAATAAAAACCCTTTAAAATGTCAAAAAAAAACTACATCGTTATAACACAAATACTGGTTTAGCTGCTTCATTTTAAAATGTCGCATTTCAAGGAGCGCCGACCGAAATTTGTTTACATTTAGTTTACAAAAAAATTGAGAAAAATTGAGTCACATTGAACCACGTTAACACATTATGCATATCGATCAAAGTTTGAGGCTTAAATTGTTTCGAAAAATTAAAAAAAATATGGTCTCTGTGTGAGGAACACAGAGTAGTATATATCGTAAAAAAATACGGAAAACTATGTTACCAAATGCGTGCGTAGCAAACCAAATTTAAATAAAAAGATTTCACTGTAAGTAAAGTAACGACTTTTACGGCACAAATAAACTTAATTTTGAGTCTTAGTGGTATCTCCATTTTAAAAGATTATGTCAAATACACAGAAAAAATCATTGTCAAAAAAATTTCAATTAAACTTTTCTTCGATTTCAAACTTACTTTCAATGAACTGTTTAATTTAAAATGAATTTGGTATAAAAAAATGTTCAGTTTTTATATCGTATAATAACAACATTGAAACAAATGCAAAAACTTTAAAAAATCGCCAAAATTAAAAAAAATCGTTTAAAGTAGAAAATTCGCGTTTCTCTTAATTTTGGTGATTTTTTTAAATTTTTTTTCGAATTTTGGAGTTTATTCTGGGAATTTTTTAAATGTCTGCAATTTAAGGATTGCTTTTTAAATTTTGGCAATTTTTTTTTTTTTCAAATTTTGAGATTTTTACAAATGGTCTCGATTTTTTTAAATTTTGGGCGATTATTTTTACAATTTTAGTGATTTTTTTTAAATTTTGTAATTTTTCCCAATAGTAAACAATATTTAATTAAATTTTTAATAGGTGTGAATAAAACTATATGTAATTGAAAATAATATTAATTAGATACAAATTATTTTAGTTGTTACTACAATTACATCAACACGACCGAATTCAGTAAAACTTTGCTGAATCAACAAATATCTTAATTAAAACTCAATTTTAGTTTTTTCTGTGTAGACATATTTAATTTTTAGTTTGCATTGCCTCAAACAATTTTTTGATTATATTTTAAGTCTAAGACTTCGAAATCTCTTATGAAATGATTTTATTTATTGCTTTTTGTCGAAAATCAACTCAAACAATGAAAAATCGAACATTTGCAGGCGATGTTTTCTAACGAAATTTTAAGATTCGAATCATATAAAACTATTTCCTATTTGATCCAAGTCAAAAATAATTATTTTCATATTAAATTTATCAATAACATTGTTACTTTCTAACGAATTGTATTAAGTTTTTAAATTTGTCAAATCATTTCGGGGGGGGGGCTCTAGCCCCGAAGCCCCCCCCCCTAGCTACGTGCCTGGGAACAGCTATAAGTGACGTAATATCCAGATGAAGTTTTGATTTTGAACCTTCCAATCGCCCCAGTGGCGGCAATAAGCCCACCCAAACTAGGAAACTTTTTGCATATACATTTTTTGTTTCTAAACCGATTTTCAAAAATTAATATATTTGTTATCTGCTAGTAGAGACTAACAAAAAACATGCTTGCATTGGTGGGTTATCTCTAATAGTTCCCGACATATTTATTTGTTTATTAAGTCTTTGGATACAAGTCCTTACAGACTAGAACAATTAATTCTTAAATCTATTTATTTTTCTCATAAAAGGACAAATTTAATAACATGTTTTTAAATTCATTTATATTTAAACTAAAATCTAATAAGCAATGTTTACATTTTCTACAATATTGACAATCAAATGTTAAAGAATTATATAAAATAAGAGCCCTGTCAATAGGTTCATTTTTCCCATATTCAGTACGATGTGTTTTGACATAAAAATATTCATGATATCTAAGTGCATAGACTAGAACACGTAAATGTATATACGACAACAACAGCGGACAATCAATGGAACCTGAAATAAGTGCATGAATAAATAAAAAAGATGAGTTCATTCTACGCGATTCTAATGTTTGAAGGTGTATTAAGTTGCATCGATTTTCATAGGATGGCACTGGGTCATGATAATTTATATTTTGCAATGCAAATTTGATAAATTTTACCTGTAGCTTTTCCAGGCGATTTATGTGAACTGCAGCATAAGGGTTCCATATAAAAGATGCATATTCTAGTTTCGGACGGACAAACATTGTGCACAGTAGTTTTTTAGTGTATGCATCACTAAAATCTGCAGAATTTCTTCGGATAAATGCTAAGACAGAATATGCTTTAGGAATTATGAAATTCAAATGGTTAATGAAACAGAGATCTGAGTCGAAAATTACTCCCAAATCATTGATTTCATTAACTGTTTTAAGTGTAAAATCTTCCCATGTCCAACATACAACTTTATCAATATCACGTTGCAAACCACAAACATCATTTATGCTCGAGATTCTATTGTAGACCTTGAGGTCGTCAGCATATAACAAAAATTCGCTATGAGAAAAACAAAATTGAATATCGTTTATAAAGAGGTTAAAAAGCAACGGTCCTAAAACGCTTCCCATTTGAAAATGAGAAATTCCAAATTTGGTCCAACTCAAGTCCAGCTTTTTGCGAATACCGGGTAGAAATCGGGGCCAATTTCTTTTTTAAAATATTAGTTATTTAACTAAATAAATTTTTGATTAAATATTGGCTTATGTCTGTTATCATTGGCTTATGTCTGTTAATAAATATTTTATTGAATAGTAAAAATTTACATTTTATCAAAAACTAAAATTTGTACCTTCCTATTATTATTGCCCAAGCTTTTGTTCTAACAAGAGTGCTTAATGGGACTCTTTTTAAAACCATCGTAATATACAGGTAATTTCCTTTAAAACGATACCAAACACTTGCATTATTACATTCATTATTTCTTTGAAGATTCCCATCTTCAAAAGTTACCCCTTAAGCAAATATTTCAGTTTTTGTTAAAATGTAAATTTTAACTTTTCAATAATATATTTGTAATAGACATAATCCTATGATTTTTTGGACTTAAATAGACTTTTAAGTCAACAATGTTAAATTTATGTCCGACTTATGATTTGCTGTAAGCAATCCCACAATTACCAAAAAAAAAATGCAAAAATGATATTTTTTAAATTTTTTGCTGTCATGTCTAGAATTCAAGCTGGGATTGGAAGAAACTTACAGAATAAATATGTTGGAGTATCTACAACAGCTTCCGCTACCTAATTGGAGTCGTGCACAATTTTTAGCAGTTATATAAAAAGTGCTTTATATGTTTGAAAAGAAAATATTTATCTGGAGGTAAAAGACTGTTCGTGTTTTTTTGGGGAAAAAATTGCAAAAATTGCATTTGTTTTTAAATTCTACTTTAAACGAATGTACATAGTTCTTATGTGGAACAATGTATTGCGTTAATTTTTTTTTTATGTAATCAAGAATTTATTTAGTTTATTAATAACAAATATTTTACAAAAGAAATTTACCCCGATTTCGTTCCGCTTTTCGCAAAAAACTGGACCTGAGACATACCAAATTTAGAATTTCTCATTTTCGAATGGGAATATCTCGGGAACTATTTGAGAAAGCCCACAGATGTAAGCATGTATTTTGTTAGTTTCTACTAGCAGATTACAAATATGCTACTAATCAGATAAGAAAAAAAAATGGCGAGCACTCAAAACTGTGTATGGGCAATTCCTGGGCGATGGACGCGATATTCGCACACTTTTAGTTGAGCCAAAAAAAAATAAAGGACTGGAATGATGCGGTATATATCATCAGTGTATTGAAGTTAAGAAGAGTTTAAATTTGAGAAAAACATTGGGCAAGAATTAATAATATAGTAAAAAGATATAAGCAAATATCAGCGGGAAACGAACGCGACAAATATAGAAGTTATTTTTATGCACTTATAGAAATATACAAAAAACAGCGAAATTTGTAAAAAAAAAAAACATTTTGTGAATGTGGAAATTACGGTGAAAGAACATCTTTTAAGTGTAGATTTATGAAATATGAATTTTTTTTTTTTAATTGGGTAAAGTACAAATACGGACGCGACGATAACAAAACACACTAAATTTGCTAATAATAATGATTCAACTTTAATTAAAAAAACCTTAAAATAAAGTTAACTTGAAGTAAAGGTACTAATAATAAAAAAAGTGAAATCGAAATAAAGTTCCATATTCTCAGGATAAAGTTGGATTTTCTCAGTTAATTTTAATTATAGATTTTAATGAATAGAGGTCCGAGCAACCTCATTGCTTTCGCTGTCTAAATACGAAAACCGATGCAGGCTTTTAATCCCTGTAATAATTGGAACATTCTGCCACAGTTCAGCCAGTTCAGGTGAGGAACCCTCAATTTGTTCTGTCGATACACTTAGAATACTATGTAGGTAAAGACCACTGCAAATGTAGTTAAAAAAATGAAATTTCACTTAAAGAAACTACTACTTACATTTCATTAAATTCAGCTAACATTGTCATTTGTTTTTTTAATAAATAACTAAGAATTGTAGTAAAAATGAACCACATATGCTAGTTAAAAATAAACAAACATTTATTTTTTTAAATAACAAAAAACTACTGTAAAAATGAATGAAAAATCATAAAACTGTCATTTGATGTGGTTTGTTTTTTTAAATGAACTACAAGGTTAGTCAAAAATTTAATTTGTTCTACTAATGACTGTCATTTACATTAATATTAAAAGAAACTGTATTACAACCCAAACAACTACATATTTTTAAAGCAGAAGTTCCCTGAGTGTATAGAAAAAAGCTTAACTCCATCAATGTTGTTCTTTGCACATTCATATAACGACAAGGCATCTTTGAGAAGAATATTTTTTGAGGTAAGTAGGAAATTTCTATATTACAAAAACAAAAATAATATTACTTTAAATACTCTTAAAACACATAAAAAAAGATTGGTGTAAATCGCAAAGAGGCTCAGAAAATAAAATGTTTTTTGCAGTTGTATATTTTTTTGCAGTTGTATAAATGAGAAAAATTAAAAAAATGCTTTTACATTTATGAAGTAGAGACATTTAAGATTTATTATTGAAAACAAATAAAAACTTCTGAGCACTTTTCACTCACGATTGACCTTTTTCTGGAATTTCCCATATGCAAAAAGTTGCTTATGTTGGGAGGTCATACTTTGTGATATATCCCTGTGCAGCGCTTCAAACTGATACAATCATAATAACCAATAAATAAGGATATGGATACCCGAACAAAATATATGAAAATTTTTATTCAATATAGGTAGTAATTCATATGATTATATTGGAACATTCTTCGGCGGGTGGTTTATTATAGTGAAAAATGTTATTAATATGACATAATGTTAAAAAAAAAAAAAATTTTTCCCAGTTTTAAATCTAATTGAGAATAGCTCATATGTATGACCAAGAGGTTTTGCGATATCTTAATGGGTTTAGAAGATATCAAAAACTGTTATAAGTAACTAAAGAAAAACTAAACTTTTTGCCCATGAACAAAGAAAAATGGATCCTTCAAAAGGTGTTATGTGTAGTTTTTTTCTTAAAAACCACTCACGGCTCTGTAACATAGATTAAATGCGGATTTCTTTCAGTTCAGTATTTTAGTAAATAAGATTGTGAATTATATAACGATAATATTTTTTTTCGCTCTCCTGAAAATCTTTTAAAAGTACATAGCACTATTTGCAGTTAAGCCGACGATATTAATCTATAACAATAATAATAATTTAAAAGTTCACCCACCTGTGAAGCCGACGGATAACCGCCATATCCAAATTGCGTATAAGCAGCCATTATAGTGATTTTACCGTTAATATTTTAAAGATTATTGCACTTATAATTTATTGATTTTGTTTTTTTTTTTTTTTGAAAATTGTCATGTATTAAAAAACACTTTAAGATTATTTTGTTTTCTTTGACTTGTTTTTATTGCTTGTAAAATATGGACACTGTCAATAAATGTTTCGAATGTAATATAATCCTTTTTTTGGATTTTAATTTTCATGTAACCAGAAAGGTCATCATCATACCAAATATATCATAGCGAAATAAAAAATGTACACTCCAATATCCAAACAAACAACACTGAACAACACGTTGTTTGTTTCTTTGGTTAAATGAATTGAACACTCCAAACCACCGATCAACAAAATACACTACAAGAACAACAACAACAAAAATATTGTATTGTCAAATTAAAAAATTCACGTTTATCGAACACACTGGATTGGATACACAAAAAAAAGAATCACAAATTTATTTTGGACCATCCGTTAAAAATAAATATACAGTGTTCACCGCTAACAGGTCAAACACAAACTCTACCAAACGTACAAGGTTACAACACCACACATAGTTTGACGACTACAACAGCGACGACGTTATAAAATTTTGTTTTTTCTAACGTTACTTTTTTTTTTTTTTGTTGTTGGTTAGGACAAAAGACCGTTTTTGAGTTAGCATTAAAAAGTCGTAACTGAATTAAAGAAAATTCCCGTAGAGAAGAATTTTTTTTGGTTAGACCAACAACTCGGAAATTCCTTTAGACGCACGTTTTTATATAATGAAAAAGCATAATACCAGATATTATAGCTTCTGCGCACTAACGATGTTAATCAAAAGACCGTCCAACTTGAACTGGTTGCATGGCCTGAACAACATAATGAAAATTCCATTACGAAAATGTGAAAAAAAAATATCTTAACATAATCTATACTTAGCTCTTTCTAATGACTAACAAAGGGATGGGGAAGACTAAAAGAGATAACTATATAAATGTTTTCAAAAGAAAATTTTCTAATCAGACTCTTTTTTATTCAAGAGAGGAACAGCAAGTTCTCCTCTTTAGCGCACATACAAAAACTCCTCCCAATTGTTTTGTAATAATCAAAAAAGAGCATAAAATGAAAGTACTCGTTACATTAACAACGAATTGTCTAACAAGAGAGTACTCGTCTCAATTAATCACTCATTCCATACTCTTCTCTCTTTTAGACATTTTTTACTGCAATTTTTTATATCTCCCTTTCCTTTTCCACCTTTTGACAGAACCATTATCTATTAACACAAAAAAATATACACAACGATTCCCCTCTTTTTTTAAGTTTTGTTGTAAATACTGGAATTGTTAAGTTAAAAAAAAATTATATTCAGTCAACCAATGAAATCATATCATTTTACCGTTTTCATAGGCAGGTGTTATGTTGTTGTTTTTTTTTAGGTTGTCTTCTTCTTTACTAAATCTGTTTTCTTACATAAAAGGCAATGAAGGTTTTTTTGTGGTCTAACAACCATTAATTTTTATAGTTTTTTTTTTTGCATACTCATGTTGTGTTGTTGTCTATTTAGCCATTTAATAAAAAAAGGGTTAATATTGTATTATTGCTGTTTTTTATTTGTTTTTTTTTTATCAAAGAAAGACACGCCTCTTTTTTCGATATTGTTTTTTTTTTTTTTGTTTTCTTCACGCCATTCATATTCAAGGCAAAAGTTTTGTTTATTTAAACCATTTCATTTTGTTAATTGTTTGTTGTTCATTCTTTTAATTTTTTTGTTCTTATAAATTGTTACAAATTTTCCCTTAAACTTGTGGTTAGTTTGAGTGTGTGTTTTCATATTTTCTTTTATCGGTTTTCTACAAAATTTATTTAATTAATTGTATGACTTAACAATTTTAGCATTTTGTTTTATGCCAAATGATGGAAACCGAACGTTCTAAAGTAATACATACAAAAAGTTGTTGTACATGGAAATGATTAATAAGAGTTGTTGTTTTCCTTATTGCATGATATTTTTAAAAATTTTCTCATTTATGCAACATTGTTTTGAGTATGTTCATAACATATTTACATAAATTGTTGCTGATTTTGTTTGAAACTTTTTAATGAAATCAAAAGATTTAAGACACAAACTTGCTTAAGTTAATTCATAACTTTTTTAATACAAAAACTAGTGTTTCCAAAAACCCGAACTTCTGAGAACCGGTTGTTCGGTTAACCGTCTGTGAAAGAATCGGTTAACCGCCCCTAATTAAATCAGCATTTCTACTACTACAAATTGTACAAATTTTTTTTTTTTTAATGTGAAAATGACACTTCACAAATTTGGATTATATGGTTTATTACACTCAAGGCACTCCTGCTGTAAATATTTGTAGTTATTTGAGTAGTAATACAGTATTTCTATTTTTAAGCGAAAAAAGCAGTCATTTATAGAAAAAACTTCCGTGTTAACTACATTTTTAGTTCATTTAATGAAACAAATTGCATCAATTTAATGTACTATCCCATGTATTCATAAAAATTATAAACAACATTTTAGTTAAAACACAAATTTTATCCATAAACAAATATTAACGTTTACACAAGGCTTACAATAGGTACACTGATAATAATCCATGCGTAAAATTACGAAAAAATGTCAAAATAACCAAAATATTCGTAAAATAAACGAAAATTTGTTCATTTTACGAAAGTATTTGTAGTTTTGACAAAAATTTCGTATTTTTATGCATGGATTATTATGAGTGTATTTTAAGCTAATATTCGTTTATGAGTACAGTTTTATGGCTTAAAATGTGTCTTAACTAAAATTTGAAATCTATTTGAAATCTGATTAAAGATTTTTTATGTATACGGGCGTATGAATTTACATTAATTTTAACAGTTTTTTTCTTTTTATTTAAAAAAAAAATAACACAAATAAACATTACCCAATGTAAAATGTTTCTATATACTCGTATACAACTTGATCCAAGCCTCCCTAGTGAAAAGGTTGTTCACGTTCCTCAATTGTGAAAAGTTCTATTGTAGTAATGCTAATGAAATATGAGTCTATATATGCTTTTATGTATGTAATATATATATTGTAATATATGTTCATATCTTATGCTTAGGATCCCATGTAAAAAAAGTAATTTGTGAATATTCGTATTATATATAAATGCATCCGAAAAATGAGAACATCTTATTGTATCATATTAGATATAATCTGATACAATTAGACAGTATTTGATACAATTAGGTCTAATTTGATGTAATTAGATATAGTTTTATACAATTCGAATTTTTGCTTCATCGAAATGTATCAAATTATACGCAATATGATGTGATACATTTACATCGAATTATATATAAATATATGCAACTACATGTGACATGTGTGTGATCGATATGTAATGCTAATCAAAATAAATGTGTGTGAAAAGGCAAATAAAAACAAAAGCAGGAAAATTAAAAATATTTAGTAATTTTGTGAAAATAAAAGTTTTATAATTGTTCTTACTAATTTTTGTTAAAATGATTATTTTAAACTTGTATTCAATCATTTTTTATTAGGTAAAGGGTGTTTTTTTATAAGATATACAACTGTGAAATGGAATAAAACAAAGATGAATTTTTTAAATTAACTTGAAATTTACTTTATTCGAAAGATTATCTTCTGGCATTATAATTTAAATATGACTTCTGGCATATGACCGCCATGGCTGGCTCGGACGTAGTCTAATCTGGAGGAGGTCCAATTTTCGATGACTGTTTTAAACATTTGTGGCAGTATATTGGCAATAACGCGTCGAATGTTGTACTCCAAGTGGTCAATCGTTTCGGGATTATCGGAGTAGATTAGCGACTTCACATATCCCAGCAGAAAATAGTCAAACGGCGTTAAATCGCATGATCTTGGAGGCCAATTCACGGGTCCGAAACGTGAAACTATGCTATTACCAAACGTTTTCTTCAATAAATCAATTGTGGTACGAGATGTGTGACATGTTGCGCCGTCTTGTTGAAACAACAGCTCCTGTACATCATGGTTGTTAAATTGATGAACGAAAAAGTCTGTAATCACGGTTCCATAGCGGTCACCAATAACTGTAACGTTCTGACCACCATCGTTTTTAAAGAAGTACGGTCCAATGATTCCACCAGCCCATAAAGCACACCAAACAGTCAGTTTTTCTGGTGCCTCAACATACACTTGAGGATTATCATCACTCCAAATATGGCAATTTTGTTTATTGACGTATCCATTTAACCAAAAGTGAACTTCCTCGCTAAACAAAATTCGCTTCAAAAATGGATGTAGTACGCGATACGTATTTCGAACAGAATCATGATTTCCAAAATAAATTCGCACAATTTGAAAGCGTTGTTCAGTCTATTCATGTTGAAATGCCAAACCGAACTAAACATAAATCACTTGATACCTGACAAAATGGCCGCCAGTTAAATAAGTGTTACCAACTTAAAGTTCTATACTTATATAAAAAACACCCTTTATTTGAAATTGTAAAGTATATGAACTTTAAAAATTCAATAAATCAGGATTTGAACGATTTTGTACTCAGGCCATTTAAATGACATTTAAATCGCAAATTCCTATAACCAGCAGATATAATAATATAAATCAGTCATATGAATATATATTTAATAATTAAATCTAAAAAATGGGGACAAATTTGAGATCTAATTAGATATAATCAAATATGGGCACATCTATTTTTTTCTTAAATTTAGAGAGGTTTTATAATTTTTAAAATTCCTATTTAAACGATTAATAAAAAGCGCTTATTTTAATTTTAGTTAATTTAATGAATAACAAATAACGAATTAATGAATAACAAACTGAAACAAACAAAATTTTTCGTAGTCATTTGTTAGAGAGTTAATAATTTCTAATTTATCTACATAGGAACCGGTGTCTTTGTCTTTTTCTTGTCAGAAACGGACAAAGAAAATTTTTTAAGTTTTTAAAATTTTAAAATAAACAAAATGAATGAAAATTTTTTAAGTTTTCAAAATTTTAAAAATAAACTTAATAACAAACACCATAAAAATTAAAAAGAAAATTTGGAATTTATGTAAATATGTACAATATATGGTACCAGATCTGGACAAAGAGATCATAAAATATTTTTAGATTGAACAGATCTGACACCAGATATGATCCTATTTGGCCATATCTGCTCATATCTGGGCATGAAAAGTATTAAATTTCCAGATCCGTTCAGATACGAACATATCTGATCAAATCTATCCACAAAGTGCATCACAAATGCCATATCTTATCATATGTGATCAGATCTGGCACTAGATCTAATTACGTTCAATCATATCTAATTAGATTCAATCATATCATTTAATATCTGATCAAATTAAATCTTTTCCACTCTGGCAGTTAGTAGTTACGAAATGAGTCCAAATACTGCATCCGAAAAGTCGGCCATACAAACAACTGTTCTAAGACTTATCATCTCGCGCAATTACAGTGTTGCCATGTCTCAAGCCCTCCATCTTTCCCCACCTTTCATCTCTATACTATCCCTTTCCAAAGAAAGCAACACACTAAATATAGGAAGTATTTCATGAGTGTTGCCTCTCTTTTAAAAAAAAAAAAACCAAGAAACATTTCGATAAAAATCGCGTACAATGATAAGAAACTATCAAACTTATTCATTTCTAATAATTATTGTGAAATCAAAATATCCACATAATTTTATTCATTATTACGTTGAACGAAAAATGTGGTATCAGAGAAAACACTTCATTAAAATAATTTTTTGCTGAAAAAGCACTTTCTTAATAATGATAAATTACCAAATGTGAAAAATTTCATATAAATATTCACAGTTTTATCAAGGATGTTCAACAATTTTTTAAATAATTCGAGAAAGTTACAAATAAAAATTATGCATTTATTGTATAAATGGCATTAGTTCAGATAGGTAAAATAGATCTGCTGGAAAATACGAATTTCTTATATAGATTAAAAATGTAATTGACAATCTCTCTCAAAACTGAAAAATATATTTTTTCTAAAAAATCTTGAACTTTTTGAAAGCGTTGATCTTAATTTTTTTTTACTCTGTTATAAAATAGAGAAGCGACGGTTTTGATATTGAAAAGTAAAAATTTTCTTCTTATTTAAATAAAATGTTCACATTTATTTAATACGGTGAATTTAACAATGTCAAAAATAAACGCAATTTTACAAACAATTTTTTTGGTGTTACAAAATATGTAAAATATTAGCAAAATTTTTTGCAAAAACTAATAAAAATTAGTTCAAAATGACGTTGCAAGAAAAAGTGCTAAAATTAGAAAATTATTTTTGCTACTAATTATTAAGAAAAAAATAGCACGAATAAGTCTGTAGAATCTACAAAATTTAGTTATATTTTAGCAAAATTCAGCAGAATTAAAAGTAACAAATTATTCTGCTGCAATCAGCAAACAAATTTATGAAATATTAGTTGACAAAAAAACTCACAAAAAATGTAAGCATTTTAAAAGTTTTTTTTTTAGATTTTTCTATGCAAATAAAAATTTTCGCTTCTGAAATCAGCATATTAGAAATCTACATATTTTTAGCAAACATTTTGTTTATTTTAGCAAACTATACTGTTATTTTCATTCAACAAAATTTAAGAAAAAATATAACAAAAATTTTATTGATATTACAGTTTTTGTTTGCTACAAATATTTAGTAATAGTTTTCGCTGATTCTAGTAGAGTAAATTTAGATTTTCAATTAACTGAAATTTGGCTCGAACATAACTAAAATTTTGTAAGATTAACAGCTTTATTTTTGCTGTCCCGCTAATTTTAGCATTTTTTTTTCTAAATTTTTACCTAATTTTTTGTAGCTTTTTCTGCTATTGTAACGGGTTTATTTTTAATGAATGTACTTCTCATTACAAATAAAACACAAATAATTTTACGAAAATTTGTGCTGAGTTAATCAAACGAGGGAACGCTATATGGTATAATTACCAGCAAAAACATACAGATTTTCACAATATTCTTTGCGAATTTGTATTGAAACTGATTTGTAAAGATTACGCTGTACAACACACAAAAAATACAAGGTCCGACCTATAAATTTTGATAGAAGAGACAAAAAAAAAGACACGTGTATCGGCGTTTTGAAAGTTTACATCTGGGTCTCATTTTAGGGGGCGGTAAAGTTTCCCCCAAATGCAAATTTAGTATTTTCAATCGGCATAGAAAATCGAGTAAAGCTTACGTTTAAAGTATATGGTGTGTTTAGAAAATTTATGTAAAATGTTACGGAGAACATTTTTGTAGAATATGTTAACCTTCTATTTCCTCAAGGTAAGTTCCTTTTTTGTCCTTCTTTTAGAAAAGAGCAAAAAACGCCATTAACACAGAAATTTAAGGGGTTAAAATGTTAAAATTTTACTATAAGTCCCTGAATACACCAAATCAAACATTTTTGTAGAATATGTTAACCCTCTAACTCCTCAATGTGATGGTCTTTTTTGTCCCTTCTTTTAAAAAAGATCAAAAAACACCATTAAAACAGGTATTTAAGGGGTTAAAATGTTAAAATTTTTATAAGTCCCTGAATACACCAAAATCAAACATTTTTAGAATATGTTAATACTCCAACTCCTCAAGGTAAGGGTCTTTTTGTGCTTCTTTTAAAAAAGAGCAAAAAACACCATTAAAACAGGGATTTAAGGGGTTAAAATGTTAAATTTTTATAAGTCCCTGAATACACCAAAATCAAACATTTTAGAATATGTTAATACTCCAACTCCTCAAGGTAAGGGTCTTTTTGTCCTTCTTTTAAAAAAGAGCAAAAAACACCATTAAAACAGGGATTTAAGGGGTTAAAATGTTCCGCAAAAATATTCGCCGTGAAATTTTAACTATAAGTCCCTGAATACCAAAATCAAACAATTTTGTAGAATATGTTAACCCTCTGACTTCTCAAGGTATGGGTGTATGGTGTTTTTGCTCGTTTTTCAAAAGGAGGACAAAAAAGACCCTTACCTTGAGGATTTAGAGGGTTAACATATTCTACAATAATTTTTGATTTTGGTATATTCAGGGAATTATAGAAAAATTTTAACATTTTAAACTCCTTAAATCCCTGTTTTAATGGTGTTTTTTGATCTTTTTTAAAAGAAGGACAAAAAAGACCCTTGCCTTGAGCAGTTAGAAGGTTAATATATTCTACAAAAATTTTTATTTTGGTGTATTCAAGGACTTATAGTAAAATTTTAACATTTTAACCCCTTAAATCCCTGTTTTAATGGTGTTTTTTCGATCTTTTTTAAAGAAGGACAAAAGAGACCCTCACCTTAATTTGTTAAAGGGTTACCATATTTTACAAAAATGTTCTCCGTAACATTTTACATAAATTTGCTGAACACACCATATACTTCAAACGTAAGCTTTACTCGATTTTCTATGCCGATTGACAATACAAAATTTGCATTTGGGGGAAACTTACCGCCCCCTAAAATGAAACCCAGATGTACACTTTCAAAACGCCGATACACGTGTCTTTTTTTTTGTCTCTTCTATCAAAATTTATAGGTCGGACCTTGTAATTTGGGAAAAAATTTGATTTTGTTGAACAGTGTTATTTAATTAAATTTATTTATAAATCACTAACATGAAAATCTAATGAGAATTCGATCAAATAAGTCTCGAATTAAAATAGGAATCGAATTAAAATAAAAACTCGCGTGTTTGCGCCGATTAAAAACAAATTTTTATTTGCATTTGTTTCACCATTTATTCTCTCCTTTTCCCCCCTTTACCATTTTTTCTTTTTCTTTTTTTCGGTTTTGCTTTAGGGGTGGGTATGTGGGGGTGGGGGGAAGTTCCAATGGGAGCCGCGCATGATCCAAATATATTACCAGCTTTTCTAAATTATAAAAATTGCGAAAGTTATTGAAAAAAACATCAATCTTAAAGGATTTAAATATTTTCGACATTAGCCCATATCCTAAAAGAAATTTATTATTTCTAAAGTTTCTATTTAATCCCTCCCCTTGATTTTAAAGAAATATTTTGACATGCCAACAAACAAATCGTATAAAAATATTTTTATTTATTAGGAGTATTCCATAACAATGATAATACACAGGACGGAGATTTAGATACAAATTTAAAGGTAATTTTCCTAAAAACCACAGCGACAGATGTTGCAATTAAAACTGTGTAAAAATGACTCAATTTCAAATGGTATGATTCAATTAAAACGAAAAAAAAGAAAATACAGAAGAAAAAAAAATACCCAGGATCTAGTGTTTAAATACAATGAGGGTTGTCGGATTGTAAAATATTGTAAATGGTACGAGTGACAGTTTTTGGTTTTTGCTATTTGCAGACATCACTTAAAAACTTGTTACAAAAATATGGAAACAATTGTATTAAATACAATAGGCAGGCATAAAACTACCGATAACTATAACTGTGAATGGATGAACAGCAAACGTAACAAGGAAGGATATTTCGAATGTATGGTAATATTTGAAATGTTAAGGCAACAGCCATTATAAAATATATTATAAAAAGGATGAGATTTTTGTTAAAATCAGGTCGCGTAACGTGACATGCATGAAAGTATGAAACAAAACAAAAGCAAATGTCATTTTTTCTGACACATGACACATCAATTGTCAAAATAATGTTTTGTGAAAGTATATTTTTGTTTAAACGTTTAAACGTTTTAACTATTAACTTCAATTCATATGACAAGTGCGTTTTTCTAAAGATTTCTAAACAAAAAAAAAACTGCAAAAAACACAACTTCATTACATTGTGGGTGTTTCTGCTGATTCTTAAGTGATTAATGGCTGATATTGAATTTGTTAAATATCCAACCAAAAAAGGTCAACTAATCAACCATATGTTCACAAAATATTAAAAACAAAAAACTCCTACTGTCCTTGCACTTTCAATCTCTCGCTCTCCAGGATATCATCATAACCACAATTGTTTTTATTACAGCACAACAAAAAAATTAAGCAAAAATATTATTATCATCATGAAATGAAATAAAAACCCATAAAAAATCATAACAAAATCAACACTTGAACTTCACAGCTGGATTACATTTTGTAGATTTAGTTTTTTTTTATTTTTTTTATTTTACTGTTTTTCTTTTTTTTTTGCGGAATAAAACATAATTTTTTTTTACACTGTCGTGTTAGAGAGATGTCCTTGCGGAAAGACGCCAACACTTTTTTGTGGTCATTTGTAACATGTTTTTCACTTATAACGTTTATAAAAACAATGTATGGGTAGGTACACTATGATCGAAAAGTGTTTTTTATAGCAAATTGAAACATTTTATAACTGGAAAATTACTTTCAGAGGTTAGCTTTTGTCACTCGAAAAGTAAATACTAGGGTAATCAAATTACTCGGCTTTGTTTTCGTTCGAGTCAACGAGTAATCCGGTTTGAGGTTTTTAACTTACTCGATCAATCGAGTAATATTTGAAAATTACTCGAGTAACTCTAATAATTTCTATAATTTTATTTCATTAATTTTTACTCAAAAGACAAAATATCACACACAAAATTACGAAATCAGTAGTTCCGAAATGTATTTTTATCAAAATTAGGTAATTAATTTAAATTTAAAAATAAATTTTTAATTAATAGATATACCATACTTGGGAATTTTTCGTTGACATTGAAATTAGTAAAGTTAGTAAAACGTCTTGTTAATCAATATGTTTTAAGCTAAAATTTTAGTTATACTAATTCAGCACTTAACTGTATTGAACTAATATTTTACTAATTTATTTTGCTAAAACAATTGTGTTGATTAGCACATCAATAGTGTGAACGACAACCAGACTGAAAGATATACACAGAATGAATTAGATGTCGCGGCATGTCAAGATGTAGTAGATAAGAGTAAGAATATTATACTAAAAAGTACAACTCTTGTAAGACATATAAAAAAATCAACCATGGAAGATTTTTGCATCTGTCTTTCATACATAAAACAAAATTTTGGATTAAAGAAACTTAAAGTTTGTGTTGTCACCTGCTTGTGAAAGTAATTGTCTATTATTTAATTAAATAAAAAACAAAATAAAATAAAGTATTTTAATGTAATAAAGATTAAAAGTGTATTTGTACACTAAATGTTTATAATGATTATTAATGTAGTGTCGCAATTTGAGATTGCAAACAAATATACGTTCAGGTAGACAGCATAAAGCAAAAGACAAGGTCGCACATCTTAGTTAGTTTTTTAAGTTTCCTTTTTCTTATAGCAAAAAAAAAAAAAGGTTTGCATATGTCATATTTTTTTATTTTTTAGTTTCGATTCTAGAATTTTCTAAGGTATTTTTCTTCCTTTAAAAGATGCCAATATTAAGACAACAAATAATACAAGTAGTTGAAGGATAATTTTGTTTATATTATATATAATTATTTCTATATATTTTCAGATATTACATTAATTCATGTCGTCAATGTGGGAGTATGAATATTTTTATAGTGTGTAACTTATTGTAAATTATTTTTTAAATAATCACAAAAACAAATTAAGATTTTCAGCAAATAGATTAACTAACGGCTAATTGTTCTACTAATTAGATAAGTTTTTTAGTCTACTAATTCTCAGCCAAAATTTTGTTAATTTTAGCAAGGAATTTTTAATCAACTAAGCAAAGGTTTTGCAAAATCTATTAATTTTGTTGCTAAAAATCAGATCACTGATTTTCAGTAAAAGATTTTGCTGACATTAACAACTTTTTTGCAAGCATCCTCCTGAGACAGCAAAGTTTTTTGCTGATTTAACTAACTTTTTGTTTTGAGTGTAATATAATCTTTCTGTTAAAATTAACAATTTTTCTGCAAGCACCCTCCTGAATAAAAATTTACAGAGTCAGCCAACTTTTTTTGCTGACTTTTGTTTAAGTTCAACTGCAAATGCAGTTATTTTAAACGTTGATTTTACCTACATAACTTGCTGAGATGTAGTTGCATTATAATTATAGTTTATTTTATGTAATAATTATAAATTATATACAGGATTTTGTTTTATATATCCCGGAGTTATGATCAAAAACAACATTTTGATTACGAACAGAATTACCATGTTTAGAAAACTTTTCAATTGTTTTCAAATATATGGACAATTTTGCGTTTATCGTAAACTGAAATAATCTTTATTTACTTTCGATATACTTTGATATCTTAATTCTTTGTGAGAAATTTCTCCGCGTCCCCAAAAGCGTATTTTCCTCTAGCATCTTTCTTGCACACGCAAAGAAAAAACATGGTTGGGCAAACATATTTGAAGAGCGTTAAATATTTTGGAATTTATCATTGCGACAACCATGTTGCTATGGTTATGACAACCATAATCTTATCTTTTTCTTAATCATAGTATGATAATTAGATTACCATATTATGCTTCCCTATTGATGTCAAATTATCATATTATGGTTATGGTAATGTTTGTAAATTATCATAGTATGGCTGCTACATTATTCTCCAAGCATTCTGTTGAAGCTGGATTAAATAGTTATGCATGTTTTTTTTTTTTAAATCGTACAAACGTATATTTATTTACCCAGCTAATTTTTTTTTACAACAGATTGCCTTTGAACCTGTTCTAGAACAGCTTCGTTTACTACCGGTAACATGGAACCGGTTCTGTAACAGGCTGTTGGGAGTCAAATTGTAAGGTTTCACTGACCCAGAACCAGTTCTATATCTGGTTCTACAATCGGTTCCAAAGCAACTTGTTCTAGTTTGAATATAAAGAACTTATGGCAAATAGGACAAACTCCGTATAAAAAGAATCGGTTGTAGAACCGAAATTAGAACCCATTATAATACAGTATAAGTTGTTCTGTAACCTATTATTTGGATTTTACTATTTTATTGTATATTTAATAATTTACACATTTAAATAAATTTATTTTAAACTAATTGAAGTAATCAAATTGCCCTTGCGCTGACGGACAAGATATATAGTATAGTATATATATGGAAACATGTGATTACAGCATAAATGCGCATTAAAATATTGTTAAGAACACAATTTTACAATACAGTTATAATGATCATAACATTTTTCTAGCAATCATAATATTTGCACCATAACCTATTATAGTCCAAGTTGTCATACTATGTTCACGGAAAAGAATTTCGCCATCATTTATTACCATATTATGAATATTAAAATTATATTATGATTATATCGACCTACAGACTTAAAAGCACTTGTATTTTGTTGAAATTTTTCTTTCATATTTGTTTTATTGTTTTTTACGTGAGTACAACAAATTTAAAAATAGATCACTTTTTATGATGTTTTTATTTAATTTATTACACTTTTATCTATAATAAATATGGCAACCAAAGATTAGCTAGATCTTGTTTTTTATTTGAAAGGATAGAACTATTTACAAGTTCATTTAGTTATGAAAATTTTAAGCTTTTTTTTTTTGGTTATTTTTTGATATTTGCTTATTTTAGCTTATTTTGTAATTATAAACTAAATGTCCTTTTTGCTATTTTTGATCATTTTGCAGTATTTTTTTAGTTGACAGTTGAAAATTTAATGTTACATGTTGTTGGCTTATCAAAAAATATTTTATTAGACTAATATGAAGAACTTTAAGCTTAAGAAAAACAATTTCTCTGTTGCGTCTTGGTTTGACGGACAAATCTCCAATGAAAAAATTTTATTTTTAGTATCAATTTTAATACAAATTTATGTAATTTAAGGTTTATTTTTTAAATTTAACGGCTTATTTTTAAATATTAAAATGGCTGTAGTTCTAGCTTTTTTTAAGCGCTTAAAACATTTGTTTTAGAGCTATTGTTTGGTTGCCCAATTTCAATTTAACTTTTGACCAGATAGACCGGATTGAGACTACCAAATTATACCTTCTTCAAATAAAAATATCACCATTACAATTAACACCACTGCATTGCTTTTCTATTTTTCTATTTTTATGTCTTCTTTTTTTGTTTAAAATTATTTAATTTTGCTTTTCGCAACTTCTTTTTATAAAATTTTAAGCAAGAATGACACTATAAGAGCAATGACGCTCATAAAAAACAAACTGATCCTCTTATAGTTGGCGCAACTATAATATGGCTGAAGTTAGAGAGAGAGGATTGATAATAAATATTATAATATGATTGTAGCTTACCGAAAACAGGAGATATTTTCGTTATAACATGATTAAAGCAACCATATTATTAGTGAAATATGATTGATACAATAATAATTTAATTGAAACAACCATTAATGGTGCCTACCGAATTGAAAAGTTTATTTTAATGGTAACAACTTATAAATTCAGTTAGTATAACGACATTTCCATTAGATTTCTGAATGTTTTGGGTGTTGCAACAAAAATTTAGTTAAATTAACCGAACTTCGTTGTGAAACCTAATGTTAAGTTGTGCCAACCGACTGAAATTCGTAATAACCGAATATGATTCGCAGTAACCGAATTTCAGTTGGCAAATAGCTAAATTTTTCTCTATGTTTAGTTTTGTAGCCGCAATCATATTGCAACCATATTTTTTCTCTGCGTGAAATTGTTCGTATGTATAATTGTGTTTATACTTTTGCGCTATATTGTGGTTTTGTTAAAATTTTGTTATTTATTTTGTTTAACATGTTTTCTCATTTGTGTTGTATGTTTAATGAAACACCATGAAGCACCTTTTTTTTAGTGTTTAATAGTCATTCGTAATAAGCTCCTTCCCTTCCCCAGCAAGGTACTCGAAGGCAAAGTACTTTTTTTATGTACATTTTTCATTTTTTGTGGTCTTTTCTAATGGCCCGCCCTCTTAAGTAGACCGTGTGGCGTAGTTTTTTTTATCACACTTTTGTTTTACGCATTTTTCGGTTCACTTTTTATAGGTTAATTCGCTTTCATTCTACATAATGGTAGTGAATAAGTAATAAAAAAAAAATTATATGAGTATGAATGACACCAATGTTTTATGTTAATATATTTATGCGTAAATACACTCAAACTAAAAATGTTTTTTAAAAACTGTTTAACTTATTTTCAATTTTTTTTTACAGTTGAAACAAATTTTAGTTTTTCTGAGTTAGCAGAATATTAGAAAATTTCTTCTAACATAGTGCACACAGAGAAAAATTTAGCTATTTGCCAACTTAAATTCGGTTACTCCGACTCAAATTCGGTTATTACGAATTTTAGACGGTAGGCACAACTTAACATTGGTTTTCACAACAAAGTTCGGTTAATAAGTTGCAACACCCAAAATATTCAGAAATTTAATGTAAATATCGTCGTGCTAACTGAATTTATAAGTTGTTACTATTAGTATACACTTTTCAATTCGGTTGGAACTTTAGTCTCTGTGTGTGCTTCTAAAAATTGGAGCCATGTTGAGAGGCCGATTATGAATATATTTGCTCTGGAATAGTTAAAAATTAAGCAATTTTTTAGAAATCATTGAAAAGTTTCTCGATATTTTATTTTTCTCTATTTTTAATCTTCTAAATGGCAAGCCCGCCTCCAGGCGGGGTATTTTAAATTGACCATAAATGTTCCAAATTATTGTTTTATAATAAGAAATTAAGCTATTTCAATAGAAAACCAAATTTACATAATATTTTGTGAACCATTTTTTGTTTGTGTTTATGGGACGGTTTGGGAGCGAGAAAGCGTTAAAGTTAGAATTTCGCAAAATTTGAAAAAATAATTATTTAGAAACGAACACAATTTCTAAAATCCAGAAAACATATTTATGTTGACTAAAAACTGTTGATAATTTACGCAACGTCATATTGAAGCTTATAATTATCAAAAAGCTTTAGTTTTGGTCGAAGGACATACAGGATTCTAATAGCATACCTGTAAAGGCCATCGCCTGAACTTGAATACGTTTTCAAGTTCATGCGATAGACGGATTTTTATGAAACTTGGCAGGAAGATTATATTTAGTTGTGTTAGCAAAGCCTTTTAATTTAATCAATTTACGAAGTTTAGGTGCGTTTTCGCCCAATTTCTCGGTTTTCGAAAAACAAAAATCGTTATATCATCTTAAGTAAAACCTCCAAAAAGGGTAATTTTTGGACTGTAGTTATAGAGGAATAATTAACGCTTAAACTTATTAATTTTTATGGGTTAGTTTTTGAAATTTGCTCTAAACCTATTTTCCCCTATATCGCCGAAAATAGGCAACGAAAAAAATGTTGGTAGAAGAACATATTGTTTATTTTTCGTGACAAACAAGTGATATAAACTTCATTGCAAAAATATTAGGCCGTTTTGAGGGTTAAGATCATCGGCAGATCATACAATAATAATTACTAAAACTTTTATGAAAGTTTTAACATTTATTTACAAATAACAGGTGCATATGTATTTCTACAACTTTACTTTCAAAAAACAACCTTTATGAAAAATCCTCAAAAATCAAAATCCGTAGTATATAAAATGTCAATCAAATCTTCCAAAAAAGAAAATGCAAATGTCAAACGAAAAGTGACATAATCCCACTTGGGAAGTAAACTAATCTCAGCTAAGCTGATGAATTTTCAAACACTTCAGTAGCGTAAAAAATCACAAAATTCCACTGAGAATTAAACTATATGACCGCATAAGGGAAGTGTATGAAAAAATACCATAAGGTTACCAAATAATCGCTCATGCACATAAAGAGGGTGAAAATTCAACAAACAAATAATAAATCTGTTCAATAAGGGTGCTTAAACTAAGAAGTACAATTTAAAATCTTTAACCATTCAAGCAGCAAGAGCAGAAATAAGCCGAAAATTGCATTAAACGGCTCTGGTGCCATATTTTGATTATTTATTTATGACGGTTCATTGACACCACTCTAACCGATATGAATAGATAGATACTTAGATTCTGTGTGAGTGTGTATTTGTGTTGGTTAATGTGTTGATAATGACGTTTAAATGTTTTTTTTTATTTTAAGCGGAAGTGTCTTTGTACGACGAAGGGAGAAAGCAGGATCGAGTTTTATGCGTAAGTAAAATATTTACTATAAGGACTTTACGTGGTTTTTGCGTTCAATATATGTAACAATATGTATTCAATATTACGAAACAACATGTGTGTCTTTATGTAGAATTTTCAACTGGAGTGGTATTTATTTATGTAGCCCAAAAAATAAATAAAACCTCGAAAATTTGCATCAAGCTTAAGATTCCTTTCTAAGTACAATAGATTCTCTTGACACTAGGGCCTTTACAAAATCACTTCAGTTGGTCACAATTTCAAAAATTAAGTAAATTACAACAACAAGTCCCAGCACTAAAATCGCCAATTGCTTATCCTATAACAATTATAATACTCTTAAACATATTCAAAATATGAAAATTATGGATATAAATGTGTTTTATTCTGAATATCAAATATTCGGTAAAGTGCAGAGTACAACATTCGTAACATCTCTAAATTTTACCAAAAAGCAGCGATCCCGCTTTTTAATTGGCGAAGTATTAAGCATTTTACCAGACAGAGGGATATCGGCACATCGGCAACATATATAAGTGGCAGGCCACTAAACATTAAGTAGTGTCAAAAGAAATTCCATTTTGAAAGAACTCACCACCAGTAAGGAAGTAATATCCGGATATCTAGACATAGCCCGAAAGGTTGAGAAGATGATAAATTGTGCCCGGTGTGCTATTAACAGGTGTTCTATTAACAGGGACCGTTGCCAAGTTGTCAGTCTCGAGACATCCCTCATACACCTGCCTAGGAGAGAAGTAAATCTTCCGGTCACACAGGGTTTTTAAACAATGCCACCAGTCCCAGCTTGTCCAGTGTGACAAGAACTGTGTCAATTACCAGGAGCCATAACATGGGCGATATCTTCACAACCTGGGTGATATCGCCCATGATCTGATCTGTTTTTATTACTCGCTGTTAACAAAACAAACGTTGACAATACGAGAGTCCAACATGGTCACTATCCAGGCGCTGGCAAAAGTCTCTACGCTCACATTCACGAGGGAGTCCTGTAGCGCATTAGTTCTGATATTGTTAAAAGCTCCTTCTATATTCAAAAAGGATGCTCAGGTATACCGATTGCATTTCAAGAACCTCTCTACCACCCTTACAACCTCGGGAGGGCAGTTTTCGGCGAGCGGCCCTTGATATATGCATGTTAACTACCCGAGAGTTGTGGCGGTCTCTCTAGTTGTAGTCTTATACATCGATGAGTATGTCCAGAGTCATAAGGAGAAGAAGTGAGAGACTGATTGGTTTAAAGTCCTATACAGATTAGCGACCTTTCTTCAGCTGACAGGTATCTAGTTTAGGAGAGGCATGTGTGTATAACACCAACTCCTTGGCTGCTGATCAGACCCTTAGAACTCTGTAACATTATCGGTCTGCTGAGATAAAAAGTGTTGAAAGCTTTACGCGTTTCCTTCCGCAGCTCCAAAAACTCAGAACTCCACCAAGTAGTGAAACTTTTACTTACCCAAGTCTGAGGGCAAGATATTTTGAACGCCACATCTATGACTCTCTTCAGGACACCTACTGAGTCTTCGAGATTCTCAATCGTCCCATCGACTATTAGCCCGTTACAGAGCTTCCACTGAATATACAATTATGATCCAAAAAGGACCTCACATAGGACACTCTCCACTTTTCAGCCAGTACCCCAAAAATTACCTGAGATAAGTGTAACATCCAGAACATCGTCCCAACTCCAAGGAATATATAAATTAGGAAGTACAACAGATAGTTCTTCTGCAGGTTAAACTATCGTTCGGGAACGCAAACGACGAGACAAAAAATGTGAACATAGTGAATGCGGAAAAGCGTAACGGAAATCGGATAAATAAATATATTTTTTTTTAATAAAGAAATTTAAAATAAATAAAAATTTCAAAAAAGTCCCTTTTTCAAAAAAAAAACAGCAATTAAAAAAGTACCTTTTCCAAAATTTAGTACTTCTTTATGAATGTTTGCGAATGATAATTTTACCGGGAGAAGAACTATCTATTGCGCATGTTTGTACTTAGTGTATATATTCCCTGCTCTAATTTTCGTAACTCCTAAAAGTGGGGTGAGTACCAGAACTATATTAAGTTAGATTAGTAATGTTGAATGTATATTCAATAAAAGACTCACTCACCCAAGATGGTGTGCCTAGCATTGGCATCACAGCCCAGGATCAAAGTGTCATTTGTGCAATTATGGGCAATTATGATGTTGCGGCCACCTGTCAACCTTTGCTACCGTTACGTCTACAGAGCTAAATTTCGTACGTAGAATCTATATATATGTTCTTTTTAGCTATTAAACAGAATCTAGGCTAACCTTTAACTTTGATGTATAGTGTGTTGCACGGAACACTCTGAAACTTATTCTCCAGCAAACCATAGCCTAGGATTCCTGGACGATGCCTATGTCTAGGTCCTCCTCGGCTTGAAGAATCCCCAAGTGTAGTCTGCATATTTTCTAGTAACTAGTTAGCGTGGTCGAGTTTATTCTCCACGTTAACAGCATTCGGTCCCGATGGACGGAAAACCTTTACCTTGCCTTCCCTGATACCAAAGAAGAGCTTATTGCTTTTAGCGCGAGCTGACCAGCACATGGCTCATATTGTTGTATCTGCATGGATAACATACCGCTCATTCATTGGAATCCCAGGATTTTGAACCCAGAGGCACACCAGCAGTCTGTGACAGTCCATTGCCATTCTTGCTAACCAAATTCTGCAACTAGGTCTAAAGGGAATTTCTGCAGCGGGAATTAACTATAAAATAAGGCTAACCCATGAATTTCTGATTGTAGTAACCCCTTTGCGTAGACGAGGTACAGTATTAGCATTATCGGAGAGCACTTGGACCATCACGAGCTCAGGCAACTTGCCTTCAATGGCACTCCATTCCGTTACTCCAGACGTAGGCAACCCACCACTGACGTTTACAAGAACCATAAGCAAGTGATCCCTAACAACCTAGTTAAAGGGCCTTCAAGAACATGAAATAGGCTACACAACGGTTCTCATCTCGTGAACCTTTTTACGCTTCGGCGATTTGCTACTCTTAATATGTGAGCGATTCCGCTTCTCCCCATCAACTTTTTTCGAAGTAGTTGAGGAGCTAGGTGTGGTTCATGAACGGTCCTATTGAACGAGTTCATCGCTATTTTGTCAAGAACTCTAGAATATCTAGACCTCTACACGTCGCCTGAGGATTTCTTCTTCCCCTTACGTTTGAGCTGGTTGCCGGTAGGGAATGAGATATTGCATGAAATCTTTTCTGGTGAGACGCTAGAGTACTATGGAGTGTAAGCTCAGTGCATATTAGTAGACAACTGTCTCTTGACTTGAGGCGAATAGGTCATCCACAGACGAGGTGCCTAGCAACCCGTTATCTGCATTGTTTTTGTTGTTGATTTTTTATTGTTAGTCTTTTTCATTTCTGGTCCCACGACTAGGCAAGTATGGATATACACCATGCAGTAAAAAAAATTTACCACAAACTATCCCATATTTCATAGCAAGAATTTTACAGTTTGAATAATATAAATGCCACCCTAATAATCATATTTTAAATGAATGACTGAAATCGAAGGGGACGAGAAAAAGAAGATTACGTTAAAGTGCCGTAAATTGAGTGTGGAAAATGTAACACCTGAGTCTAAAGATGGTCTTGTTGCTCTTGTTGTCATTAAAGTATTAAGGACAACAACAACAGCAAGTGTAGCAGCAAATAATTACTGGGGTAAAGATTATTGGATTAAAAAAAAAAATCGGTGGTAAAAACATAATAAACAAATTAAGATGTTTATATACAACATTTTGCTTCAATGTACCAAAATTTGTTAAGTTAATAAAACTAAACGACTGCATTTCGTATTTGGAAGTCATATTAATGTTTAATATGATTTTAATTCCATTTTATTTTAATGATTTACTGTCATAGTGATGACAACAATTTAAGAAATTTGTTTGTGTTGTTCCCCCTTTAAACTGTTACTATTTTGATGGTGTTATTGCTATTTTGTAAATAGTCACACTTAGGAAAGAACTTAAGATTTTAACACGTGATCTTAATTCTTTTGGCAGACAATTGCCAATTATACAATAAAGAACAGTAGAGAAAATTGTACACATTTTTACAAACAAAAAAATTGTTACTCTGCCATTGATCACATGTTTTGATCTTGAATATGGCCGACTGGCTCAGTAGAAAAAACAAACCAGGATAGACCAACATTTTCATTAAAATACTTTTAAAATGTAAAATAATTGTAAGAATAGAGATCAAACGTTATATGATATCGTAAGACCCTGGATTTTATATTTTATTTCGATGCATAGCTTTTTAACAAGATATAACTACAATTCAAACTTTGAAATATTGACCTTTGCCATAGTTATCTTTCAGATTCCCATGAAAGTGAACTCAATACGTGTTTGGCTATCACAAACCCATTTCGATTTACTTATATAGCCTTCAAATTTTGTACGAGTCCATCAATTACAAATATAAGTAGTCGAACTCAAAATGGGCGGAATGGGATAAATGGGCGTGGTACAAAAAGCAAAAAACAAATAAGCATTAAAATAAATTATCACATTCAAGACTTTTTGCAAGGTTATTAAATAATGTTGTTCAAAAATTGTTTTAGCGTTCCTCATAGTCCTAGAATAAAGGCGATAGAAGGACAAAGAGGCGTTGGGCTTCCCATGAAATTACAAATTTTAAAATGATTTACTAATGTGAATTTATTTTTTAATTATATATTTGCGTAAAAAAATTTTCTTGATTTAAAGAATTTACAATTAAAATTTGAAGGCAAAGCTAGTAATCATATAATTACATATTATATGCTATTACCCTAACCGAGCACTAGCTACTATGGCCTTCGGCGCGTTGTAGCGAAAACAGACCAATGCCTCTGGTGGGTATCAAACCCACGACCCCCCGCACTGATAAGCCAGCACGCTACCAACTATCCTACCAGGGCGCACTAAATTCAGATTACTTTTATTGAAATATTGTAGTCTAAAACCGTTATAAAGAGGGCAGATACCAATAAAATTAAAAGTGTTTTCCGTTGCGTCTAAATTACAAAGTGTGCACAACCAGACTGATGAAGCTCTAAAAGGTTTAGCGTTTATATCTAGAAGGCCTCCTCTTACTCTTATCAATAGACTTATAGCACGAGCAGGAAGATTCGAGGTTGTAATTTGTATCAAAGATTGGTTTAAATGAGGATATATATCATGAAATTGAGAACTTCTTGCATCTGCTATAAGGTTTTCTTTTTCATAAACTTTAACCAGGGACACAATTGCTTTGTGGTATTTGCAAAGTTGATCTGAACTATTTGCTGGCACAAAGTTTATTGTGTCACAGAGGTTATCCCAATCCTCAGCCCAAAAGTATGTTTAGCAATTATTATTTCCGCAAGCTTGCGATACAATCTATTAATATGCATGATGTAATCAAAATTCAGTTTTAACGTATCAAGATGTAGAGAGTTTAAATCAGTTTCCAGAAGAAACATGTAGTTAAGAGTGTTGCTAGGCAAAGATAACATCTTTTTAATAAAAAATCTTAATAACTTTTCAACTACATCATATTTTTTGTAACCCCATATTTGGGCTCCGTAAAACATTATTGAGCGGGAAGCAGCTGTGAAGATTTTCAGTTTATTTTTATTATATACTTTAGGATGGTTTATATATTTAGAGCAAGTAGGAGAAATCGCCATTTTTGATGTTGTTAGCTTGTTTTCCAGATGTTTGTTAAAAGACAAATTATAACACAAGTCCATACCAAGATATTTGTATGAGTTGACAATTTCAATTTCATCTTCTCCATAAATCCAGTTTAAATGATTAGATATTATTGTTCCGCTACGAAAAGCTAAAACTTTAGATTTAGTAAGGTTGACTTTTAAATGCCACAAGTTACTGTACGCAAGAAGAGAATCTGTCATGGTTTGGAGACCACTAGGCGAGTCGGACAGCAAGACAATGTCGTCAGCATAGAGAAGAATTTTGACTGTGATATTATCTAGCAGTTACTCCACCAGGCAAAATATCGGCTAAGTCGTTAAGGTATAAGGCAAATAAAACTGGGTTTAATATGCATCCTTGTTTGACACCAAGATTTACATTGAATGAGTTGGAGTACGAGTTTCCGCAAAATATTTGATTGGAAGTGTTTTCAAAAGGGTGTTGAAGTATTCGTATTATTTTTGATGACAATCCCAAAATGATAGTTTTTAGAACAAGGAATTCCTTGGAATCATATCAAAAGCGCAAGAAAAATCGACAAAGAGAGCATAAGTGTTTTTGCCATTCAGCTTGTTTAAATGAATAATATTAATGAGATTAAAAACATTATCTACAGTTGAATAGTGTTTTCTAAATCCAGCTTGGTATTCCTTTAAAATGTTATTCTTGTTAACCCAATCAGTTATACGATTCAGAAGGATATTATTAAAATTTTTACAAAATGTATCAATTAGAGACAGTCCGCGATAATTGGAAGGGCAGTTTGGATCTCCTTTTTTAGTAGAGGAATAAGAATTATTATTACGTTTAAGACAGATAACATTTCCCTAACAAAATTAACTAGAGCATGTTTAAAAAACTCGTAGCTCATACCATCCTGGCCAGGTGATTTGTTGTCCTTTAGGCACTTCAAAACAGAAACAAGTTCAAATAATTCAATTGGAGAATCAAGAAATGCATCTATATTATAAGGCAAACACCAGTCAAATGTATTTATGGGATTTGAATTTTGTAAAATACCACTAAAATGTTGTAAAAAATCATCAGCACTTAAATTACCACGTGCGAAATGAGAACGAGATTGCAAATCATTGGATAATTTACACCACTCTTTACTGAAACTTATTTTGTTCAATTGTTTTAAATTAAAATTGCATTATTGAAGTTTACTTGCTCGACACACATTCAAATATTTAATTTTGGATGAATTATACTTAAATTTATTGGTGTTTGTGTGTTCTTTTCTGTACTTTTTAAGTTTCTTCAGCATTGATTTGCTATGACGGTCACAGTTCCAATTGAACCACTTTTGCTTAGGCTCAAAATAGAATTTGTTTGTTTTTCACATTAGCATTCAGAATTTTGTTTTTTATATCTAAAACCAAGGCATCCACTGGATTATTTTGATTTAAAGGGAGAGAGCAAGAGAGTTGGTTAAGATTTTCAACATATTTGGCAGAAAAATTTGTATTCCAGCGTCAAGAACTCTCTGAGTTAGAAGGGGTCAAAATTTGACATTTTGGCCAAAGAGGTGTTATTTTCTCATCCATGTAACTTATTACCTATTGTTGTAAGCTAAATTTGTATTAATTAGTTTAGATAGCTATTTCTTCAATCTTTGGAAAAAAAACATATATAAAAAAAAAAAAAATTAAATTTTTTTAACTATTTTTTTTCAAAATCAGAAACTTTTTTGACTTTATTTTCAAAATATGCCCACTGTTTTTTTTTTTTTTTTGCTCAAAAGAAAGCTTAGGTCTTCTCCTTTAAGAGCTTTTTGGGTCGCTTAGTGGGATGCAAATGGGATATCTATCAAAATAAATGTTTTGTAACTCAAGACAAAGGTTTTTCAATTTTTAGCATATGCACTATTTTGAATTTTTTCCTATTTGTGTGTAAGTGTTTCTAAAACCTTAAAAATAAAAATTCTACTGAGAAACTAGACAAATTAGCCTTTCCAACTGGTATGTAACATACCTAACTAAAATTTCATACACTCGATACTGTAATACCCACAATATGTTAAACCTCCAACATTTTTCCAAACCCAACATTTGTTTGTTTCTACCTTACGTTGCGGCTTTTTTTGTCAATCCTATAGCTAGTTTTGAGCGCACGTATTATACAGTTTGAAAGTCGTTAAAAAATTAAATACATATCGGCGACAGCTTTAGTATATCGAACTGTTATGATCTTATTTTAAATACCGTACAAATGACATAATTGGAATTCACAGTTTAATCGCTGCAATATTTCTGATATTTCACAAATATTATTTGAATTTTGGTATAATTATATCCGAAAAATGAGAACATCTAATTGTATCTTATTAGATCTAATCTGATATTGATGAAATTAAATATATGGTGATACAATTGTATCCAAATTTTTTCCTCATCCAAATGTATCCAATTATATAGTGTGATACATTTATATCCAATTAGATATGATTGTATACAAATATATGCAAATACATATGTCATATCAAAGATCGCTATGTAATTAAATATTTTTACATATTGCACCATATAAAGTGTAGTATAAGATATATTTATTTGAACATGTTTAACAGCATCATGTTACATTTACATATTTGAGATATAATTTCATATCATTTTATACGAATATATATTGCAATATATCATTATAAATATTGGGAAGTTTAAACTTCAAAAATCATGCTATATTTCAACGATACCAATTTATCTGTGAATTCCTTCATATTGTTAGCTTGAAAATCAAACTATTTATCTTGGCCCATTAAATAAATAGTTCACATCTTGGAAAACGATTAATAAATGTTTTAAAACTTTAGTCATTTCTTCCATAGAGTTTTGATTTTATTTTGTTCATTATCATTTTTTGATTAAATTTTCTCATTTTTTTTTTTTGTAATTATTCCTTTTATTCGATTAATCGTCATAATTTTTTCGTTATTCGAAAAACATGTTTTTTAAGTTGTTCGTTCGTATTCTCGTCTTGTTCGTTCGATTAATCGAATAATTTGTATTCAAGTGACAATCCTAGTGTTTACTAACCTTTACAACCATCGCCCTTAAACTTGTACACACCAGTCTCCAAATAATTGTACTTAAACGAAAAAAGGCATCCATTAAATGATGATGATAATAATAATTGTAACTCATTTCTGGGTGCTACATGGACAATTTCAATTTCTCATCACTGATCTTGTTTTAACTTTTGTAATTGGTATTTGGTATTGGCTGAACATGAAAATAGAAACTCAAATGGAAAATAAATCAAATGTAAAAAGCGCCATTTTATGAAAGACATGCCTTCTAAACGTGTATCTGTATTTGCTCAAGTTTTGTTCTTTTCTTCATTTCTGCACTTTAATTTGATTTGCTTCGTTCGTTACTATCAGGCGCCAGACGATGTTATGATCTTTTATTGAATGTAGCTACACCAGACATGGGCGGCGTCAATTACATTTCACAATCATTCACTTGTGAAATTTGTCATATAATTAATAATTTCAGACCTTGTTGGCTTTAAACGATTTCTTGTAAAATTTTAAATTTTGTTAATACCAGACATGGGACATAATACCAATATTTGTGTATTTAACTACAGGCCAATTACTTTTTTAATTGGGTGTAATTGAGTAATTGCTTTGTAATTAATTACCCATAAGTTGTTACTAATCCCCATGTTGGGTATTAAAAATTTTACAAATTTTCTAACGCCCTGTTTCTAGAACACGTTTTGCTTCACGTTCGTCTAAAAACAATAACAAAATACATACAATGCAAAAACAAAATACACGTAGTCACCCGTTCGTGTAGAGACGAACGTGTTGTAGAAACTAGGGGTAAGTAACTTTTTAAGCCTACAAGTGTGAGCGTAGGTCTGAAATTATTACTGATATTTAAATATTTCACTAGCGAATGATTGTGAAAGCCAATTAACGCCGCCCATGTCTGAGCTACAGAGTCGTAGTGTTCTTCGTTTTTTTGTGTGGTTTTTCTTTTTAACATTTTTACTTCAAAGTGGCTAACAATTGCAATTGTAACATGTCATAGAAATAATGAAGTATGCGCTACATTTTTGGAATTATTTAATGTTTGATTTTTGTAAAAGGAAAATTGTAATTTAGTTTTAGAAAAGAGACCGAAAAATTTTAAAGTCTAACTACACTCTAAAAAATGTTAGTAATTTTACTACTATAAAATTGGTAAATTTTTGTGTAATAAATGGTGAGCTTTTGGATATGATTTAAAAAAAAAAAACATACAAAATTTAGAGAAATGTATGAAATCTTTATTTGAGTCAATAGAACGATCTATATAATTCAATGTTTAAAGATGAATTCATGTAAATGTTGACCGCGGATACGCCTCAAATGGTGCATACACTGGGTCCAATTTTGGCATACTCTCTCCAACATATCAGCCGGTATCTCACGAATAAACACTTCAATATTGACTTCCAGTGCGTCAACCGTTGCGGGCTTGTCCCTATAGACTAGAGCCTTAACATAGCCCCAAAAAAAATAGTCTAAATGCGTTAAATCGCACTATCTAGGCGGCCAATTGACCGGTCCCCAACGTGAAATAAACTGTTCACAGAACTGGGCTCACAATTGGGACATTGTTTCGCGTGCTAAGTGGCGTGTAACACCGTCTTGTTGGAACCATATGTCACCCAAGTTCAGATCTTCCATTTGGGGCAAAAAAAAAAATTGTAATCATCGCACGGTAGCGCTCGCCATTTACAGTAACGTTCCTGCCTTTGGCCCATAATCCACACCAAACAGTGCATTTTTCGGGATTTATTGGCAGTTCGAGCAATGCTTCTGGCTGCTCTTCACACCAAATATGGCAGTTTTGCTTGTTCACGTCTCCATTCAACCAGAAATGAACTATTTTCCGATAAAAAAGTGGATCTTCATTCAACTTTACCAGCTCCCATTCACCAAAAGTTAGCCGTTGTGGTAGGTCGTGTTGCTTCAATTCTTGCACCAGCTGTATTTTAAAAGGTTTTACACCCAAATCCTTCCGCAAAAATTTCCACGTAGCGGAGTAACAGAGTCGCAATTGCTGCGAACGGCGCCGAATCGATAATTCAAGGTCATTAGCAACACTCACGGATACAGCTGCGATATTTTCCTCAGTGCGTATTCTACGTATGCAGGCTGGTGGTTTAATATCCAATAATGTAAATTTGTTGCGAAATTTAGTCACAAGATTCCGAATAGCCGCCTCAGAAGGTCGCCCAAACTGACCATAACATGGAAGAAGTGCACGATGCACTTTCTTAGCCGAGCATGGATTTTGATAATAAAATTCATTAATCTGCACGCGTTGTTCGTTTGTAAGTCGATTCATGGTTAAATTATAGAAATTGTTGAAGAACTTATCGAGTGGAGTGGTATGAATTTCGTTGCAAAATATCGTTTGAGTTTTAAACAATTTTAACTATATTAACCATTAATAGTAGTAAATTATTGCATCTGCATCCAATCAACAGTTGTTTTTTTAGCTTTAGACTTACCACCTTCTACCAATAATCTCACATTCAAATTCTTACACTTTTCCCAAATTCATCTCGTAAGGTAATATTTTTTTAAAAGTTTTGCGACCATTTCCTGCTCTTGATATTTTTTTCCAAATAATTCCTAATATTTCTGTTCAGTTCCGAATCATTCCGAAACCATCATAACTCGTTTTTCCTTGCCATATAATTTTGCCTGAGTATTGTTGATGAATGTGTCTGCTAAGATTTAAAATACGTCCCGTTCCAATACAACATGATTTGGCGAAATCTACTTCCAGAAATATGTATGTCCGCTGGTAGTGAAATTTATTTATATGATCAAAATTATATCCAAAAATTCAGTTAAATCAATTGGAAGTGAGAGTAGGTTGATTTTCTTGATGGATTGTCAATATCCATATTTTCAACAGCCTCAACTTCTAAAGTTCTTAATTTGATGTTCGATTTGGTTTCGAACTTTGTTTCTCGTATTTACGATCAACATGTCCCAACACATCCCACAGCTGCTTTATAAGATTCCAAATAAAACCATCTTTTTGTTTTTCGAATTGTCAGAACAATTATAATTTTATTATTCTTGATTATTTTTTTTTTTTGAAAATAGTGCTTATAATATGTTCTATCGGATCAAATTTTATCACATATCTAATTTATATATAATTTAATATAATTTGATGATGCTCCACTTAATTTTTTTTTTAATATGGTAAAATAAAAATTTAAAACTTAGTTTTTTAGTGTTTTTCAAACTACACTCAAAAAAATAAGTTAGTAGAAAAGTTAGTAAAACATCTTGTAAATCAGGTATACTATATTTCAGCAAATTTTTTGCTAAAATTATGATTTGAACTAAAATTTTAGTTATACTTATTCAGCACTTAACTTTTTTGACATAATATTTTACTAATTTATTTTGCTAAAACAATTGCGTTGATTAGCACATCAATAGTTTGAACGACAACTAGGCTGAAAGATGTACGCAGAATGAATTAGATGTCGCGGCATATCACGATGTAGTAGTGACGAGGAAAATTATACTAAAAAGTACAACTCTAGTAAGACATAATAAAAAATCAACCATGGAAGATTTTTGTATCTGTTTTTCATACATAAAACAAAATTGTGGATTAAAACAACTTAGATTTTGCGTCGTCACCGGCTTGTGAAAGTAATTGTCTATTAATTAAATAAAAGACAAAATAAAATATTTAAATTTAATAAAGATTAAATGTGTATTTGTAAACTAAATGTTTATATATATTAATAATCTTGTGTGGTCAAATTGCAAACAAATATGCAATAGGTAGACAGACTAAAACGAAAGACAAAGACATACATCTTAGGTAGATTTTTCTGTTTCCTTTTTCTTATTCCAATAATTTGTTATTTTTTCGTTTCGTTTCTATAATTCTCTGCGGCATTTGCGTTCCTTTAAAATATAGCATCATTTAGACAACCACTGATGTAAGTAGTTCAACGATAAAATCGTTTATGTTATATATAATTATTTCTATTGCCTTTAGATATTACATTAATTTATATCGTCAATTTGGGAGTATGAACATTTTTATATTTTGTAACGTATTGAAAATTATTTTAAAAAGAATCACAACAATATGTTTTATAATTTTCAGCAAATAAATTAACTAAAGTATAATTTTTCTACAAATTTTTTTAGTTTTTTTCAGTCTACTAATATTCAGCAAAAAATTAATTAATTTGTAGCAAGGGTTTTTTAATTTCTAATCTACTAAGTGTTAGCAAAACTTTTGCTGAATCTACTAATTTTATTGCTAAAAATCAGCTCGCCGTTTTTTAGCAAAAGATTTTGCTGACATTAGCAGTTTTTTTGCAAGCACCCTCTTGACTAAAATTTTGCTGACTCAGCAATATTTTTTGCTGACTTTACTAACTTTTTTATTTGATTGTACTAAGCAAGTCGATTTTCCACAAGTCGATTTTCATTTCCATTGAAGCAAGTGTCAGTTAAATATTTTGCTGAATTTATTATTTCTTTTTGCTAAAAATCAGCTCACTATAATAGTAAAATCCAAATAACCGGTTGCAGAATAGCTTATACCGTATTACAACAGGTTCTAATTTCTGTTCTACAACTGGTTCTGTTTATATGGAGTTTGTCCTATTTGCAATAGGTTCTTTACATCCAAACAAGAACAGGTTGCCTTAGAACGGGTTCCAGAACCAGTTATAGAACTGGTTCGTATACATTTACACCTCACTAGAACTGGTTCTAGTGGAACCTGTTCTAGAACCGGTTCCATGCAACCGGTGGTAAAAGAAGTTGTTCTAGAAGAGGTTCAGAGGTAATCTGTTCTAAAAAATTTTGCTGGGAATTAATTTACCTAAAGGTAATATTGGAAATTATGAGGAACCACCAAAAGCGCACCATTTATTTCTCATTCTTACATCCTTAATGTGAATTGGGTTGGTGGCTGAAAAGTTAAGTGTTTATTATGTTTCTCTAATATATCCGACATTCAGCGAAATCGGTGAGGGGCTCCGATACAATCAAACCTAACATATTCCTGATGTAATTCGATTTTTTGTTTAAATGGAACATACAAATACTTTTTCAATATATATTTATTTAATAATTTTACCAGTTTATAAATTAATACAATATCTATATCTTATACAAGGTATATATTTAAATGACAGTATGAAATATAGAAAATGAAAATGTTGTATCTAGTAGTAGTTGAAGTAGTACTTGTTCATTTGTATGAGAATTGAAATTATTTTGCTAAGATGCAATAATTCATTTGCATACTTGGCTACCATTCCATGTCTTTGGCATAACACAGGATGAGAAGATTTGTTTTAAAGTTGGTTGGTTGGTTGGCTGGTTGTCCGAATAAATTGTTGGTAGAATGTCTGGTTGGTTGTTGTTGGTAAGACGTCATAGATGACGACGATGACAATAACAACAACAAAAACAGCACATGACAGTTTGTAAGAACTTGAAATGCAACTGAAAGATACAATCACAATCAATGATTGCATAAAGGCATTCTCACACATACACACAAGGAATAGAAGATTAACATATACATACATACACTCCATACATCAAATACATTCATATGTAACATTTTTAGAAACATAGATACACAATAAAAAGTAGAAATATAACAATTTAGAATAAAGATTTTTCTAACTCGTTTTTCTATGTCCCATTTTGAGTTTTCACCATTTTAGGAAAACCTGCAGGACGATTTTAACAAAACTTCCCGATGAAAAGTTTCTATATACTCATATACAACTTATTACAATATATGTTCATATCTTAAACTTAGTTTATAAACAATTAATAATATGGCGTAATATATCATCATATATCATTGTATCGTATGTTATATATAATCACATATTGTATATCTGATCATATGAAATAGATATAGAAATATATGTGACCATATATGATAATATGTATATATAATTACATATGGAAAAATATATCGTTATACATAAATATTACAGTTCATCAGAAAATTATAAAGTTTCTTTGTTTTTGGGATATCATCATTTTTTAAAATTTTTTGGCATCAATAAAAAAATGGCGTTATTTTTTTCAATTGTAACTCTTTCCGTTGATTTAGGGCAATTTTTCTGCAGAGCAAACAAAGCTGTATGTATATGAAATTTGATTTCACCTTTCGATTCTACACCAAAAATTATTTAAAAAAAACTTTTTCCCCGTTTTTAAAGTGCACCATTTAGGAAATATAGTGGTCGGAAAAATCTATCAAAAAGCATTGTTAGCTGATAAAAATGGTGCAAACATTTTCGCTTTATAGTAACCGAGTTAAAAGTTATTGAGTTTTCAAAATGTTGTCTTTACAGGAATGCAATATTTAATTTGACTTACAACTTTTTAACAGGCCGCGACATATTGAACATTTTGGTGGCACTTTTCTTAGCTCAAAATACTTTTTCACTACGTGTGCTAAAAAAAATATTTTTAATATTTTTTTACAAATTTGATACCTTAATAACTTTTTAGCGGTTCGCAATATGTCAAAAATTGTTCTCAGTTGGTACTCTCTACTGATTAATCGGTGCACTTTAAAAACCGGGAAAAAAGTTTTTTTCCCAATAATTTTTGACGTAGAATAGAATGTCAGGTTCACATTACATATGAATTATCACTTTTTTGCTCTGTAGTAAAAGGAGCCCTAAATTTGCGTTTTTGGCCCCACGTGCCAGTGGAAGGAGTTGAAATTTAAAAAAAATAATAATAACGAAATTTTTGTTTTATTGATGAAAAACCCGTAAAAAAGCTATGGTATCCTAAAATCAAATTTTTGTGACAAACTCTAATAAAAATATAAAAAATATATATTAAATGAAAATAATTCTATCACTTTTAAATATTTTTTTTACACCGTTAATAATTGGAATATAAATGAGTTTCAAAATTTACTGCAAAAAACATGAAAAACTACGGTTTTTTGTTTTGTAATGATTTTTAATATGTTTATTAAAGTACACACAGAGGAAAATTTAGCAATTTGCCAATTAAAATTCGGTTACTACGACTCGATTATTACGAATTTCAGTCGGTTGCTACAACTGAACATTAGTTGTCGCAACAAAGTTCGGTTAATTGAACAGAATTTTAGTTGCAACACCCAAAATATTCAGAAATCGAATGAAAATATCGTTGTTTATATGTTGTTAGCATTACTATACACTTTTCAATTCGGTTGGCACTATATTTCTCTGTGAGTACTTAAAAACAAACGAACATATAGACCAAAGGAGAGCCCTGGTACTTAACATCTGTTAAATTTTATATGAAAACTGTTTTTAAGAGAAACAGTTTATAGAGGTTTTTTTAATGCATATTTTTTAGTATATATATAAAAAATTTCGTGTTAGTTATGCAGAAAAAAAAACACAAATTAAATTTAAAATTTCTTTAAAATTGCTTAAAAGCATAAAAATTAGTAAATTAAAATTCCACTGTTGACATATTTTTTTCAAAACTCTCTTAAGTTCAGGTTTTTAGAAGCACGCAGAGAAGAAATATGGTTGCAATATAATTGCGGCCACAAAACTATGTTTTCTACAGCAATAAATGGTTGTTTCAATTAAACTATTATTGTATCAATCATATTTCACCAATAATATGGTTGCTTTTATAATGTTCTAGTAAAAATTTCTCTTTTTTTTTAGTTATCATATTATTGTATTGTCTACAATCAGTATTTATTATCATATTCGCTATCTAACTGCAGCCATATTAGAGTTGCGCCAACTATAAGATTATTAGTCGGTTTTATTATGAGCGTCTTCGCTCTTTTAGTTTATTCTTGGTTGAGATTTTGTGAAAAGAAGTTGTGAGAAACAGTCAGCCTCAACAAATTAAATAATATTAAACAAAAATACATTAAAAATAGACAAACAACGTAGTGGTCGTAATTGTTATTGTGATTTGTTTGTGGAAGAATGAATAAATTGTAGTCTCAACTCGGTCTGCCCTGGAAGTCTAGGCAACTGTTTAATTGTCGCGCACTTCTTAAATAAGGTTATTGTTTATTATATGGACATAACAGTGTTACGAATTAAGCATAAATTGATATAAAAAAAGTGCTTTATTTTTTAATTGTTTGTAAAAAATATTGTTAAAGAAAAAAAAAAAAAATGTGAAAGAAAAATTTAAACAAAATGCACATGCTTTTAAGTATGTAGTACGAAATAATCATAATATTTGCAATAATCATAACATGGTAATAAATGATGACGAAATTCGTGTCCATGATCATAGTATGATAACTAGGACTAAGTTTATTTAAATATGTGAATTATTAAATAAATATACTATTAAAAAACATGCACATCTTCTTAATCCAGCTTCAATAAAATGCTGGCAGAATAATGTAGGGCTCATATTATGATAATTCATACAAATTTCCAGAACCATAATATAATATTGGGATATATTTGGAACCATAATATGGTAATCTAATTATCATATTTTGATACAGAAGCAGATAACAGTATGGTTGTCACAACCATAGTAACATGGTTGTCGCAATCATAAATTCAAAAATGTATGATGTTCTTCGAGTATGGTTCCCTCAACCATGTTTTTTCTTTGCATGAGAGCGCTTGTTTAAGCAAATGAACAGTCAACTGCTTAATTCCATTATAATCACTTTACTTTCTACCACTGTTCTTGTTTTGTAGCTAAAAAATTGTTGTTTTGAACAATCTGAAATTGCAGAAGTACTAAATAGGAAAATTTATCTTTCATAAAGCAAATACCGTATTGATCCATAATACCGACCGTATAGTTATTATTTTTACTTATTTTGTATAACAAGAACGAGTAAAGTTTGCTGTGTATTTTTGATCTTGAAAAAAATTTGTAAGTCTTCTACCTTTTTTTTTACCTACCCGGTTAAAAAATAATTTATATTTTTCTATCTATATCCACTTATACAATTTAATATGATTATGTATTTACCACATACAGTTTTATATTGTAGCATACATATATTATTTAATATTGCTTATATGGCTAACAATGATCAGCATATAAACATATGTAACCATGTCAAATTATGCGAATTTCTATAAGATTGGATTAGTGACATAAAATGAGATGAGACAAAACTTCCGATACAATCGAATCAATTGATATATTTTTATATCTAGTTTTATATTATTTTATCCAATTATACCAAACCAATTTCAGCATCTAATTATATTTGATTCAACAAATTATTTTCAAGCGGGTAGCGTCTTAAATTTATTATATGTTCCAACTTCACGTTCAGAAAAAGCATACATTTTTAGATTAAACATAATTTTTTTAAATTAATATTTATTTGTTTTATAAATGAATTACAAGTACTACTTAATTAGATTTAAATAAAAAGTACTGATCTCTAAAACATTTTAATTTTTTTTTTTTATTTTTTAATTAAAAAAAATTAATAGATAAAATTGTATCACTTGATCATATTTGATAGACCCATTTTTTGGATCAAGCTAAAGGGTGTTTTTTATAGAGGTATATAACTCTGATATGGAATAAAACAAAACAGTCAGTTTTTCTGGATGTAACGGTGTCTCAACATACACTTAAGGATTATCATCACTCCAAATATGGCAGTTTTGTTTATTGACCTATCCATTTATCCAAAAGAGAGCTTCATCGCTAAACAAAATTCGGAAAATTCGTGCGCGATACGTATTTCGAACAGAACCATGATTTTCAAAATAAATTTGAACAATTTAGAAGCGTTGTTTACAAGTCAGTCTATTCGTGTTGAAATGCCACACTAAACTAAACATAAATCCCTGGACACCTGACAAAATGGCATCCAGTTGTTTTGCCAACTTAAAGTTATATACCTGTATAAAAACACCCTTTATATACTAACATGGATTAAGCACACTTTAACACACAAGGTAAAGCTAAATTTAGACAATTCTTAGTACTTAGAGTATTTTTAATTAATTTTTGATCTTTTTTTACATTTTTGTATTAAAAATATCATTTGGGGGAGCGGGCGGGGGTGTATAAGCCCCCCCTCACAACCGCGCCTGATATATACATAGAAATATATCATTTCAAATGTATTTCCAGCGTCAAAAGTATTTTCCAGCGTCAAAAGGAATAGCATTTTTTATGCAATTTATTTTAAAAATGCATTTTTCTAAAATTTGGCAAGCTCGATTTAAAAAAAAAACTATTGCAATAAAATCGTGTGACTTATCATATTTTTGCACTGAACCCTTCACAAATTATTTTCAATTTATAACGAGCTTTCAACCTCCATATATTTAAAAAATAAACCAAATCAAACATATTAGCTAGGTTGATACTAGTATTTCGATTTGACTAAAGATCTCAACAGAACCCAAAGTTTTAGAAAAGCTATAGCCTCCCTACTAAGCAGAGCTTTAACAAAAAACCTATTAATCATCAATTTTGCTCCATTCTTGTCTTCTTAGTAATCAAACTCGTGGTTAGGGTCGTTTCCTAACAAGCAGCATGACGTTACTAAACTTGTTATATTTATATAAAAATTAGGGGTGTGACGAAAATTGAAAACGATTAGTTTTTCAATCCAAAATATTTAATTTTTCCAATATAAAATTGGACTCGATGTTCTTATACATCGCTTTGCATTAATCAAAACTTTGGTAATAAAAATCATTTTTATAAAACGAATCATAAAGTATTAAGCATCGAAAACCGGAATATTTAATAGATGTTTAAGAATTTGAAATATTCTCTGATAGGTTTTGAGTTTTAAAAGATTTAAATTGCAACTAATGTTTTCAAAATTTCAAATAAAAAAATTAAAATTTCAATAAAAAGAAAAAATGTATTTTCACAATTTTATGAAATGATGAAGGGTTATGAAACATCAGTCATAAATTTTTGTGAAACTTTTCATTATATTTATGAAAACTTTATAAATATGAGAAATAAATTCATGACAAAAAATTTATGAAACAATATCATCAGTTTGATGAAACTTTTTTTCCCTGAGTGTAGTAACTCCATTTTGTATTGATTTCGATCTGAAAAATAAAATCAATAAAATAAAACGCTTGTACGTTTACAATTATTTTTTTTTAATTTGATGACTTTTATATGGCCATCACTTCTTTAGGTGAAGCCTTTTCAACACTGATAGAATTATCTTTCATGATAATAAAGACACAATTTCATAGACACAATTTTTTCCTAAATCCAAGAAATTTTATTAATTTTTGAAAATTTTTTTTAAACTTTTTTCATAAAATTTCATAGTTTCATAAAAAAATTCTTTCAGTTTCATAAAATACCTCTTCATAAATTTATCGAAATTTTCTTTTGAGTATGAAATTATTTCAGAGCCTTAATTTTTTTTTATTTTCATAAAATTTTATTAGTTCATTAATTTTTATAAATTTAAAAATTTAGTTTTGAGATTTAATTCTCGAGTGTTCGACATATTATATAAAGTGCTTTAAAAATAGAGCCTTTTATAAATTCATTGGCTTAGTTCTAATGTATTTTTCAAGACATTCATGAAGATTTTTATTAATTAAAGAAGTTTTTAATATTAAAAAAAATGTATGAAACTGTTTCATAAATTCGTTAAACGCTTCATTTTCGGAATGATTCATTAGTTTTATGAAGATTTTCATTAACAGGGACTTTAATGAAACCAGTTTTATAAATTCTATGAAAAGTTTCAATGGACGAGTTCCAGTGACAATTTATATTAAAACTGTAAAGAAATTCAAAAGTCAGTATCTAGGAAACAAAATATGTAAATAATAAAATAAAAATAATAGTAATTAAAACGGTAAGTTACCCTATGGTGAATGGGACCGATCCTGCGTGTGCCACAGGATCGGTCTCTTCGTGCCAGAGACCGGTCCTCTGCTAAACCCTACCCTATGTAAACAACTGGCAACTTTAACATGGGCTTGTCATAGAAGGGGGTCATTTGTCCTGCTTTAAACCACATAGTGGCATGCCACAGGACTAACCAAAGATGGGCATAAAAATAAACGCAAACTAAACAGCTTCCAATGGGTAAAATTCTGGCCAACTGGCTTTTTCTTGTTAATAAGCATTCTGGTTAAGTGTTATGTTCTCCCTTTACCAGTCACAGGATTGGTAATTTTAGGACAGTTGACACTGCTTAACCGACTTCAGTATTAAATTATACCAGTCCTGTGATAAGTCCTTCTTTAGCCAGTCACTTTTAGGTCAATTGACTCCTCATTCCCCATAGGGTATTAAAACATGTTAGTTAAATTCTTCATGTATTAATAAAATATTACTATTCTTCTTTTAGAAAAAACATTTTTTTTACTTATTTTACCGTCTTTTAACGGTTGTTTTTACTAAATTTTAGTTGTTTTTTGATTAGTTAAAAATTACTACACTTTTAGTCATTTTTAAAAAAACACGGTCATTTAATTTGGAATTTCATTTCATTTGTACCCACATAATTCCCTAAGTGTAAGAATCTATTGTAGTCTATATATTAGTTAATACTGCAACAATTTTAACAATTTCAGGTCTTCAGTTTTTGAATATCCAAAAACTAGATGAACTATAACTACTGCATTTTAAAATGACTGCAATTGAGTAGTTCAAGTATTTACATGTACATTAGAGTGCCTCATTTTGAGGCTTTTTAAAAAAATACAAGATGTAACAAAGATTTGGTTAAATATAAAAAGTCTTTAAAAATTCTACGGTTCTGCATTAAAAAATTATTAAAAACAGCTTCTATACTCGATATAATAAGGATTTTATGTAATTTTTTTGATGTTTTTTTAATGCAATTTGTATATCAAATTTAAAAAATCTCATAGTTTTCATTTTGACCACAAATTCGGATAGTGTTGGCATCCGCTCATAATTTCAATATAATAATATTTCCTAATGTTCAAGGATGTGTTTAGGATTCTTTAAGGATTTAGAAAATTCTCATTTTTAAGATGAATGCCCCTAGCTTTAACCGCAGTTTATAGATTTGAATTGTTTCAGCGTAACGCTTAAAATAGAGATTTCGACGAATGATAATATCTTGTATCAAACATGCAAAACCGTTCAATATTTCCTGCAATATTTGCAAAACAAATTAAAAATTTGTAAAAAAAAATATAACATATTTTTAAAATAACAAACATTAGGTTGTATAAAACAAAAAATATAGTAAGTTTTTATTAAAAACTGAATTTTATACATACAATTATTAGGCACTGTTAGGCACTATAAAATAATCCCCAAGTGAAAAAACGCCCAAATAGAAAATGAAATAAACCATAATGAAATAGTACCCAAAATAAGATGAAATAACCCAGAAAGGAAAAAATTAAATAATATCCAAATAAAATTAAATAACCCCCAAGAAGAAAATTAAATAATCCCCAAAGTTTGGTATTTATTTCGTAACGAAATAAAATGAAGTAATGTGAAAATATGAAGCAAAGCGCAGCAGGCAAACATTTGGTAACAAAAATCGCAGCGAATTTTTGCTACCACATTTTTCCTTTTACAAAAAAAAAATAAATGTGCTATCAAAAATAGTTGAATGAAGGCAAACATTTGGTAACATATCTAAAAAACATCATTTGGTAACATACAATTAAAAAAAATACGTTAGTAGAAAAGTTAGTAAAACGTCTTGTAAATCAGGTATACTATTTTTCAGCAAATGTTTTGCTACAATTATGTTTTCAGCTAAAATTTTAGTTAGACTTATTCAGCACTTAACTGTTTTGAACTAATGTTTTACTAATATTTTACTAATGTTTTACTAAATTATTTTGCTAAAAAAATTGTGCTGATAAGCAAATTTAAAGTGTGTACGACAAAAAGATTGAAAAATATACTCAGAATGAGTTGAATGTCGCGGCATGCCAAGATGAAGTAGTGACAGGGAAAATAATACTTAAAAGTACAACTCTAGTAAGACATAAAACAAAATCAACCATGGAAGATTTTTGTATCTGTTTTTCATACATAAAACAAAATTGTGGATTGAAACAACTAAAGTAAATGTCTATTAAATAAATAAAAGACAAACTAAAATATTTAAATTTAATAAAGATTAAATGTGCATTTGTAAACTAAATGTTTAAAGAAATTAATAATATAGTGTGGTCAAATTGCAAACAAATAAAAAACAGGACTAAACAAACAGGAATAAACAACAGACTAAAGCGGAAGACAAGGACACATACCATAGGTAGTTTTTTATGTTTCCTTTTTCTTATTCCAAAAAAGGGTTATATATGTTATATTTTGTTATTTTTCGTTGCGTTTCTATAATTCTCTGCGGGACTTGCGTTCACCAGTTAGACAACTATTGATATAAGTAGTTGGAAGATAATTTTGTTTATGGCAGAAATAATTAATTCTGTTCTATTTTTAGTTATTACATTAGTTCATGCCATCAATTTGGCAGTATGAACATTTTATATTTTGTAACGTTTTGCAAATTATTTTTAAAAGAATCACAAAAATATGTTTTATGATTTTCTGCAAATAAATTAACTGCAGTATAATTTTTCTACAAATTTTTTGAGTTTTTTCCAGTCGACAAATATTCAGCAAAAATTTTATAAATTTTTAGCAAGGGTTTTTTAATTTTTAGCAAAACTTTTAATGAATCTCCTGACTAAAATTTTGCTGAGTCAGCTAAATTTTTTGCTGACTTTACTAACTTTTTGTTTGAGTGCTTCTAAATCAAAAATCGCTGGGATTTTTTTACCAATTTGTTTAGATATGTTACCAAATTTGATTTTGATGATTTTTTGACCTTTAATTGTGCAATGAAAATGAAATTATTCAAGTTCGAGGTCATACTCATGTCCTGACCAATAATCTATAGAGTTGTTGTTTTCAAATTTATTAATTGAACACTTTCAGGAATGTGTTGATAAATTTATGTCGTCAATTACTAAATTTGAAATCAAAAACTCTATAGAAATATAGAGTATGTTACCAAATGTTTGCCTTCTGCGTTTTCCTTAATTTTTTCGAATTCAAATAGTTTTGGTGACTTATTTTATTCAGGTACTTAACCTTTTCATGTATTCAATATTAACTATGAATAATTGCTTAAACAGCCATTTGGCACAACTGCAAATGTGACGTCTACCATAATTTTCCTATTGGAATGTGTTGGGATATTCTCTTTGATTATTTTAACGCATTTATCCGATGCAAAAACACAATACGCGAAGTCTTTTGCAGCATGACATACTTTGAAAAAATTACTTTTGTCCTCTCCCGCATTACTGGGCATCCAAAATTTTTTGAATACCGACTCCTTTGGAATGTCTGGTGCATATATTTTTGGATTTTTTTTTAAAACTAAAATGTGACTTATCAAGTTTTTACAATAAGCCCTTCAATTCACTTTTATGTACACTATTGACAACTCTGACTAGAACTGACAATAATTTACAAAAATCAGTATTACAATTGCTTCAAATAATAATTTTTGTTAGGCCTAACGGTCTTTTGTTTCAGACTATACTTAATAAACCGGTTTGATATGTAAATTACTTATAACCCAGTTTTCAAGGAAATCAAATAACCCCCAAATAAAATTAAATAAGCCCCAAAAATATTTTTGATGAAAAAACCCCCAAATATTCAATTTTTGGGGTTTCTTTAATTTTGGGACCATTTCATAATGAAATATCGCTATAATTAAAAATGAAATGAACCCAAAAAATAACATCCAAATTTGTGTTTAACTTTTTTTTGTATTATTTAATTTTTCTCTTGGGGGTTATTTCATCTGGGGGTTATTTCATATTTAGTGCCAAATTATTAGAGGATTTCGAACTCATTTCGACGATGTATTAAAAATTAAAAACGGATGAAAATTGAAAGAGTTTTTTGATTTTGTATAAAAATCGCAATGAAAAACATAAAAAAAAAATTTATAACAATTTTATTACTTTAGCTGAATTTTATGATTTTTTTTAATGCAGAACGATAAAATTTTTATTTTTTTTCTATATTTGGCAGAAAATTGTGTTTTTTGGAGGTTTTTTAAAAACGGGGATGTTATCGCAAGAGCAGAAAACTTTTAGGAATAATCATAAAACATGGTAATCCTTATTTTCAGGGTGGTGCATCTAGTACTTATTTTTTTTGAGGCACCCTAATGTGCATATAAAGATACATTTGAATCTACTATTTGATTCTATTATAAAGATGTTTTTGTAAATGTATTTGGTTTGGTTTTCGGCATTTGTGCAAATGATAAATGACGACATTTCAACAATTTCCACATTCGTTCTGAAAAGACAACAGTCATACACATGTGGCAAATCGAAAATGAAATTAAAACAAGTTTAAAGATTCTTCTTCGAAGTCTACTACTTAGGGTTTTCCTTTTTCCGGGATTTCTCATTTCCCGGGAAAACGAGATTAGTTTTTGAATTTCCCGGAATCCCGGAAATTCCCGCTCAGTAAGAAAATGATTAAAGTTTATTTTTCATTGACAACGTTTCCGTTAAAAAGATTCATTCATAGAACCAAGCACAATTACATAAAAATCGTATTATCTCCGTTTTATTGGTAAATTTTTACAACGTTTTTAATCAGAATCTTAAATTTTTTTTTATATTTTAAATAAAAATTACATTTTACAATAAGACACCTTTACTTTATTATTTTTGTGCATACTATAATTAGTATTTTTCATGAATAATCATTTGTCCAATAATGGAATTATCATTCATGACATTAATGAAACAATTTCATAGAATTTTTTTCGTGGATTCAATGAAGAATTTTATTATATCCAAGAAATTTGGTTAATTTTAAGAAAGTTTTCAAATTTATTTCATAAAATAGCTCTTCATTAATTTAACGCAAATTTTATTTAGAGCTATGAAATTATTTCAAAGACTTACATTTATTTTTTTTTATAAAATTTCATAATTTCATTAATTTTTCATACATTTTAAGCTTTAGTTTTAATATTTAATTCTCAAGTGTTCAACATATTTTTTTAAAATTTCAGTGTAACACTCAGGGAACTTCTGCTTTAAAAATATGTAGTTGTTTGGGTTGTAATACAGTTTCATTATTTTTAATGTAAATGTAAGTCATTTGTAGAACAAATAAAATTTTTAACTAACCTTGTAGCTCATTTTAAAAAAACAACTCACATCAAATGACTGTTTTATGATTTTACATTCATTTTTTTCAGTTGTTTTCTGTTATTTAAAAAAAATAAAAAAAAAATTTTTGGTTTATTTTTTACTACCATGTGGTTCATTTTTACTACAATTGTTAATCATTTTCTGAACATTAAAAAACAAATGACAATGTTAGTTGAATTTAATGAAATGTAAGTCGTCCTCTTTTTAAATGAAATTTCATTTGTTTTTGACTACAATTGCTGTCGTCTTTACCAACATAATTTCCTAAGTGAACATTTTATTAATTTTGGACTTCTAGCAAATTGTTTAAAAAATCATATGAAGAGGTTCATTGGCTTAGTTCCAATGTATTTTCCAAGACATTCATAAAGAGTTTTATTAATTCAAAGAACTTCTCAATATTATAAAATTTTATGTAACTGTTTCATAAATTTTATAATTGCTTCATTTTCGGAATGATTCATTCGTTTAATGGAGATTTTTAATAATTCTACACACATTTCATAAGCATTGACTTTAATGAAACCTGTTTCATAGATTCCATGAAAAGTTCCAAAGGACGAGTTCCAGTGACAATTTTCATTAAAACTTTAAAGAAATTCATTACTAAAGTGAAGATAATTCATAAAACTATTGAGTCATTCTGAAAATGAAGCGATTATAAAATTTATAAAACAGTTTCATAAAGTTTTTTAATATTAAGAAGTTCTTTGAAATAATTAAACTCTTCATGATTGTCCAGAAAAATTCATTGGAACTAAGCCAATGGACCGTTTCATATGATTTTTAAACAATTTTATAGAAGCCCAAATTTAATTAAAGACTAAATTTTAATAATAAAGCACTTTATAAAAATGTTGAACAATTAAGAATTAAATAATAAAACTAACGTTTGAAATGTATGAAAATTAATGAAATTATGAAATTTTATAAAAAAAAAAAAAATTAAGTCTTTGAAATAATTGCATAGCTCTAAAGAAAATTTGAGTTAAATTAATGAAGAGTTTATTATGAAATCGATTGCAATTTTTTAATGAAACTATGAAATTTTATGAAATAAATTTTATGAAAAATTTTTTAATATTATTAAAGTTTCTTGGATGTAATGAAATTCTTCATTGAAACCACAAAAAAAAATTATATAAAATTGTTTCATTAATATCATGAAGTATAATTCTCTCAGTGTAGCAGAGAAAAATGTTAAATTAAAAAGCTGATAGCAGCCGACAGATGATTTACAACCCAGCGAAAAAAGAGTGGAAAAAGATGTAGTAAAATCATCACATATACGGATTCAGATGTAGTGCAAATTGAGGTGAAACACGCATGATTTTAACATGGGGTTGTCATAGGAAGGAGGTAATGCAAATTCCTCAAACTTCACTTTATTAAAAGAACTATGTGTAAGGTTATGAAGGATTGTAATTTTGAGTGTTCTTTTTCATAGAACTTAATTTGTTATTTTTGGTTAAGGTGTGATGCCAAGTCAAATCTTATTTACCGAGTGATAATATGGATCTGTAGGAGTGCTTAAAAGGTTATAATTAAAAAACTTTTAAACAGCTTTCCAGCTTTAAAAACAAAGCGAAATAATAGTTTTTCGTTCAACTGAAAAGAAAACAAACTATTGTTTAGCCAGATATTTTGTAATCATTGTTTTTCAAATTTAAAGGTCAGAAAACACTAATTCAAAGCGACATCTACACTCAAAAAAAAAGTTTGTAAAGTCAGCAAAAAATTTTGCTGAGTCAGCAAAATTTTAGTCAGAAGGGTGCTAGCAAAAAAATTGCTAATGTCAGCAAAATCTTTTGCTGAAAATCAGCGAGCTAATTTTTAGCAACAAAATTAGTAGATTCAGCAAAAGTTTTGCTAACACTTAGTAGATTAGAAATAAAAAAGCCTTGGTAAAAATTAATAAATTTTTTGCTGAATTTTAGTAGACTGAAAAAAATTGTAATTTAGTTAATATATTTGCTGAAAATCATAAAAAATATTTTTGTGATTCTTTTAAAAATAATTTACAATAATTACGAAATATAAAAATTTTCATTTTCCCACATTGACTTTCAACTACTTACATCAATGGTTGTCTAAATGATGCTTTCTTTTAAAGAACGCAACTGGCGAAGATAATTATAGAAACGAAACGAAAAAATAAACAAAAACAAACGAAACGAAAAAAACAACCCTTTTTTTGCAATAAGAAAAAGGAACCATACAAATCAACCTAAGATGTGTGGCTTTGTCTTTCGCTTTACTCTGTCTACATGTCTGTATATGTTTGTTTGCAATTTGACCACACTAGATTATTAATCTATTAACATTTATTATAGAAAACCATATTAAATTTAAATATTGTCTTTTGTCTTTTATTTTATTAATAGAAAATTATTTTCACAAGTCGGTGACAACGCAAATTTAAGTTGTTTTAATCCTCAATATTGTTTTATATATGAAACAGAGATACAAAAGTCTTCCATGGTTGATTTTTTTATATGTCTTATTAGAATTGAACTTTTTAGTATCATTTTCCTCTTCTCTACTACATCTTGACATGCCGCTGCATCTGCTTCATTCTGTGTATATCTTTCAATCTGGTTGTCGTCCACACTATTAATGTGCTTATCAGCACAATTATTTTTTAGCAAAATTAATTAGTAAAACATTAGTATATTAGTAAAGCATTAGTATAAAACAGTTAAGTGCTGAATAAGTATAACAAAAATTTTAGCTGAAAACACGATTTTAGCAAAAAATTTGCTAAAAAATAGTATACCTGATTTACAAGACGTTTTACTAACCTTTGTACTAACTTATTTTTTTGAGTGTAGATTAAAGAATAGTTGTTTAAATACACAAACTCCCGGTTCCATTCGAGTATGTCAAATAGCAAATTGCAACATTCGTGACATTTCTACTAGTTAGCATTGTATATGATGACATTATATGCTAAGTTTTAGGAACTGATCTAAAAGGCCAGCATTAGATCAGAAAAATCAGTAGTAGTAGCTACTTTGTGTGTAATGAAAATGTTGTTTCTTTTGAACTACTTCGCATTATTTTTGCTGGGAAGTAAGCTGAGATTAGTATTTTATACCCAAAAGTCTATGCTTAATAATAGCGATTTCAAAATATACATTCGAACAATTTCTAAAAAAGGTTATCGAATCAAATAATATCCGTCCTATTGGTGCCAATAAGCAACCATAAAACTGATTTCTAGTCATTTGTTGTTATGGAGTGACTTTGAATTTGAGATGATTGCATTTTCAGTGCTATTATAGAGTTTCTGAGGCATTTTATGGCATATTTTGAACATCTTCATCATTAAATATATTACACACAGAGAAAAAGTTAGCTATTTGCCAACTGAAATTCAGTTACTACGACTCAAATTCAGTTATTGCGAATTTCAGTCGGTTGGTACAACGGAATATTAGTTTTCACAACAAAGTTCGATTAATTCAACTGAATTTTAGTTGCAACATGCAAAATATTCAGAAATCTAATGTAGATATCGTTGTACAGGGTGGGCCAAAAGTAACCATGGGGTTTAAAAGTTTAATAACTTTTTCGTTTATTAATTTTTTTTTATTTTTTTTATCAGATTATATAATATACAAAATGGAAATTTTTTTACACTAAGTATGAAAAATAATGTCTCTTAAATGACCCCCATTTTCAGCTTCGCACTGATGGGCTCGTTTTAGAGCATTTTCCATAACATCTTTCAAAATTTGGGGCTGTAGCGCTCGAATTTCTGCAACAATGTTTGCCTTGAGTTGAAGGATTGTCTCTGGCTTGTTCACATATACTCGCTCCTTCAAGTAACCCCAAAGAAAATAGTCGGGTGCTGTCAAATCTGGCGATCGCGCTGGCCAAATAATTTCCGAATTTCTGGAAATTATTCGCTCTCCAAAAATTTGATTTAAAAGTGCCATTGTGTCTCGGGCAGTGTGGGCAGTGGCTCCGTCCTGCTGAAACCACATACCAGGTCTGTTTTCAAGAGCAGGACGTAAAAAATTTTCTATCATAAACCGATACCGCTCTCCATTTACGGTTACAGCACTTCCATCTTCATTCTCGAAGAAGTAAGGCCCAATGATATTTTCAGATGAGATCCCACACCAAACAGTGCACCTATTGTGGTGCAATTGGCGTTGATGAATGGCTCTTGGATTTTCAGAACCCCAGAACCTACAGTTCTGCTTATTAACAAACCCATTCAAATGAAAATGAGCTTCATCACTCATAATCAAATTTCAATAAAGTTGATTTCATTTCTTCATTTCAAAATTCTATTATTCTGGTTCTTTGTTCAGTTGTGAATCTATCCATTATTTATTCTCCAAGTGTTATTTATATAATCTAAAAAAAAAAAATAAAAAAAATATATAAACGAAAAAGTTATTAAATTTTAAAACCCCATGGTTACTTTTGGCCCACCCTGTACTAACTAAATTTATAAGTTTTTACCATTAAAATACACTTTTCAATTCGGTTGGCACTTTATTTCTCTGTGTGTAGGATTCTTCAAATATCTTAGCTTTGTATAGACTGAGAGAATTATCAGCATCATATCAATGAATTTTTGCATTAAATCTATGAAGTGTCATTGGAACACGACCACTTGAAACTTTTAATTAAATTAATGCAGTTTTTCATACATTTTTTTAAAAAATTTAATTTTATTAATAAAAAAAGTTCCATTTCGCCAAATGAAAAAGTTTCATTAAAATTTGTTTCATAAAAATTGTGAAGCTTTTTCATAAAATTAAATATTTTTTTTTAATTCACTTTTCGTAAAACACTTCATTAGTTTAGTGAAAAATTCTCTGTGTTCAATTTTGAATTTATACTCTTTAAAAAAAGAGTATTATGTTACTAAAAAATATTCACGGAATTCTCGGGAAATCCCGCTCCTGGCATTCACGTGCAGAACTCTATTACTACTTCATCTTACTGCATATTTTTTTATTTTTCAATTTCAATTTGTATATATTGGGCTGATGTTGGTGACAAAAGACAGAAGAAATAACATTTTGTGTAAGTGACAAACATAGGAAAATTGTTATTTGTTATTATTGTAAATATATTTCATTTTATTTAAAACAAATTTATTTTGTTATTCTTGTTATTGAACGACTGGAATAAAAATGAATTCTTTAATTTTATTGTGATTAAAATGTTTGCAATTTGTAAATGTTTGTCAAGTGGAAAACCATAAGAAATATATTACACTTGAAATATTAAGCCAGTAGGAAGAGTTGAAAAATTTGATAATTTAAAATAAAAATATACGTAGAAATGCATTCAAATTACAGTTAAAATGACTGCGAATGTAATTAAAAAGGCAATGACTGTATTTGTCATCAAAATTACTAAAATTGTAGTAATTTTTAACTACTATAAAACAACTACCAATGTAGAAAAAAAACAACCGTTAAGAACGGTCAAAATTAATAACGTAGCTAAATTGTTAAAACAACTACAAATGTAGTAAAAATTACTAATTGAAATCTACTACATCAGCAGTGAAAATAACAAACAATGCTATTGAATTAACGAATATAGTATTAACAGCACCGGTGGGTTGTACACAGAGAAAAATATAGCTATTTGCGAACTGAAATTCGGTTCATATTACTCAAATTCGGTTATTACGCATTTTAGTCGGTTGGTGAAACTTAATGTTAGTTTTTATAGCAAAGTTCGGTTACTCTAACTGAATTTTAGTTGCCACTGCCAAAATATTCAAAAATCTAATGTAAATATAATTGTACTAACTGAATTTATATGTTGTTAACATTAAAATGCACTTTTCAATTCGGTTGGCACTTTATTTCTCTGTGTGTACGTTTTATTAAATACTGAAAATAAAACAAAGAAATTTACCTTAAAATACCCATAAATGTCATTAAATTATTATTTACCATATTAGATTCCAACAAGCTACACTCAGGGAAAAAAGTTTCATCATATTGATGAAATTGTTTCATAAATCGTTTGTCATCAATTATTCATCATATTTATGAAATTTTCATCAATAATATGAAGAGCTTCATATAAATGTATGTCAAATGTTTCATATGTCTTTATCATTTTACAAAAAAGTTTCATAAACAGTGAGAACATATTTTTTTATTTCCTATCAATTGAAATTCAGAATTTCCATTGCAAAATTTAGAAATCATCAATAGAAATTAAGAATTTTCATTTGAAATTAAAAAAATTTAATTTGTAATTTTGTGAAAGGCGTGGTAGAGAAGAATGAGTGTATTTTCTAAAAATCATAACTACATTGTAAATTTTCAATTTTGTAAATCAGACTGCGTAGTTTCTGGTATTGAACCTTCGTCAGTGACCCTGTTTTTTTTTGAACAATGTAATATTTGTTATGTTTTTATTTGTTCGATTGCGTCTATGTGATATTTTCTGTGCAATCACTGACCATGGTATAGATAAACTGATTTATTCAAAATTAAGAAACTATCATAACATCAATTGAAAGTAAGAATTTCTAATCAGTTGATGTGTTCTGAATTTTGCTTGGAATTTTGTAAATATAAATTTAATTTTTATAAATATCAGTGGAAACGAAAATTCTTCACATCAATTAATGTTTTTAATTCGAAATGAGAATTCTTAACTTAATTTATTTTTTTTTCTGAATTTTAATAAAAATTAATATCAATTGATATTTTCTCAATTTAAATTTTTAGTTTTAATTGATATATTCCGTATTACATTTGCAAAAATATTGGCGTTCAAAAATAATATATTAAAAATAAAGTTTCGTCATTGGCTGTTGTATTTATTGTGTTTGTACGCTACTATAGAAAATTTTTCATTTCATAAAAATTTATGAATTTTCTTCATCATATTATTAAATCTTCTTATAAAATTTATGAAACAATTCATGAAAAGCTATGAAACTTCTTCATATTTATGAAACATTCATTAATATGATGAAGCTTGTCTTCAATTTGAACTTTTATGAAACAGCTTCATCAAATTTATTAAGTATTACATTTGACGAAAATCAATGAAGTTTTTCATCATATTTATGAAGTTTTTCATAAATATGATGAAGCTTTTCCTTTGAGTGTACTTAGTAAAAGGCAGAAAGCAATTACTGTTACACGTAAGTGGAAACATAGTAATATATATTAAAATTTTATTTGTACTGCTAAACTACACTCAAAAAAAAAAAAAAAATTAGTAGAAAAGTTAGTAAAACTTTTGTAAATCAGGTATAGTATTTTTCAGAAAATTGTTTGCTAAAATTATGTTTTCAGCTAAAATTTTAGTTTTACTTATTCAGCACTTAACTGTTTTGAACTAATGTTTTACTAATATATTGCTAATGTTTTACTAATTTATTTTGCTAAAAAAAAAATATGCTGATAAGCAAATTAAAAGTGTGTACGACAACAATATTGAAACATATACTCAGAATGAGTTAGATGTCGCATCATGTCAAGATGTAGTAGTGACGAGAAAAATTATACTAAAAACTACAACTAAGACATAAAAAAAATCAACAATTGAAGATTTTTGTATCTGTTTTTGATACATAAAACAAAATTGTGAATTTAAACAACTTACATTTTGCGTTGTCACCGGCTTGTGAAAGTAATTGTATATTTCTTAAATAAAAGACAAAATAAAATATTTAAATTTAATAAAGATTAAATGTGTATTTGTAAACTAACGCCCGTATTCATAATTCAGATTTCAAAAACATTTTAGTTAAAGCACATTTCATGCCTTAAAACTGTATTCATATACGTATATTAGCTTAAAATATCTATTTTAAACCTTGTGTAAAAGTTAATATTCGATTATTAATACAGTTTTAAGGCTAAAATTTGTATTTTAACTGAAATGTGTTCGAAATGCTGTTTAATGTTTTTATGAATACGAGGGTAAATGTTTATAGAGATCAATGTGTGTTCAAATTGCAAACAAATATACAGACAGATGGACAGACTAAAGCGAAAGACAAGGACACACATCTTAGGTAGATTTATATGTTTCCTTTTTCTTATAGCAAAAAAGAATTGTATATGTAATATTCTGTTATTTTTTTCGTTTCGTTTCTAGAATTGCATTTTTTTAAAAGACACCATCATTAAAACTACCATCAATGTAAGTAATTGAAAAATAATGTAGTTTATGTTAAATATATTTAATTATTTCTATTTTTGTTTAGATATTACATTAATTCATGTAGTCCATTTGGGAGTATGAACATTTTTATATTTTGTAACTTATTGTAAATTATTTTTAAAAGAATCACAAAAATATGTTTATGATTTTCAGCAAATAAATTAACTAAAGTATAATTTTCTGCAAATTTTTGAGTTTTTTTCATTCTACTAATATTCAGCAAAAATTTTATTAACTTTTACCAAGGGTTTTTTAATTTCTATTCCTCTAAGTGTTAGCAAAAATGTTGCTGAATCTATTAATTTCGTTGCTAAAAATAAGCTAGCTGATTTTCAGCAAAAGATTTTACAGACGTTAGCAATTTTTTTGCAAGCACCCTCTTGACAAAAATTTTGCTGACTCAGCAACATTTTTTTCTGACTTAACTAACTTCGAAAATAACTTATTTTCGCTCAAATCAACAAAAGTCAAAAAATAACTTTTATTTTTGCTCAAAACAGTAAAGAAAAAAGTAACTGTTAGTTTTGCTTAAAACAATAAAAGTCAAAAAATTATTTTTATATTGGCTCGAAAAAATAAAAGTTAAAAAGTAACTATATTTCTATAGAGTTTTTGTTTTCAAATTTATTAATTGATCACTT